>JASFAT010003957.1:0-17337 GCA_031353405.1 Baronia brevicornis
TCTATTTCTATTCATTATCTCATAATTACATTTGCAAAAAAACCTTGGAACATTTACCCTTATACCGTATACCTCATATTCGTAGATAATAACTTATTGTAAATACTTATTGCCAAAACTATTGTGCCAAAATTATTAGTGCAAGAAGAGCATTCCATCCGTAACCACCCTTTTACCACAAAATTAGAATTTGGTTTACTATACATATAGCAGTACTTTTTTTTAAAAATAATAGGAATTAATCAAAAAGATACAAATATTTTGCTGCAATATTTTTCCAGAAATTTAAAAATAAATTGGGAAAATTCAAGTTGAACAGTTTTAAAAAGTATACAATTTAAAGTTTTCAAAAATAAACAAAGTAAATAAAATACTGTACTTTTATAGAAACAATAACCAAACGAACAAGCGGATATCTTAGGTAGAAACTACCGGCGACCATAGACATCTATTACAACGAGGGCAATCCAGACAATTTGCGTACCTTAGAACAGATGGGAAGAAAGAAAGATTAGGAAAATGGGAGGAGGAAGGGAATTCATTGTGGAGAAAATGAGTAAGGCCCCTAGATTCCCATCACTTGCCGTACTAAATACGGTAAAAGGATAATGCTACTACACATTTATGCCGATATTTTGTAAGGGTCTGATATTGTCCCGGTCATGCTCTATTAACTACTATAGTTTCTATAAGTAATATTAATCAAGATGTATTTTACTTTGTTGTATATACTATACATATTTAAAATGTATTCAAATGAATAAAGGACGTTAATTTAAGTTTTCTTTTCTTACAGTTGCACTTTTACATTTAAAACTGTATTTTAACCGTCAAAAAACTAACTACTAGATAGCGATAATTAACATTCGTATAGGTATTTCGACCTCACTGGCTCATTAGCTAAGTTATTATCTTCGGATTCTGTGATCGTGGGTTTGATTTTATCGTCGGAGTAAATATACGTATGGCCTACAGGTATTTTTCAGAGTCTGGGTATCCCATAAATCCACTGGAGACAAGTGTGATGGGTTAATGTATTCCTCTAGAACTGGGGAGGTTCGTGTCCAGCTGTGTGTTGCGGCTGTGACAAAATGGGTGTGATAATGTAAAATGTGACCGTTTTACAAAATTCAGATAATCGACAAAAAAGTTGTAATAACTAAGTGCTACAAATCTATTGATGCCAAATTCAAACTAAGAAAGACAACTTTTGTATTGAATTTATAGTTATACGACACAATTCAAAAACTAATATTGAAAACCCCTTTCAGCGTTATACTTTCATTTTTATATATGAAACCTATTTATTGCCCACGGTATCATCAACGTCCTAACTTTTAAGTTTTTCAGTCATGTTACACGAAAACTAAATGTTTTAAGCTTAAAAGGAATGTCAACTACTCCCTACGTTTGTTTTCATTACTTGATGTGCCTTCTAACAAAAATCTGTTTCCAATCAGAAAGGCAAACGAAAAGGAATTAGAAAAAGAAGTTTTATAAACAAATATTCATATACAGAAAATGCAATAATTTTTCAAGTATAGACCGGCTCTGTTTTTCATTTCAAAGATATTACAGTTTCATTTTTTATAAACTCCACGGAGGAGGAGATTTTATTGCCAGATATATTGCTAAAAATGAAAGTGTATATTCGTATATTACAGTGAGGTACTTCGTCTCATATTGTGAGCGAGTAACAACCAAGTTATGTAATTAAGAAGCGGTACAGCGCACTCAGAGACGTCGAGACAAAAAATGAGTTTGCGTCCTCATTTTTCACATAGTCACTTTGTTGTTATTATTATGTTCCTGTGTGCCCCATGTGGGGCAGGGGGCGTCGCCAACGCATTCTATCTTGAGCTATGCGATATATTTGGCTCCAGGTCATTCCGATGCTACCCGCTTCTGCTATCCCCGTATTTCGCCATATTTCATTCCTTTTGCCTTAGAGGTTCCCATCTAGGGCTTGTTAAGGGATAGGATTCGTCTCCCGGTGGAGAGTGTGGCTGATCCAGCTCCACTTGCGACGCTTGATCTTCAAGCCGATGAGGATTTCGTTGCAGTGTTTCAACAGATTTGACATAATCACTTTAGCTTCATATATTTAAGATAAACATATTTTAATGTTTACAACCACCATATAGGCGCCGTACTAGATCTAAATGTTAGGAATTTTGTCATTGGTACGAGTTTGTCTATTCTAAATATTTAAACTTTAACTTTATCAACTAAAAAAGTAAAAAAATGGAGGCCCTATGCTGTAAATAAGGGGATTAAAATCTGGTAGGGAACGTGTTAAATAAGTATAATAAAAAAAGAAGTAAAATTCTTGAAATAATTTCGTAGATCATCTGACAACAAGTCTAGTTTTTACTAAATAATAATTATTTTTGCTTTAACACATATACTTGGCTTTTTATTCTTAGTATAGATCATATATGTAGATTTTCTTTTCGCTATAGAATAAATATGGTTAGGTCACCACCAGAATTTGTTTTTGTAAAAAGTTAGTTTAGAACATTGACCACTTTATGTAATGTATTATTTATGTAATGTAAAATAGTTAATATTTATTGTAATTTCTGAAACAACTATTCACGTAGATTGTGTTTTCGAAGTACATATTAAAAATAGAAAACTAGGCCAAAGCAACGCTGCATGCAAAAACCTGTTGTAAACAAAACAAAAAACCACTCACCGAGTAAGCCTTTATTCTTTCTGGGTCAACGTCATGTTGCGATCGTGCCTGCGCACGCGGCGATGAAGACACCATGATCTATGGATAACGATCTATACGTGGTTAACGGTTAATCCAACCAGAGAGTTCGAACGCCATCACAATCGATACCCTCTGACACTGCCCACGGAATACACCGTACAAACGAACACTTTTTTAAACACTTCGCTTTCGAAATAACAAATGACTATTTATTTTTTTAAATTTTCTTAAACTTAAAAGTAATGCATTGTAAAAACATCAAATGCAAATTAAAATAACTTGAGTATTGTATGATAATAATTTCCATAATTTTGATTTTTATTAAATTGCAAGAAAATACAAACTATTTTCTATATAGCAGTGTGGGCAAACGAACATGCGGGACACTTGATGGTGATGAAGTGATCACCACCGTCCATGGATATCTGCAACGCCGGAGGCGTTACAAATACGTTACTGGCAGACGGCCCTTTGTGAAAGTAGTTTTTGTTACACGTAGAAATAAGAAGCCCTTGATGAATAGATTTAATTAAGTGAATGCTGGTAGCACGGGAGGTTCGCAGGTTAAATAATAAAACTGTGAAAATCGCAGGTTTCGTAACAAAAAGGTATGTATAAGTTCTGTATTATTTTTATGAACAAAGTGAATTTCGTAATGTTACGATAGTATGCCAAGTATTAATGTTCCAATAAAAACTTTAGGACTACTGCGTTTTACTACCTATTTATAAAACAAAACTGTTTATAGCCTCAATTCCAGTGTTATTTATGAATTTATAATTAATGCAGTGTTATGTCGCAACTTTGAGAGTTTTCGAGTGTTGCGCCGTTCTCGATTGCGTCATAACGAGTTTAGTACAAAATAATGTACGTTATGGCGTCTAACTTATTACATTTTACGCGGCATCGATTCCACCATAGTTGGTCATTAGATGCATATAAATAAACCTTAACAATTATTTTTTGTGACATCCTACTAATCCTACTAATATTATAAATGCGAAAGTTTGTGAGTATAGATGTATGTTTGTTACTCTTTCACGAAAAAACTTCTGGACAGTTTACAGTAATATAGGTTATACATAGGAATAACATATAGGCTACAATTTGTAAGGATTTTATGTAATTTTTTTTGGTCGTAACATAACGATACATGTCAATTAAGTCGGAAAAAAATCTGGCCTCTGAGAGCTATCTTGGCGTACGCTGCCTATAAACCATTGGAGTTACACAAAGATGATTGTTTGTCTTGAATAGTTCTAAATAAAAGTCCGCGACAGCATATATCTACCTTTTATGTGGAAGCCACTATGACCAAAATTGTAAACCATAAATTAAGTAAAAAAATATATATATTTAATTAAAATGATCTGTCACGAATCTTAATGTGGCAGACCAAATTCCACCCCAGCGAAGCCGCGGGCAAAGGCTAGTGTTATATAAATTAAACTACTACTAATAATAATAAGATTTGAAATAATAACTAAAAATATAGGATTTTCCCGCCAACTTACGTTACGTACGTATCAGTGACCTTGTGTTTTTATTTCATTATTATAATCTTATATTATTATCAATTTTATTGTTTAATTATGGTAGTGTATTATACAATATACTTCGATTTAGGTGCATCCGTGAAGTTTTATGCGTTAAAAATAAATGCGTGTATTGTGACTTTTAAAGTTGACTGAAAAAGTCCACAGGTTTTAGTAAAATAGCCACCATTTTATCAAGACGTAACGTGACAAGCTGTCTAGTTACATTTCAAGAAATTTGATATTATTGTATTTTACTTGACACTGGCATAATAGTTACAACTAAATGCCATTAAAGAAAAAAAACTAAATATATAATAGTTTATCAACACCACACCACGATATATCTGTTCGATGTTATGTTCATTCCTCATGTTACTGTTAAGAAAGATATTCATCGATAAGAGCGCTTGATGCATCTATTTATGTTGATGATCGATGATATCAATTTTCTCTCAGCACTTATATACCTTCGAATAAAAGTATTCGTCTTGTGAATGTACAAATAGCGTATTCGAATGCTTAAGTACTTTTATAAAAATAAATGTTTTTTTTTTTATAAAGAGCCAAAATAAATTTTATTCTAATATAAAAATTTATTCTTTTATACGCAAATATTCCGATATTTGGTACAAATGCATTCTTCAGAACTTCATATGGATAGTATATTTAAATTAACAATTGTCAACTTACTGACAATGTTCCACAGGAACTGATCTAATCGTTCAAGTTTTATCGAACGAGATTTTTACTTGTTTTGAATGACCATGTGTTATTATCGTACACATAATTTTTCAATCGTTTGTATATACCAGGGATGTTGTAAAGTATTATATATAAATAACGCATAAATATGTTTGTAAATAGAAGCTTTGTAATATATAACAAGTTAACGAAATATATATTTAAAAATAATATAAACCACCACTGCCACAAAGAAAATATCAATTTATTTGTTAGTTTATCATTACTTAAGATATCTATCTGTATCAGATATTGAAATTTAGGAATGTAACGCTTATCGACAATGATATGAGAAAGATAATAATCTCTGTGTTGAACGGCTGATATTTAGATTTTATACGGTTCTGCTGCGTAAACCTAACGACGAAAGATTCTTTTAAGTCATCTCCCTGCTAAGTTTTGTTGAAATTCGTTCGAACTATTTAGCTTGATTTATATAAGAATATGCAAATACATCTCCAATAAAGCAGCAAAGGGAATTAAAATCAAAAAATATTTTGTTCCTTAAAAACATAAAATTTAATAATTTTGATTTTTATCTATTTTCTTTTTTATCAAAACCATTACATTATATTGTAGTCTAATTGTTAAGAAGTTACTTGTATCATGTTTTGTTTTTGGTCGATATTTATCACACGGTTTGACACTCCTAATTTCATAACGGCAGGTGGACTGCTTTTGTGGCTGACCAATCGGTTCGAATTCGTACCATGGCTATTATTTATATTGTATAAAAAGATCTCCAACACGTATTCTAATTTAGGGGCTTTAAACGTATCTCACATGGTATAAAAATATTTTCTGTCCAACTAAATATGTATATTTGGTAATCTAAATAAATCATTAAAAAAACATAGGTATTTTTATTTAGCGGTATTAGCACCTAACGTCAATTATGACACCATGGCGTAGCAGCTAGAGTACAAATGAGAAATATATCTTTACTAACTAAGCTTCACCTTAGATTATTTAACAAGAAATTCCAATAACTATGGTACGGAATGTTTATATTTTCAAGATAGGCAACTGTTATGAAGCAGTACAATCGGCGTGGGAATGTGAAGTGCCATACAGATAAAACAATCACGGGAGGGCTATCGAACGATTCAATGACACACTTCGCCGTTACAAAGATAGAGGACACAATGCGTAACAAAAACTCATTGTATGGATAATTTACAATGTGTTGCATATATCAAAAGCTTGAGGTTTAATTCGTTATTAATATATTCACCAAAAATATATAGATACAAGTATATAGAATTATTTACTACAAAAATATTATGTGGAAATCGCTCCTTAATTTGTTGACACTTCAGGTGACCTAAGAGCTGGCCGTAATCTCGGTCATATTAGTCTTGAAATACAGCGAACTAATGCCACCAGTATTCAGAATACATTTCTCTACGATGCAGAGGATTTCTTATCTTTTTCGTTTTAAATTTTAATTTATTTAATTAAATTCAGGTGACGCAGGACAAGGCACGGTGGCGTAAGATCTGTTCGGAGGCCAAGATCCATTTTGGGTCGCTGCGCCAACAAAGTTACTTAGTTAAATTCAAGTTAAGATTATGATTATAACTTATTCAACTGTAATAAATTAAAAAATAAATTTATTGGTTAAAAGTAAAGTTAGTATATATTTATTTTATTTAGTTGGAGACTCAATATACACTTTATATTGAGATAATATATACTACTCAACATTGTAACATATTTATAAGTTTAATGTAGGATTTGACGTCAAATCGATAGGAAACTCTTTATTTGTGTAGTGTTTATAATTCATTAATCGGTCGCTGTCACACAATAATTAAAAACACTGTAAGTAATCTAATGTTTATATTTAGACAGCAATTATTCAATAAAATAAAGAAAACAAAAAACGGATGAGAAAGAAAGAAAAGAGTATTTTCTTCATTACGCCGACAACATTACACACACACACGTACATATGTGATTTTATATTATTTTAGGCACACATAATTAAAAATAAACTTCACAGTGTTTTTTCGGCGCCCTACATCTGAGTATAAAATGTTATGCAAATGGATGCATTAGCACAGCTATAATTGATTAAAGATTTAGCAAAAAACTGCTTAGTTAAATCAACATTGTGAAAGAAACGGATTCCAATTTTGTAGAACATGTTTCGACTTAGCGTCATAAATACAATTAGTAAGGTAACAATGGTCACACATTGCAACAGATTCATTAAAAAAAAATCATTTCAAAGCATTTCATTAAAATATGCAAAGTGTAATATTTGCAATTGGAGCATGATCCTTTAGCAATTAAATGTACGATATTCGTTCAATAGGCTATATCTAAGTTTATACAACAACATTTGTAAAACGGTACTATACAAATCTATTTTTTATATTGGTAGCATGTAAATCTAATTATAGAAAATATTAATTGTGTGATGAAAATGGATAGAGTTGATGCTATATTTACTATTTCTATAGCAGAGGAGTTAAATAATCATGATGAATATTGTAGAGTGTGAAAATTGACAATTCAAGATTAAGTGTGTTTATCGAAACCAGGAAACTTTATTTAATGGTATTAAGTTATAACCCGTATATGTCCAACCGCAGTACATGGAACTCATTGTTATAAAGAGCATAGGCGGGCGCTCATTCCAGATTAATGAACTTTAAATCTTAAACCTTATAAAGCATTTAATCTATTTTTCCGATAGTGTTTTTCTTCACCGCACAGTGCGTGGTAAACCTTATATTGAACTTTATAAATAAGGATAATCATAAATCATAGGTAAGGGCATCGAACTTAGCTAGTTTTATATAATTTAATTATGTACACAAATCAGTGGATAGCATAATCATTAATTTCATTTAGTTTGTGCTTTTTCCATTTACTATTAATCAATTTAATAAGTAACATTGGTGTAGTTTTCCAAACAGTCAGTGACTGATTGGATGTCTTCAAATATAATAATTGGATACATACAACCGACGCAAACGAATAAACACATTTTTCTGAAAAATATATCCGGCGGAACCGGAAGTAGTTGTCTGTTTCCGTTAACTATGGCGTACGCCTAGAAGTTTGCAAAATAATAGCATACAAAGTATTAAAAAACAAACAAGGGTCCATGGGGTTATAAAAACATGAAAATAACTGAAAATTACGGAATGTAATAATAAATAGTTGCACCAAAAATACCTCGTTTTCATTTTCAAATCTGCGACAAAGACAGAAATGCTTCAGTCTATCGACGGTAGTGCAACATCTGGACGTATCAAGGAAATACGCGTTCAATGTCTGAAATACCTTGGCCATTATACACTTTATTAAATTTAATTACAATTGAAGATTAAAAACACTATCAGAACACTTGGCATGCGATACGTGGACAAGCCCCATTATTTCCTTGAAAATAGCCCTTCATAAGGTTTTTTTGATAAAAAAAAATAAGTATTGAAATACGTGCATGCCGTCGTAAAATAATAGCAGAACTGCCGTTATCAGAAGCTGGCTATCTCGATCCTCGAGTTTGTCACGGCAGATATTGTTACGCGCGATGTTTTCAGTTGACGATAAAGCTATTTATGGGGGCGTATTTGATACGCTGTTCTCGTGTGGTTTGTTACGATTTCTACCCAATTTCTGTAAATTGTCTGTAATTGTCAATCTGTAAATCCATTCTAAAAATAAATTGATAATTTACTATAATATAAAATTTAGAGTTCAATTAGAAATACATGGTATAGGTAACAACCGATGTTATTTATATATCAAAATATGCTAATAATTCAATGAGAAAATCATTAAAAAATTCAATGAGAAAATCAAGATAAAATATAAAATAATATATACATGTATATAGGATACGACTCAAATACATAATTATTTCCTATACTTATCTTACCAAATAAATAATAACTAACGTTAACTATAATAAAAATGCATAATTTTAAACTGTTTGTATTATAATTAATACATAAATAATAATAATAAACACAATTTAACCTTTAAATTTTGTAACATAAAAAATAATATTATTATTAATAATTATTTTTGAAGTTAGATGTTAGTAAAAAGGTATTAAATTTTGAAGATCCGAGTTCTTAACATAACTATGTTTTTAATACGAGTATAAAAAATTCGTAAATTTGTACACTTCGCGTTCACACAATGACCATACTAGTTTTTGTATTAATACAAGCTGCAAGTGCTCAACGCAAGTATCTTATGTAGGTGATCTAGTCAACAGATGCACTGCCTAATTTAGCCTCGACTAGATTCCCTTGACATGAAATGATTAAACTTTGCTGGCAAAAACAATGTCAAGCGATATAGGTAACAAAAAATCGTCAAATGTTAAATTTATTTGACAAAGCAAATAATTCATTTGGAAGGATGACAAATCTTAGTATTTCTTCGTTTAACATTTATTAACATTAAATGTGATATATAAATTTAGATAATGATGATTGGTTGCAATGTATTACGCTTAAACAGACTTTTCTGGAATTTTAACTTAAAAATTAACAATGGCTGAACGTGTTATAATCATAATATTTTTATAGAGTTGGCGAAAATGCTTGTTATTAAAAAAATAATGCTAAATATGTCGAGTCGCCAAAATTCCTTCTATAAAAAGTTGTTTTGTTGTGGTCTCTGAATACGGTAGACTCACATAATACGATAAAGGCGCGGTTTGCTTAATTACATTTTTGTTAGCCCAAACTCTGGAACAAATGATGTAAATAGAATTAAATTATAAGTATAGGTAAGATATTGTTTTATGGACATAACTTGTAAATACTTTTAATTTGATATTAGATTATTAAGATGAAATTGTAGTTTTTCTGGCGGATATTATTCGAAATGAAGAAAACCGTCGAAGATCAAAGGGACTTTTTTTTAAGCAAAAAAGCAAAGTTTACTTCAACTTTTTTACTTCTATTTTCATCTTATTTTGATGACGAAGCTGTTTGGTTGTTTTCGTTTCTTTACATGAATTAGATACATACATCGAAACAGATATCTAGAAAATTCTTGGTTTGTTTATAAATGATATACCCATAACTCTTACAACGGGAAAACTAGTTGGAATGTGGTGATGACAAGATAAATTCGATTTCATAGATCACTTGTACGGAGTTATCTCACATCACTTGTTTAATTACGATGCAAGCAACTGCAACGCCCAATATAATATTTTAGAGATTAAATATTCTCGAGTAAATAATTTACGAGAACGGTTCATGTCCCCGAACTTAACAAAATTAATTAGGTGCGGGAACTTTTTAATTAAGTTTTATAGCGAGATTTAGCGTAATTGCTTTATTCCACTACTTAGAGTTTTTTACGTTTAACTCAGTTGGTAGTTGATTTATAACATTATCCTTTTTTATAATGATAGTTTAAAGACTTTGAAAAAACTTTCCTCTGTTATACGAGTATAATACATGAAACGTTAATTTCACTAATATTTTGCGTTAAAATACATATGTAAAGCCTATAACACCACCACTTTACTTCTAGTATGTTTTTTCATATCAGATATAAGTTGAAACACATACAAATTTAAGAAAGCGTTTAAGAAGTTAAAAATTTTGGTCCATGAATAAAAAATTGGTTTATTGATTTTCTTAATTTTGCACTTCATATTTTATAGTCTGCTGTGTAGCATAGAATAGAACCACTCAATTTCTTTGGCTGTCTCACCTTTGGGTGTCGTAGAAGACTATGGCCAAGCGGTTGAGCAGCAACGTCTAACTGAGTAATAAAACTCGATACTATACCCAATCCGATAATCGATACCCAATCCTGCCAATTACGAATATTATAACAATATCTTTCACTTTTGCCTCAAAATAACGCTCTTAAAGTTTTCGTCATCTTCATTATAATGAAATTACCACACGACTACTAAGACGCAACCAAAATATCTTTTAACAAGAACTACGCCTTACGAACAAGAAAAATGTATGATTTTATAATAAATAGGGATAAGCGAAGGATAGGATAAGTAGAATGAAAGAGAATGAAAGAGATTTTATCTTTGGCTTCCAAAAAGCAAGCACCATATAAAAAATCTCTGCTGAAGTGTAGCAATCTACCATTTAAATGCTAAAATATAAAACATATTTGAATGATGATCTGATACGTTAATATATATATATATATATATATATATATATATATATATATATATATATATATATATATATATATATATATATATATATATATATATATATATATATATATATATATATATATATATATATATATATATATATATATATATATATATATATATTTGTGCTTTGAAATCAAAAAGAATGTCATCTAATACAAGCGGTTTATAAACTATAACATTTTATTTAGAATGATTAAATTTTTCTCTTGAACTCTGGATCAAATGAAGAATTAAATTATAACGGCATAAATATAAGAGATTTTTTTTTGTACACAAGTTATAAATTTAGTAAGTAAAATATAGTGAATTATAATCGTATGTTTAGCCCTCAAAACCACGCGTACGTATGCAGTAAAGCAAGGAACACTACATACTCTTATTTTGCAGATAAAACATTCCGCTTCATACACAAACTTCACGGGACAATCGATTTGTATATAATAGTCTGTTCTATGATCACGTGTTTATAGTTTTCATAGTAATCCTTTTTCACACACCTTAAGCGTAAAAAAAAATTCACGTTTCTTGAACATAAAAATAAATTGGCTATCTTTTTAAAATAATTTTAAAACTAAAAGTGACAAGGACAAAGCGACTTACATTGTGAATAATAATTGGGTATTGCTTCGTACGTGTCACTGACATTGAACATTATCACGTACGGATTACCAATCAATGAGTCAGCTTGTCGGAATACTTAACACTATATTGCTAATATTGCTGCATTTTCGGATGGATAAAACTTATTATCAATCGTTGACCAAAATAATCGTTTAAGTTTTAACCATTAGTCGAATGTTACAATGATTAAAACGGCCATACAGATTAAATAAAAGAAAATTAACAATGTTTTGATATTACTAGAATTCTAATTAAGCTAATAGTGATTGGCCAAAGAAAATATGATTCAGATGAATGGTCCAATGGAAGAATTCAACCTATTTCATTAAATCGTAAGCGTAATCCTTACCAAACTAATGCTTACATGACCATTGCAATTATCATAATTGGCTAAAAATTTAATTTAAAAGATAACACGTATTAAATAATACATTTATATTATTAAGTAATAAAACACTGTCTTAAAAATGATTTGAGTACTATGTTTACCATATCAATGAAATAAATTAAAATTCTATAATTCTTCATAATAAACCATAGCATACCATACCATAACAATAGCATGGCGGCGTGACGTCACCATTCAACGCGCACGCGTTAAAAGGGATGTAAGACCGGAAAAGCTGGTGTTTATATGCGGGTGGGGCGGACATGATCCAGTCGGTGCTTATACGGTATGGTCCAGTCCAGTAATGTTCGTAAAGAAACTTGTCTATGAATCTGCTTGTTTTTATATAATGCCTGCATGGTCAACGTATCTTTAGTATTAATTGTACAAAAAATATGTGTGGTATAGCAAAAGTCTGCATATTGGAGAATGGTAAAAGTATGTATTTAAAATAATAACACCTCGTGTTCCTTTACGTAGAATATCGTTCAAGGTGATGAAAACTAAATAACTCCTCTTGGTTTCCGCAATGTGATAAATAATATAAAACATCTTAAATCTGTAAGAAAACCGATCAAAAGTATTAACAAGAGGCTTCTGATATTAGTCAGCTGTCGATACGAATTGACTGCGCGCTGGATACCATTGACGTAAGTCCCCTATTGCTCGTCTGGATTTCCCTGTCCTACAGCCATTTCTCTACTTGAGTACAAAATAATCATAATTCCTACATCCACGCACTACACACACGATACAGGGCATCCTACTATGGGGGTATTAGAAGTATATCGTTTTATATTAATATATTAAATTGTATTACTAATGGTTGGTTAATTATGGATAAGCTTTAAAACAAACTATGTATGAGACAGCTGGAACGTGTTTAACTCATGTTAATATAAACAGCGTTTATTGTATGTTATGTATATTTAAATTTATGACGATACTAGTTTATATTCCAATATAATACGTACATATACAGATTGAGCGGGAAAATACTACGACTTATTTGCGTTGCAGTACGAGGTCAAATGATTCAATTGTTTTAATTTTGCATTTTTTTAGTCATACTTTAACCCTTAGTAGCCTGATTTACGAAAATGATTTTTTTTTAATATTACTGTGTTTGCTTGAGGGTCTAGATGAAGGGAAAAATAGCTAAAAAAATCACAATATTTATTTTACATATTAATTTATAGAAAAAAACAGGTTTCAATTTTGATACTTCACGCATTAAGGCCATAAAGAAAAATAAAAATAGAAGTAATCCCAACACCAAGCCATGCAGAAAAATAATGAAACGGAAGTTCAAAAAGTTTTTATAGCTAAAGAATTAGTAGGTAGGTTTTATCTAGAGCGGAATGCCTGAAGTATCAAAATTAATACCCACAAAAATAGCACTAGTTTCTTCAAGTAAAACATGCACTCACAAAAAATAATTATATCTTAGCGAAAATAATATATTCACTTACCTCAAAAGTATTTATATTCTTCAGAAAAAAGAAAATATATCAAATTTGTATTCAACAAAACTTATAGTAAAATGTTTTTACTTGTTCACTTTGCCGCACAAGTAATATGTCATAGATAAAATAAAACAATAATGACATTTGACCTCGTACTGCAACGCAAATAAGTCGTAGTATTTTCCCGCTCAATCTGTATATGTACGTATTATATTGGAATATAAACTAGTATCGTCATAAATTTAAATATACATAACATACAATAAACGCTGTTTATATTAACATGAGTTAAACACGTTCCAGCTGTCTCATACATAGTTTGTTTTAAAGCTTATCCATAATTAACCAACCATTAGTAATACAATTTAATATATTAATATAAAACGATATACTTCTAATACCCCCATAGTAGGATGCCCTGTATCGTGTGTGTAGTGCGTGGATGTAGGAATTATGATTATTTTGTACTCAAGTAGAGAAATGGCTGTAGGACAGGGAAATCCAGACGAGCAATAGGGGACTTACGTCAATGGTATCCAGCGCGCAGTCAATTCGTATCGACAGCTGACTAATATCAGAAGCCTCTTGTTAATACTTTTGATCGGTTTTCTTACAGATTTAAGATGTTTTATATTATTTATCACATTGCGGAAACCAAGAGGAGTTATTTAGTTTTCATCACCTTGAACGATATTCTACGTAAAGGAACACGAGGTGTTATTATTTTAAATACATACTTTTACCATTCTCCAATATGCAGACTTTTGCTATACCACACATATTTTTTGTACAATTAATACTAAAGATACGTTGACCATGCAGGCATTATATAAAAACAAGCAGATTCATAGACAAGTTTCTTTACGAACATTACTGGACTGGACCATACCGTATAAGCACCGACTGGATCATGTCCGCCCCACCCGCATATAAACACCAGCTTTTCCGGTCTTACATCCCTTTTAACGCGTGCGCGTTGAATGGTGACGTCACGCCGCCATGCTATTGTTATGGTATGGTATGCTATGGTTTATTATGAAGAATTATAGAATTTTAATTTATTTCATTGATATGGTAAACATAGTACTCAAATCATTTTTAAGACAGTGTTTTATTACTTAATAATATAAATGTATTATTTAATACGTGTTATCTTTTAAATTAAATTTTTAGCCAATTATGATAATTGCAATGGTCATGTAAGCATTAGTTTGGTAAGGATTACGCTTACGATTTAATGAAATAGGTTGAATTCTTCCATTGGACCATTCATCTGAATCATATTTTCTTTGGCCAATCACTATTAGCTTAATTAGAATTCTAGTAATATCAAAACATTGTTAATTTTCTTTTATTTAATCTGTATGGCCGTTTTAATCATTGTAACATTCGACTAATGGTTAAAACTTAAACGATTATTTTGGTCAACGATTGATAATAAGTTTTATCCATCCGAAAATGCAGCAATATTAGCAATATAGTGTTAAGTATTCCGACAAGCTGACTCATTGATTGGTAATCCGTACGTGATAATGTTCAATGTCAGTGACACGTACGAAGCAATACCCAATTATTATTCACAATGTAAGTCGCTTTGTCCTTGTCACTTTTAGTTTTAAAATTATTTTAAAAAGATAGCCAATTTATTTTTATGTTCAAGAAACGTGAATTTTTTTTACGCTTAAGGTGTGTGAAAAAGGATTACTATGAAAACTATAAACACGTGATCATAGAACAGACTATTATATACAAATCGATTGTCCCGTGAAGTTTGTGTATGAAGCGGAATGTTTTATCTGCAAAATAAGAGTATGTAGTGTTCCTTGCTTTACTGCATACGTACGCGTGGTTTTGAGGGCTAAACATACGATTATAATTCACTATATTTTACTTACTAAATTTATAACTTGTGTACAAAAAAAAATCTCTTATATTTATGCCGTTATAATTTAATTCTTCATTTGATCCAGAGTTCAAGAGAAAAATTTAATCATTCTAAATAAAATGTTATAGTTTATAAACCGCTTGTATTAGATGACATTCTTTTTGATTTCAAAGCACAAATATATATATATATATATATATATATATATATATATATATATATATATATATATATATATATATATATATATATATATATATATATATATATATATATATATATATATATATATATATATATATATATATATATATATATATATATATATATTAACGTATCAGATCATCATTCAAATATGTTTTATATTTTAGCATTTAAATGGTAGATTGCTACACTTCAGCAGAGATTTTTTATATGGTGCTTGCTTTTTGGAAGCCAAAGATAAAATCTCTTTCATTCTCTTTCATTCTACTTATCCTATCCTTCGCTTATCCCTATTTATTATAAAATCATACATTTTTCTTGTTCGTAAGGCGTAGTTCTTGTTAAAAGATATTTTGGTTGCGTCTTAGTAGTCGTGTGGTAATTTCATTATAATGAAGATGACGAAAACTTTAAGAGCGTTATTTTGAGGCAAAAGTGAAAGATATTGTTATAATATTCGTAATTGGCAGGATTGGGTATCGATTATCGGATTGGGTATAGTATCGAGTTTTATTACTCAGTTAGACGTTGCTGCTCAACCGCTTGGCCATAGTCTTCTACGACACCCAAAGGTGAGACAGCCAAAGAAATTGAGTGGTTCTATTCTATGCTACACAGCAGACTATAAAATATGAAGTGCAAAATTAAGAAAATCAATAAACCAATTTTTTATTCATGGACCAAAATTTTTAACTTCTTAAACGCTTTCTTAAATTTGTATGTGTTTCAACTTATATCTGATATGAAAAAACATACTAGAAGTAAAGTGGTGGTGTTATAGGCTTTACATATGTATTTTAACGCAAAATATTAGTGAAATTAACGTTTCATGTATTATACTCGTATAACAGAGGAAAGTTTTTTCAAAGTCTTTAAACTATCATTATAAAAAAGGATAATGTTATAAATCAACTACCAACTGAGTTAAACGTAAAAAACTCTAAGTAGTGGAATAAAGCAATTACGCTAAATCTCGCTATAAAACTTAATTAAAAAGTTCCCGCACCTAATTAATTTTGTTAAGTTCGGGGACATGAACCGTTCTCGTAAATTATTTACTCGAGAATATTTAATCTCTAAAATATTATATTGGGCGTTGCAGTTGCTTGCATCGTAATTAAACAAGTGATGTGAGATAACTCCGTACAAGTGATCTATGAAATCGAATTTATCTTGTCATCACCACATTCCAACTAGTTTTCCCGTTGTAAGAGTTATGGGTATATCATTTATAAACAAACCAAGAATTTTCTAGATATCTGTTTCGATGTATGTATCTAATTCATGTAAAGAAACGAAAACAACCAAACAGCTTCGTCATCAAAATAAGATGAAAATAGAAGTAAAAAAGTTGAAGTAAACTTTGCTTTTTTGCTTCTATTTTCATCTTATTTTGATGACGAAGCTATTTGGTTGGTACGTTTCTTTACATAATTAGATACATACATCGAAACAGATATCTAGAAAATTCTTGGTTTGTTTATAAATGATATACCCATAACTCTTACAACTTGGAAAACTAGTTGGAATGTGGTGATGACAAGATAAATTCGATTTCATATTGCGGAGTTATCTCACATCACTTGTTCTGATACCT
>JASFAT010000688.1:0-33972 GCA_031353405.1 Baronia brevicornis
AATAATGCCATGGACATCACCCTAAAAGAGGACCCAACAGCTGTGCTATTTGGAGAGGATGTTGCATTTGGTGGGGTTTTCCGATGCGCATTGGGCTTACAGGTATAAACGTTAAATCTTTTTATTATAACTATGGTTTGGTATGTAGTGTTCAGTTTCTATTATTATTATTTATTTATTAGGCACAGAAACAAGTTATAGTCTTAAAGAGTAATATATAATACAAACTTTATAATGCCCAGACTATAACTTAAGATTTTCACACAGCATGGCTACATTTTGACTATAGCGTTACTTATTTATAATTACAATAAAATATATAAAATTTAACAGATAAAATAAAAATAAAAAAATATATAACAATAATCTCGTGATTATTATTGTAATGGTAGAAACATGGTAGCATTTATGGAACTGGCTGAACCTGAGTGGTATCACACCTTCACAAAATATCTATATAATAGTAGTGCAAAGTGGTAGCATTTTACTTTTACTTAACCAGGCTTTTTACAGTGAGATTCCCTTACTTCCTCTTCTCCCACTATTCAAATCTTTACCTTAAGTTAGGCAATGCATATGCAGTGTATCCTCATCATCATCCCATCAGGTGACAAGCTATTTGTTTGCCTATTTAGTAAAAAGAAAATGGTTTAAATCTTAATTTTCAGGATAAATATGGCAAAGATAGAGTTTTTAACACACCCCTCTGTGAACAAGGCATTGCCGGATTTGGTATTGGACTCGCAACAGCTGGAGCGACAGCCATCGCTGAGATACAATTTGCTGATTACATTTTCCCTGCCTTTGACCAGGTAAGTTATTTATATTATTGAAAATACTAAATTCTGAGAAATAAAAATTTTAAGAAGCAAAAATTACTACCAGCTGTCATTAAAAATTTCATCTAGAGATCACAAGTTCAAGTAGTTGACTCTTCTAGGAAGATCTGTTTCCAGTATGTCAATTTATCTCTAATTCGCCAGTCATTTAATCATAACATACTAGACTTATTAGTTTAAGTGAGCATCATCATACTACTCCATAGATGAAGGGTGATGCATCATTTCTCATTATAAGCAGACAAATTGGTTTTCATTTCTCGGGTAAATGCCACTTCCCATCTGGTATTTGCTCTCATAGTTGCTTACTTCTTTTCCTCCAGTAGGTTTTCTATGAGATGACTTTAGGAACAAATACTAGTAGACATGCTGCAATGTCTACCCAAGTAAGAGGCCATCCATAAATTACGTTACACATTAAGGAGGAGGGAGGGTATCAACAAACTGAGACATCGTGTCACAAGAGTAAGATTGGTCTTGACCATATTCGAGTTCAAAGTTTATTAGTTGGTGTGACAACACATTCATTTAAATTGCTAAAACTCTAAACTCAAAACTCCATGTGTGACAGGGGGGGGATCGATGTGATCGGGGATTGCAGAATACATGAATAATCATGTGACATTATTCGTGTATTCTGCAATCCCCAATACCCAATTTTAAAAAATCACAACAATAAGCCCCTATTTTCAGGGAGACCAATACACATGTACCATGTAATAAATTTAATATATAATAGATTAAAATATATAATATACATATATAATAGACAATGGAACTGACAGACTTATGCTAGGAAGGTATAGTTAACGAAAGAAAAGTATGATTTCTATAAATTGCCTACATGCCATTGCTAAATATACATGTAGTTATGAAATTTCCATGCAAACAAAATTTGTCCTTGTAACGATATGTAATAAATTGTAATCCATATGAATATTAATAATGCAATTTGTTCATGACAACACTCTGAGTGCTTATGATTGCAGTCATGTTTGCAGTCGTTGTGAACAGTTCTATGGATAAATGGATATTTATTAATGTTATGCAAAGTATGTTGGGTGGCATTAGGTTTTTAGCTTAAATATTACTTTCAAAAAAGGATACTCTTGACCTGGCTTTTCTTCAAAACTTCAGCAATTTGGTCAAGGTATGTTTTCCGTGGTTTTCCCCTACCGACCCTTCCATCCACATTCGCAACTTAAATTTCTTTTGCCAGTCGTCTATCATCCATCCTCTCGATGTGTCCAAACCAACTAACTAAATATATATTCAAGTGAAGAGATGTCTAACCTGAGTGTATAAAAAGATGATGAAACCCCGTAATTTGCAGCTGGTGAACGAGGCAGCTAAGGCTCGCTATAGGTCGGGGGGCCAGTTCGATTGCGGTGCGCTGACCGTGCGAGCGCCGTGCGGGGCTGTTGGCCACGGGGCCCTTTACCACTCGCAGAGCCCCGAGGCCTACTTCGCACACACACCCGGCTTGAGGGTAAATATATATATATATATATTTTTTATCATCAAATCCACTGACTCTACATTATATACAAAGAGCTATACTCTAATATTTATACGATTTTATTCATTTATTAAATACGTTTTTTTTAATCAACGACTCTTTAATGAAGGTCGTTGCACAAAAAAGGGGTAGTTACCTTAATCCCCACATTTATTTGGGGATTTCAGATTGTATTTTAACCCTCAGAGAACTATCAGTGTATAGGTATTGCCTATCTACTGATATTTGCTACGATAGTCGTGTCAAATAATCCACGGGAAGATAACGGGGTGGTCAATTTTATGCTGCAAACCATGTACTTTCTTCTTCTAAGAGAAAACCATAGATCTTCTTCTTCTTCTCTGACTAGCGATGGTTGGCAGCCAATTCGGCACAATTTACTTTTTCGCAAAGCGCAGCAGTTCTGGAACACTCCCTGATTTTACGTATCCAAGACTTTCTCTTCGGGCCGTCTTGTCTATTGCCCACAACTTTTACCATCAACAACAATTTGTACGGGTCATGATATGCCCCGGGTAAGCAAATTTTCATCTTTGACGATCTATAAGAGTTCACGTTTTTGCTTGACTTGTCTGAAAACCTCATCAGTTCCAGTTAGCTAAGAGGGCTATATATCTTAATATATATATAATATTGAGATAATAATATAAATGTATTTTATTATTGGAATATTTATATGGGATAGGAAGGCAAACGAGCAGGCATGTCACCTAATGGAAAGAAATAGATGCCGCCTATTGACATTTGTAAAACCCTAGGTATAGCGAATGCATTGCCGGTCTTTGAGATAAGAGTAGGCTTGTTTTCTTAACTTTGCTACCTTTGATGGACTTTCCAAATATATTAACTCCCTCATTAAACATATTTTCAGGTTGTGGTACCCAGAGGTCCCATTACAGCCAAGGGCCTACTGCTCTCGTGTATAAAAGAACGAGATCCCTGCATATTCTTGGAGCCTAAAATTCTGTACCGTTCTGCAGCAGAGGAAGTGCCAGTTGAGAGTTACACCTTGCCTCTTGGCAAAGCGCAGGTGTTGAGAGAAGGTATGTGCCACACTATTTGGATTAAGCATAGAACAAATCACGAATCACTGGTCATTTGTCATATGATTTGTTAAATCATATTCATACTCTACTACTGTCATCGATTATACCAGTTACTTATCATGATCATAAACAGCCTGCGGCGTTACACCGCTGGACACAGGCCTCCCCCAAAAAGCGCCACCTAGTCCGATCTTTTCGGCTTCACGCATCCAATCTCTCCGGCCAGAGGCCAGACGCCCTCCGCAGATCGTCGCACCATCTACAAAGCCGGGGGCGTTCCACACCATGTTTGCCAAGACGCGGTCTCCACTCCAGCACTTGTCTGTTCCAATGATTGTCGGATCTCTGACAAACGTGTCCAGCTCATTGTGTATTTGTTCATTCCGAATCATATCTGCCAGAGAAACTCCGAGCATAGCTCTCTGAGCGACTCTGAGCTTGTGAAGCAGACTGGAGCGTCGGAGGACTGTCAGCGTCCAGTAGCTCTAATACTTTGTGGCACCACATGCACAAATTTAAAACTGCAAATACTCTAAATTTAAACTATACTTGTGATAAAGAAAGGGGTCCAAAGTAATGAAACTCGTGTGACGTAATTTATGGATGGCCCCTAAAGTGTCTTTTAGCGCATGGGTTTACCCATATAGGACTATTAGTAGACTGGTTCGGAGTTAAGATATATTTTTTTCTGTATGAAAATACAGGTGATGCAGCCACTCTGATAGCGTGGGGGACGCAGATACACGTAATTCTAGAAGTAGCTCAGATGGCTGAGGAGAAGTTGGGCATCAAGTGTGACGTCATCGATCTCATGTCTATACTGCCCTGGGACGAGGAGACAGTTTGCAATGTAAGTAGATTATATAGGGTGGCTAGTGGTAGAATTAGGTTTTTTAATTTTAATGTTTACTACTAGTTTCAAGCAAGGAGTATTCGCCGACATGTTAGGGTAGTATATATTGGGTTGTGGGTTGAATACTCCTTGTTTCAAAGTACTGGTTAAGGTTGAAAACCTGATTCTGCCTCAGAACACCCATTACTTCGATGTAATTAATACATCCGTGACCAGCAAATGAGGGGTGGTGCAATAAAAATCTTCATGCTCAGGTAGATTCAGATAATAGAAGTAGAATATAAAAAGTGTATGTCATTAGCTTAGGTGACTAGAAGTTTCTTTTTTAGAATTTTGTTTAACACTTTAATATATTATATAGTTTATTAATGGAGTCAGGCGTTACTTTGCGGAAATCCATCATTATATGGACAGTCAAAAGTTTCACTTAGCTAAGATCCGCGACAAGCAAAACAATAACAGAAAATTAATAATGTGTGTTTTTCTGCTGGATGGAATAGAGTTATTTGGAATTTAAACCAAAAACTTACATCCGTTGGCACGGCAGACCGTGGATTGGCGGAGAGAAAGGGAAAGGATAGAGAAGAAAGGAAGGAGCAAGAAAGGAAATGCGGATTGGGGGGGAGGGGGTTAGTAGACTCGGAATAAACATTTATAAATCCATATAAATATTTATTCCGATGCGGGAATCGAACCTGCGACCATTGACTCCGCGGACGGAGGGCCTCGCCACTGAGCCAATCTGTCGTTATTTTTACCGACTCATAGTGTTACAATCCCCATGTGTGCTATTACTCGTTAATTTTAACTATAATTCTTTACCGTTCACAGTCGGTGAAGAAAACTGGTCGCTGCCTCATAGCCCACGAGGCGCCCCTCACTTCGGGCTTCGGGGCTGAACTGGCGGCCACCATACAGGTGTTGTACTCGTCTCTTTTTTTAAGTTTTTACATTCAACAGCCCACTATAACACACGAATGTCAAAGACAAATTATATTAATAAAATTTGTAGAGATTTGCGATCTATATTGAGCAGATTCTATTTAGTGAAGAATAAGATACCTTATCGGATTTTATTATTCTACTATCCTATCCTACTAATATTATAAATGCGAATGTTTGTGAGTATGGATGTATGTTTGTTACTCTTTCACGAAATAACTACTGGACGGATTCAGATGAACCTTTACAGTAATATAGGTTATACATCGGAATAACATATAAACTACAATTTGTAATGGTTTTATGTAATTTTGGTCGTAATATAATTTTCATATTAAGTAAAAAAAAATGTTATTAATGGAGTCAGGCGTTACTTTGCGGAAATCCATCACTATGTGGACAGTCAAAAGTTTCACTTAGCTAAGATCCGCGACAAGTCGCGACTTGTCGCGGATCTTAGCTAAGTAAAACTTTTGACTGTCCATATAAAAAAAATGTATTTATTTAAAATGATCTGTCACGAAACTTAATGCGGCAGACCAAATTACATGCGAGCGAAGTCGCGGGCTAAAGCTAGTTTATATATAAAGTAATGATACAATCGATAATACATACATAACTATTTGATCCATAGGACGGATCAAGTAGTTATGGCCGAACGTTCAAAACATATGTAGATCGCCATTTATTTCAAAATATTTAAAAACAGATAATATTATGTAGATAAGTTTGTGATATTATAATTTGTTTTTATAGACAAATAAAATAAGTCCAATTTTTATTTTTCTAAAAACTTTTATTCAATAATATGTAAGAGGTCATTATGTTCTCCCCGTCTTTATCACGTGGTCACAATTGTGTGACTCCCCCAGTTTATATTTTGCAGTATTAGTTTTAGAAATTATTAAATTAAAGTAGAGGAGCCGTTTCGATGCAATGAATGTGAGAGGAAGGATGGATGAATGTGAAGAAAGCAAGGAATGTGTGCCAGTATAGTGGCAGATGGAGATCGATGCTCTCTGCTTACCCCTACGGGAGACAGGCGTGACGATATGTATGTATGTATGTTATTAAAATAGCGCTTCCAAAAGTGTTAATATTTTAAAGATTTTCGTTGGAGTTGAAGTTTATGGTTTTAACACTATAAATTTATACTTGTGACGTCACGAAGCCGATCCAACCCCCCCCTCGCCCCCTATGCACACGTTACTTATGAGCTCTGCTTCAAAACCAACAAAATCTCTATGTCACTTATGATCATCGGGTGGGAAAGTGCATTTATTTCGACTTAATCGTAAACGATGTCTTTGAACATCGCTTACAAGAGCTAGTTTAGAGTAAAATCATAGTGAATGTTATGACATTTAAATGTCGACGGATTATTTTGTCGCTAACAGTTCAACGATCGACAGATTATTTTGTCGCTAAATACTTCGACAATCGACAGATTATAATGTCGCTAATACTTCGACAATCGACAGATTATAATGTCGCTAATACTTCGACAATCGACAGATGAATTTGTCGCTAATACTTCGACAATCGACAGATTATAATGTCGCTAATACTTCGACAATCGACAGATTATAATGTCGCTAATACTTCGACAATCGACAGATTAATTTGTCGTTAATACTTCGACAATCGACAGATTAATTTGTCGCTAATACTACGACAATCGACAGATTATTTTGTCGCTAATACTTCGACAATCGACAGATTATAATGTCGCTAATACTTCGACAATCGACAGATTAATTTGTCGCTAATACTACGACAATCGACAGATTATTTTGTCGCTAATACTTCGACAATCGACAGATTATAATGTCGCTAATACTTCGACAATCAACAGATTATAATGTCGCTAATACTTCGACAATCGACAGATTAATTTGTCGTTAATACTTCGACAATCGACAGATTAATTTGTCGCTAATACTACGACAATCGACAGATTATAATGTCGCTTATACTTCGACAGTCGACAGATTATTTCAGTCGCTTAATATTTTCAACAACAAAAAAAAGAAGCACTTAGAGGTAACGCGCACATTAAAACGTTGAGAGAAAGTCCGGAATTAAGTAAAAATGTGCCGATATTTTTTTTAATAATAAGGAAATAAAAAATGGAAGGGAACTGATCCTATTTTTATTATTAGACATGAATTTAATAAAATGGAAAATAAATTATTAATTACAAAAATTTTAAGGAAAATTATATTAAAAATAAAAAAATAATTGAAGAAATTGATGGAATAAGAAAATATTTTAAAGATAAAAAAAATGCTCTGCTGAGAGTTGCCGCGGCCCTGAATTAGACAGTTACGTCACACAAAACATGCATTAGTCACTCCGCCTTCAGCCAAATACGAAATCTAAACGTGAGTATTACCCTATCTCCATCCGAAATCTCCCAACTAAAAATTGCTTATGTTCCAGGAGGAGTGTTTCCTCCACCTGGAGGCGCCAATAGCCCGCGTGACCGGCTGGGACGCCCCGTTCCCCCATGTCTTCGAGCCGTTCTACTTGCCCGACAAGTGGCGCTGCTACAGCGCCCTGGACAAGCTGGTCAACTTCTAAAGTCGTTGCTGTGTTGCCCGGAGTGATATTTTTTTAATCTCAATTGTAAATAAAATTTTCAAACAATAAAATTGGTGCGTTTATTCATTTATTTTTTATTTCTGTTTATTTATGAACAATCATCAGGTGTAACATTATACATTATTCTAAATAGTTCTGAAAACATATTAAAATGTAATTTTAATTAAAGACTGAAACAATATTAACAAAAAGTGAGAGCAGAAAGATTAAATATTAAATACTTAAATGTTAGATTTAATACGGTGAGTCAATTGTACCACACTATCAATCATAGAGAATGTCCAAGTAATTGTTACTTTCATGTATTTGTGGTACAATTCGCAAAACGATCGAAGCGGGGCGTTGGGCCCAAAATAGCTGTAGTAAAATAAACTAAAATTTTGTACCCTTGCATGTAGGTACTCTGGGTACAACAAAGTTAATGCAACTAAAATTATGAGGACTGTCTATGAGTATGTTATAATGTAAGATCTTATACAAAAAAATATCAATGAGAGATTAATTTATTCGAACTTTTGCACAAAGTGCACAGCAGGCGGACTTAATGCCATTGGGCATTCTCAACCAGTCAACGGGTAAAGGCAATCTCGTATTTCTCAAGTTACGCTGCGCTGTATCTCCGTGAGGGTCGGGCGGTAGCAGAAAATCAGTTTCTCTGCTCAATGAGTGGAGGTTTTGATTGAGCCATCGTTATTCCATCCGTATGTACTGTTAATTAATACGTAATAATATTACATAATCATGTGTTACTGCAGAATGAAATATATTTATCTAGTTATTGATGTAACTTTGCGGGAAAATTCTAACCAATGTTTTATTCAGTAACTCTTGTTTATATAGTACTTGACCTTCGATAAAATCAAAATTTATTAGCTATTTTTTTTTGAATAAAATGACAAAAAATTTATTTATTTTAAATGTACATTTTTGGTACAAAAGCAGACTTATTGCCGAATGACAAAATCTAAAACCTATAGATTTTCTTTGCCTTTCGGCAGTAAGTGTGGTAAAGTGGGTATTTAAGTATATACTATAATAAAGTGGGTATTTAAGTATATGCTATGATAAAGTGGTTTTAAGTATATGATATGATAAAGTTGGGTATTTAGTATACTAAATACCCACGTTATCATCGTCACTAGCCTTAGTACGTCGCTTGCGCGATTTTGTGAATCCAATCACGTCTTTATTTTGTTACTGATCAATAAAATAATAAACAAGATATCATGTACATACGCTGCTGAGGTTAAAAATAATTTTTTCAAATATTTTCTACAAAACCTGTGCGGTAACCTTACCTATATTTCAAGTCAGTTCTCCAAAATAACTATGTCTAATTAAGTCAAAATCAACATCAAAGTTTTGACACCTTTACGTTTCTTTGGAAAAAAAACTTACAAAAAATCATCTGCGGCACAGCTCTATCATAAAACATTTTAAGAACATCTTTAAGAAATGTCTCTCCTTGAAATAATTAAATAACTGCAAGCAGATCAAATTGCCAAATGTATCAAGTAAATTAAAATCATTTGTTAAATGACTTATCGCCATTTAAGAAATTGTTTTAAACCAAAGGTCAAATCAGTCTTAACTATCACTAAGACATTATCAAAGTCAGACTGTGTTGCATGGGCCTGGATAAAATAAAATACAAAATTTCTTATATTATTTATTGAAGGTGAAAATCAATCAGTTATAGTAAAACTAAAAGACTATAATTAGTAAAGAAATAAACTAAAATTAATGTATCAAACTGTGAGGGAATAGACACACTTTGTACTAAACTATGAAGAAAATCGACAAACTTTGTATCGAATGATGACAAAAATTAGCAAACATTGTACGAAACTATGTTTTTAAGTTTTATAGAAGTATAATTGTGGTTTGTTAAGACTATATTAAACACTTATACAAATATATCAAAGAAACTTATCATACTTAAAAACTAAAATACAAAAAGAAATGTTTATAATCGTTTTAAAACCCCCACTCCGGTACCAAGTTGAAAAAAAAAAAACTAGAAACTATAGTTTTGTCATGAATATGTACAAAATGTCAAAAAAGAGAACACTCAAGTTGAAATAGAAAAAAGAAATAACACACAGTTAATTTGAGGGTTTATATGTCAGAATACAAAATGTGTTACATAGTACATCTATATATTTCACAGTGAGCAAACAAAAGTGGCCGTTGAAATATCACCAGCTATTGCAGCTCTACCACATTGTTTCCAATAGTCAATGCCGATAGTCATGAGAGATGATCACTGGGTGAATGGAGTTTGTGCTTATGGCACTTTCACACATAAGATCTCGTTCAATTTATTAAAGAGTAAATGTCATATGAATATAACGAGTGAGATAAAAATTCATTACATTTTATTATGCCATAAATTTATTACAAATAAAAATATAACGGATCCAAAATGAAGGTTTTTTTTAAATGTAATAATAAAAAAAAGAAACAATATATGAAATTAAAGCACTAAACCTACTAAAATTAAACCTAGAAATATGAAAATATAAAAAAATTAGTAACTAAATTTTTAACAAGTGTTACCCTAAATACGCAATAAATAAACAGTCATACAAGTATGCTCAATAAGAAAACTGTTTTTTGTAACAAACTTATATTAATTAAGACAAGCAACAGTGGGGGTGTTTATTCCTCCCTGAATCTTCGCTGGTGAGGTTTCAAAAATGGCCCTGTCATTGGGGAATTCGGAAATCTTTGCATATATCTCTCCAAGCGCAGGTACTTCACAGTAATGAGTCTTCCTTCGTACCACCATCCATGCAGACTTTTGTAAACAGCCCCAGCATCAATGGGAGAAGCGCATTTCACATATACACAGCAAGACGTTTCTTCTATATCAATGTGTAATATGTTACATCTGTCACCACATTTTTCCAAAATCACATCTTGAAGTACAGCCCTTAAGTTGGGATTGGTATCATTCTTGTCAAACATGTGGCGAATTTTAAGGCAGGGAGTTGGGGAGACCCTTAAGTTATTCACAGAGCCCTCTTGAGTCTCAAATGCTTGTCCTTGCCATGCTGCACTACGTTTTGGGCTTCCATGAGAAGAAATCCATCTCCATACCCGACAATCCTCACCATCAACAGACTGTACCTCCATACGAACACGACTTTCATTTCTTTGTATAAATTTAACAGCAGCATCCCAGATAGAAGCCATTTTCTCTCTACTCTGTGGAGATATCAATGTATCTCGGACATGATCAACTGATATGTAAGGTTCATCATTATCCTGTGTCTCTTGTGATATTACATCAATTATTTGCTCCACCATTGAGTAGATTTCTTCACTTTTCTTCTTTTGATATATCTTGTAATATTTGTAAAATTTTTGTAACCCAAGAACCAACACACTAAGGATCCCAATGACTATGAAAGTCGAACCGGCCGAGTATAAGGTGTTAATAAACAAACAGGATATAGGGGTGGAAGGGTCCGCAAGTGTAAGAGCCACACTTCCTTTATTGCGCTGCTGTACCACTGCATCGGTGGATGTTAAGGGTGTGTATTCAACATCCTTAGTGTATAAATTTTTAAGTTGGACTACATTAAGGCCCCATCTCGGATTGTTTACAATAAGCACCTGTAAGTTGTTCAAATCTGTCCGACATTGACTAACATCTACTGTTTCGGCCCGAGCACTTGCAATATCAATTATTTCTCTCTCTGTCAAATATGGTAATGCTCCAGGCTTACCACATTTATAAGATGCAATTCTCGCTGTCAATTCTGGATGTATAACCTTCAAAAGATCTTTTGCATAACTAACATGTTCCCTGGGCACACAATTGATACCAGGCCTGTTACCAGGTATATTTAATTGACATATGGGTATGACACTATTTTGATCATCCACCACAGATGTGATGTCGTTTTTCTTAACTAAATACATAAAGAATAAGCAAAAAAAAAAAAGTGCAACCAACACTACAAGAGCTAGAGACACAAGATTATTTTTTAAGAATTTTTTGTCATTTGCCACCTTATAATCCACAACATCAGATCTAGAAACACCACTAATGTAAGACCTGCGAGGCATTACTGTAGTTCCATTATTGTTATCTCTATCCAGAAATGTTTGCGTTTTGGCAGGGTCTGCTTTTAATGATGACAAACGACGTGTAAAGTTACTTAAATATGGAGATTCTACCTCATCTATGGAACCAGCAGGCTGATAAGTGTTTGAAGTAAAATTAGATGTGTAACTACTTATGGGTCTATCCACTAGACTAGAAGTCAAACCAAGACGAGAACGTATAGAATTTAAATGATCAGAGGAAGATGTGTAATTCGATGGAGAAATAGATGGTCGAGATAACAGGGAGGGTTTTGATGTGGTTGCACCTATTTCAAGTGTGGGTAATGTACTAGAAATATAGTCACTAGACCTAGAATTGCTTCGAAAAGAGCTGGAATTCTTTTTCTCATTGTCTACATCACTGTCTGAGCCAGTTTCATAATCGTCTTGGTCGTTATTAGCATAGGTGCGTGTAACGCGACGTGTTGTCACAGTTTCCACTTCTTCACGTGTACGTACCGGAGATTTCTCTTCTTCCGATTCAGATCCTTTATCAATGTCTCGTTTAAGAGGCGAGTCCTTTTTAACAGGCATACGCCGAGTTTTGCTACTTGTGGGTGGTAACATAGCCCCACCAGTTGTAACCCGTCGTCCCCGTTTCTCTCTTATATTAGATGAATCCAAGTCGGACTCCTCGCCGCTTGAGTAACGCGCCAAAGATCGTCTACTTTCAACTTTGCTGTCAACGCTGTTTCGGGGTTTGCTTTTGTTATCAAGAACAAGTTTTAGTTTCTTCACAAGTAACTTTCGCGTGGAAGAGGTGATTGGCATTATAGGAAATCCATGCTCGGCTAGCTTGTTACGGAGCTCCGCATCTGACATTGAATCTACCTGATCGGCCATTGTGAAATCTGCAAGAATAGTTGAAACCAATTAAACCGCTTCTTTTATTAGAAACACCTTATGAGACATGTGCAAACAATTTGAATTTCACCTTGTGATGAATGAAGTACGGAATAAAATATTAGTCAATTCGTTAAAATTAAAATTTCACCGGCGCGTCATCCTGCACGCGCTAAGTACCTTACATTCCGGCAAAAGTGTTGCCAGCGACAAAAACAATGACAACAGATATACAACAACAAAATGAAACACAATATTCCTTTAAAAATTTAAATTGTTAAAAAATTCCTATCAATTTTGAATTAGAAAAAAAGGAGATTATTCAGATAGATATATAGATTAAATTTTTTCGATATGAATTAAATAACTTCATTTTTAATCTAAAAATTGTTTTACAATTTATAATCGTCTGATTATCTTCTTATCTTTCTTCTAAATTTTAGGTAGTCTTTTTTGCTGAAAAAAATGGCTCGAGACCAGGAATGGGACATATATAGGCAGTGGAAAAAACAAAATTATTTTTTCACAGCACATATACATATTTCCCGTTTTAATACCGCATAAAATTATAATTACCCAACATACAATATTTTATATATGAAATTTCGTTCTAAAAACATTAGATTGTTAATATTGATAATCAAGAATTTTTTACATTTTCGTAACAAAATGCCGTCGAACTTTATTAAAAAACAGTAGTAAATAAAGATAAGAAATGGTGAGAGAAACTGTATTTAATTTTGCCACTGTTTTTATGTCAATTTTAGTTGCAGGGCAGAATTGATAATATAAATATTATAAGAGCGTGCCATAGACGTCGATGCCAGTGTCAAGTAAAATACAATAATATCAAGTATCTTAAAATGTACGTATATAAAAATATATTGTATAATACGCTACCACAATTAAACAATACAACTGATGCTAATATTAGATTATAAAAATGAAATAAAACCAGAACGTCACTGATGTAAGTTACCGGGAAAAGTCAAAACAGCACCTTTTCATAAATTAATGATGTGACAGCTATCGCTCTTTAATTCATTCAGAGGTAAGTGGAAGATTAAAGATACGCCGCCACCGCACTTGAACTTAGAAATAAACTTGATGACTTACACAGCTCATTTGACAGACTTGGTGAAGCCGATACCTAATATATGCAGTGTAATTTTATAGGGACTGCACGTTAAAAAAAATATTTTTATAGCTTAACCTGATATTGATGTTATTTCGATGTATCGAAAATACATCGAGTTTTCCTTAATTTTCGAATCATTAATTTTACAAATTAGAAACTTTTTCTGGGTAGAATTCAAAGAATGGAAATCACATAAGTTAAAAAGTTTTATAGTGCTTACAATTTTTACACCTGGTGACAGCTTTAAGAGTACAACTCAGGCAAACGACAAAATGGAGTACTTAATGTGCATCAAGATGAACGTTCATCGTAGTTTTTTAATAGGCTGGGCGCCAACGAGACACTGACGGCTGTCGCACACCATCGGCACATTTGTAGCAGTAGTAAAAGCATACGACGGCCACCAATGTTGGGAAGCTACTATATTTTATAAACCGTTCTCTGCTATAGTTTTGCAATGGACTTTGGAAATTTACTCGCTTCCTATCCTATCCTATTAATATTATAAATACGAAAGTTTGTGAGTATGGATGTATGTTCGTTACTCCTTCACAAAAAAACTACTGGACGGATTTGGATGAAACTTTACAGTAATATAGTTTATACATCGGAATAACATATAGGCTACAATTTGTAATGATTTTGTGTAATTTTGGTCGCAATATAACGATACATGTCAATTAAGTCGGAAAAAAAAATCTGGCCTCTTGAGAGCTATCTTGGCGTACGCTGCCTAAACCATTGGAGTTACACAAAGATGATGTACCGTAGGATTGTTTGTCTTGAATAGTTCTAAATAATAGTTCGCGACAGCATACATCTACTTTTTATGTGGAAGCCACTATGACCAAAATTGTGAACCATATATTAAGTAAAAAAAATGTATTTATTTAAAATGATCTGTCACGAAACTTAATGTAGCAGACCAAATTCCACGCGAGTGAAGCCGCGGGCAAAAGCTAGTTATTAATAATACGCAAAGTCTAATGTTGTTATTAAGCGGTATAAAGTAGGAGGAGAGGGGAATAGAGCAGCACGACAGTGGCGAGTGTCAACGTCTTTTTGGTCTGCGGCGGTCTCAAATTGCGATGCACGGATATTGGTGTAGCAGATGGTCGCCACCGGCCACACGTGTGCAGAGTTTCTACAAAATGCTAGAATATGCGTGTGAACTGCTTGTCGTTAGCAATTGGTGGCTCGTTTGCGCCTAGTCTTACTCAATACAAAATATATTTACTAGGTCCGCCTCTTCGAAATAAAATGTCAATGTTGAAAATTTAAAAGACATTATGATTCGATGCATCGATACTGTACTGTACATTGATGTTTGATGTCCACTCCTATTTTTTATATAGATTTTATCATTGACACAAATGAAACCATTCATATTAAATATTTCATATATTTTCTAAATTTACATTTTAAAGACAACATATAATGTAAATTGTTTATTGAACAATTTGCTTAATACACACTTATAGTCAAATATATTTATACATAGAAAAATATGTAATAAGTTTTGATATTTCTTATGTGTATTTATACTGTAATTTAATACAATAGTAATAAATATTGATAATAAAAATTTGATATATTTTGAAGTTTGAAAAGTAAAAAGAAGTCATTATAAACGTCTATAAAAACATCTGGAAGAACAAATGGCGATATTTTAATTTTATGTAATTTAAATGGGTAAAAAATTCACATTGGAACACAGTGGAAATGGTTCGCAGACCATGCCTACAAAACTCTGCTCCTAGCAGTCAGGTCTCATCATGAAAAGCAGCAATAAGCTACAATAATATATAAATGTGTAATTCCTGGTGGTGATGCTAATTTTGCATAAAAAATCCGGTGTTCATTATATTTGGTATATGAACAAGTATTTTCTTGATGTTTCAATGAGAGAGCGAGTCATCTGATGCAATACCAAGTGCACTGCAAATGCGTTATCTACCCCAGGGTAAGGAGGTGAATAATAGGAAGTAAATAAGGAAGTAAAGGAAGAAGAGAGAAGTTGGTAATCCCCATACTTTGCATGCAGATTGGGGATTGCAGATAAGTTTTTATTATTCGGGTTGATTTGCTAGTCCACTGATATTTGCCTTTGTTGTCATCTCGGGGGAATGAAAACCCATGGGAGTGGGCCGTATTCTATTCCGATAACTACACAGACAGAAATATATATTAAAAAAAAGTGCTTTTTGCTGAGTGTGGACCTTTCATAATCCATATTGCAGTATAGGTAACAAAATATAGTATTATTATGATTTGTATTTTTTTCTATTATTTTTGTTTATTACAATTTTAGTGTTCTGTCTGTTTATAAATACTTAGTACTGTAAATATAAATAATACTGTAAGTATAAATACTTAGTACTAGCTTTAATCATACTCTTTTATTTTTTTATTTCATATGTATATTCTTTGTCAGCTGTTTCTGTAATGTTTTGTGGATTTTTGAATAAAGTTTTTCTTTCTTTCTATTACATACAGAGATTATGTACAAATTATAAAATACGAATTATAACTTAAAACTTGTCTTATTAGTTACTACAAATACAAAAAGATTGTAAATAGTTAAGTAGTACGCCTACAGTCCAAGAGACACCACCCACGCTATACATGTGGTTTAGAGACGAGAACAGTTTAATCAAAAAGTTGACATTACAGCGGGGGATGCCAGCCACCGAAGCCAAGCTCCAACTGTTTGGCAACCGCTATGCATAGCCTGTCCATATGTGGCCCAGCCACTACCTGAAACAAACGTTAACGTCTAGATGTAAACTAGGGCATAATATTATTTGGTCAACCTTACATCACCTTCGATGGTAAAATATATATAAAAAAAAAAGTTTGTTCAACAAGAACGTGACCGACTTTCCCGTCAACTTGCACCAGAGACGTTGTGTTTTTATTTCATTTTCATAATCTTATGTTATCATCAGTTATATTGTTCAATTGTGGTGGCGTATTACACAGTATAGTTCAATTAAGGTGTGTAAGTGAAATAAAAATAGTCCATAGAAGGTTTTGGTAGAATAGCCACCATTTTTTAAAAACAACGTGACAAGCTGACTGATTATATTTCAAGAGATTTGATGTTACTGTATTTTACTCGTCACTGGCGTGATAGTTATAACTAGTGCGATTGAATTGCCATCAAAGTCATAAAATCATAACTCAGAAAATATATATCAGACAATTTTTCCAAATAATTTATAGAAGCATATAACGCTGTTGCTCAGTCAATAGGCTATCATAATCATATTGTAGATTATTTAATACATTTTGATTATTTTATGCCAGTCTTTCATATTTTAATAAATATTGTTAACCTTTTTCTTTATCATATATTCTTTTTAAAAATATGGTGCGACGATCTGCGCAGGGCGGCTGGACGCGTGAAACCAAGGATCGAGTTAGGATGCTCGCCTTGGGTGAGGCCTATGTCCAGCAGTGGACTGGCAGACGGAGACGCAAGACTGAACCAAGTGGCGAGTCTTATAGGTGGAGACCAAAACTAATTTTGGGTCGTTGCACCCGCCAGTAAGTAAGTTATTAGACTCACTTGGAGAGCAACGGGCAGCCCTCTGTGTAGGCCCATGGGCACCACGGTGGAGGGCAGACCGAGCACGTTGAGCGGCATCGTGTACAGCACGCCGGCCGCCTTAGCGAACACGCGCCCATGCTCGTGCGCGACGCCGCAATGCACCGGGTATAACAGCACCCCGTCAGCGCCCAGGGTTTTCTAAAACACACAGGTTTTGATAGTGGTAGAGCCACGCTGCAGACGAATACTTTGACAAGAATGGCATAATATTTGTCTGTAGCATGAATGGGCCGGCTCGCCCGCAGAAAACCGGCGTCTGAGTGGTAGCTTATCTACCGCGCTTCGTTCTGTAATAAAGATTTAGCCGAAGGCCTTTTAAAAAAAACGAACTTATAATTAAAAAGGATATTTATTTAATAAAGGGCTCTAACTAGGAAGGCAAGTGTCACGCGCGAATGACGGACTCGAACTGATAGGGTTATCGACGGTGAGCATTATTATATACACGATACATATATAACAGTATGGTAAGCGGCTGAGTTCCGGAGGCCCAACACCCTCCTCCCTCCCTCCCCTACTTCAACTCCCATGGAATGGAATCCCAATGACACTTTCCTTAAAGGTCGGTAACGCTACCGCACTGCCTATGGCGCTGCGGGTGTCTATGGGCGGCGTTGATTGCTTTCCATCAGGTGACGCGCCTGCTCGTTTGCCTTCCTAGGGAAGACTTTCCTTCCTTCCTTCGGACGGACAGATAATCGTGTCATAAAAATTTCCAGACAATAGCAGGGTTTAATTTTGTTTCTAATTTTTTTTTTATATATTCACGCCTATCCCCCGCAGGGGTTGGCAGAGACCACAGAGCTCCATCCGCTGCCATTCATCGCAGCGAAACGGCTCGTCATTGGTCGCTTTTCGCCCGCGTGAGAATCAGGACGTGACGGGTGGCGAACCACGTCGCCGTCATTTTCAGACGGACAGATAATCGTGTCATGAAAATTTTACAGACAATAGCAGGGTTTAATATTGTTTCTAATTTTTGTTCATATATTTGTAGTCATGTAGTCTATTTATTCATAGATAGTTATCATTTTGGGGGATGGGGGGGGGGGGGATAGTGCCTATCCAAACAAATACGTTCTTAGTGTATTACTATAGACTGGGATCTATCACACACTCTTGTACGTTGAAAGTTTTCTTTTAAATGTAATATTAAATAGTAGTCGTATTCGAAGAAGAATTTTAATCAACCTTCAGCCGGATTTGACCGTGATTTAATCACCATTAGTGGCAAAATGAATGAGAGCATTTTTTGGCGTTTCCAATGCAAGTTCAACGCGTAGAGCAGTCAGTACTTTACTAGAATTCAAGGACTATTCAGTAGCTCGAAAACTCTGAACACAGGGTGACAGCTAGCCTAGTGCAACCTACAAGAACTCACTTTTAATTACAACCGAACGTTTCTAAAGAGATATTTTTGGACGATGAGACACTCACAGTGATCTCCACTCGGAACTCTTCAGCCTTCCTTCTGTAACGTTCTCTGGTGGTGGATGACATAAACAGCCGCGTTCGGTGTATGAGCGCGAAACCCAGCCCTTGCAGGGAACGGCTCGCGGCGCCCACCAAGTGCTTCAGGACCTCAAGCACTAGGCTTTTGTCGCGCTGGAAACAATTGTCAGGTTAATGGAACCCTGCACTCATTTATGAAAGGTCAGAATGTGTCTATAACGGCCCAATTGGCAGTTCATCGGGGAGTGCTTGTTTCGAATCTGATACTGTGCGCTAGTGAAAGTTGGGTTTAGCAGAAGAGTCATGAAAGCAGACTGAATGCAGCAGAAATGAGAGCATAAAGAAGTATGAACTTTGAACTAGAATAAAGAATGAAGATATAAGAGAGTGATGTGGAGTAAAAGGGGTTTTGATAAAAGTTGAGAAAGGGATGCTTAGATGGTTTGGGCACATAGAGAAAATGGATGAAAGACGACTGGCAAAAGAAATTTACGTTGCGGATGTGGATGGAAGGGTCGGTAGGGGAAGACCAAGGAAAACATACCTTGACTGAATTGGCGAAATTTTTAGGAAAGGCCAGGTCAAGAGTATCCTTCACCGGCGGAGTGTGGAGGAAGCAAGGACGGTGTGGTAGGATCGTAGTAGATGGAGATCTTTGGTCTCTGCCTACACCTACAGGAAACAGGCGATATGTATGTATGTATGATAAAAAAACCTTTTTTATCATACTTTAAATGCTTTTAAATAAAAATAATTTTTTTTTTACTTTTTGATCGCTGAAATTCAAATATATTGTTATTTAAAATATTATCCTATATAACTGTTTAAATATGGACAGTCAAAAGTTTTACTTAGCTAAGATCCGCGACAAGCAAAACAATAACAGAAAATTAATAATGTGTGTTTTTCCGTTGGGTTTAGTGGATTTATTTGGAACTTAAACCAAAAACTTACCGAAAATCGGCCATCAACTCTCCACCCACCAACCACTATACACAACACCAAACACACATTACCACTTTTCCATCTTGTAAACGACACGTGTTTCGCCCCAACACGAGGCATCTTCAGGTATAGTAGACTCTACGGAAGACAATCGAAAAGTTCGGTTGTATTCCGTAGGCTCTACGGAATACAACCGAACTTTTAGCGGCATATAGTGATGGATTTCCGCAAAGTAACGCCTGACTCCATTAATAACTGTTCAAATTCAAGTGCATTACAGAAACTGACCGACCTTGGGGTTGGCGGGGTCCTGAAGCATGTTAGGGATGTCTTTCATTGCAAAAAACGTCGACACCGACATTTCTACAGAGTCCTCTAGCTCTTTGAATTTTTTCTGTGAAACAAAGACAAAGTATTATCATCACATTCATGTACACAATTGTTAAGTAATCGCTTATCGATAAAGTCAAAGGTGTCAGCGCATTCTGGTCACGCCACCCAGAAGGGGTGGTATAACCAGAATGCGCTGACACCATGGATTGGAGCTTCATTTCTAGTAACCAAGGACAGCTGAACAATTCTAAAATTCCCATTGGTCTCTGTTAATAGCTGAACATTTTCACTTGTACAATATTTTAACTTTATATAATGTTTTATTTAATCAATATATTTTAAAGTTAATTTTTAATAAATTAATTCAAGAAAGTTAGTTTGTTTTTGGAACTGATTATTTATTATATTAATATAAAAATAAATTCTAAAAAAATAATGTTATTATTGAGTTTGTTAATCCTTCGAGGCGGGATAAATCAAACCAGGGAAGGATTTAGGCGGTCAAAAATATAAAAGGAAATGATCAAAAATAGCCATATTGTGCACAGCGAGGTCAAAAATATGGCTGATTATTGAATTTTCAATTTAGCCCACGCACCTACACCTAACTTGGATCAGCATCCCAATTTTTTAGGTAAAAATAAATAAGTACATTCACAGAGACCATCAAACAAAGTGTTGCCTTTGTAATACAAAACAAACGGTAATTGAATATGAATAAATGTCAATCTACCAACACTGGCGTTTGTTCAATCGGGGACGTCCACACCCCACGCAGAGGCGTGGGATCGAGCCTCAGGGATGAACCCCACTGCTCGTGCAGCAACTCAATGGGTCAACCGCCCCCCGGTCTTAGGTGCCGCTATTCCTAGCGGCTTTTGGGCGTCCTTTAACGACTTCGCGTCGTCGAGATATGGCTGAACCTATTCCTACGTTGGGTCCGTCGCTGGCCCTCCTCCCTCGCGGGAGCCAGGGGGCGACAGGAGGATTTGACGTTTGTTTCGTTAACCGTTAGCTTTTGTTAACAGTAATGACGCCATCTATTAGTTATGTTGCGATTTAAAAAGTTGTTTTTACTGTTTGGAGCAGTCGTCGTGAAGTTAAGCGTATACATACATTTTAGCGATTCATTTTTATTTATACGGATAACCTTGTGGACGGTCAGAAGTTTAACTTGGCCAACATCCGCGACAAGCAAACAAAAACAGAAAAATAATAACGTGTGCTTTATACTGGACGAAGTGGATTTACGAGGAACTTAAACTAAATCTTATTAATGGAGTCAGGCGTCACTTTGCGGAAATCCATCACTATATGGACAGTCAAAAGTTCTACTTAGCTAAGATCCGCGACAAGCAATCATCATCATCATCAGGTACAGTAGACTATACAAAAGACAACCGTTAAGTAAAATGATCTAAGCTAAGTAAAAGTTCTGACTGTCCACATAGTAGGACTTCCGCAAAGTAACGCCTGACTCCATTGATCATAGATAACCTTGCTTTGCGCAAATATTAAAAATTATAATCCAGCCGTTATTATGTTTATATTATGTATAACTCTCTCAAGTCTGTGATTTGTTTCTGTGTCAAGTAAATAAATAACCTCACCTCGCAGATCTGAGCGCCGCATTCCCTCTGGAGGTAGCTCACGGCTTTCAGGATTGCATCGCCGATGCATTCCTCTGTCTCTATGAGGGCCAGCGCCTTCGATGCCTCCGTCATGTAGTGCACCTGCATGTCAAAACATCTCGGATTACCTATGAATATGCAGTTTCTTTCAGGGTTTCTGCATACTGAGGTGGAACCTCATTACGAAGCGTTGAAAGAAGGTTTATTGTTAACAGACTCACGTATGATAATTAACCCTTTCGAGCGGTGACTATAGTTACCCAACGCCCGACGCTCGCTCTGTATGAGCGGTGACTATAGTCACCCAACGCCTGACGCTCGCTCTGTACGAGCGGTGACTATAGTCACCCAACGCCTGACGCTCGCTCTGTCCGAGCGGTGACTATAGTCACCCAACGCCTGACGCTCGCTCTGTACGAGCGGTGACTATAGTCACCTAACGCCTGATGCTCGCTCTGTACGAGCGATGACTATGGTCACCCAACGCTTGACGCTCGTTATGTACGAACGGTGACTTAGGTCACTCGGGACTCTTCATGAGCAGAATATATATGTTATCTCCATGGTAATCCATCGCAAGTAATTTGCACTTGTTTTACGCTGCCTAATAATAAACTGACGAAATGAGCAAATATTTTCTATTGCATTATGTTGTAATTTTTTAAGCATTTTTTTTACGAGCGAGTGCACTCGCTCTGCGTAAGATAGCGTGGTATTGTGCGTCTGACGGGCGCTTGCGGTTGTTCCGCAAGTGCGGACGCTTGCCGCGACTGCTCGGTCAGCGGGGACGGCGCGACGTAGAATGCGTCCGTACCGAAAGGGTTAAAATAGATATAATATTTATTGTAAACACATATTTATTGTAAAAGTCATACAATTACTGATTATTTATTTATTTATTTTTATTTATATATTCACGCCTACCCCCGCAGGGGTTGGAAGAGACCACAGGGCTCCATCCGCTACCATTCATCGCAGCGAAACTGCTTTCCATTGGTCGCTTCTCGCCCTCGTAACAATTATTGATTGTAATATTTATATACAAATGGCGGTCTTATCTATAATAATAGCGTATTCTTCAAGACCGTAGGACAGCAGGATGGACACAGGGTTAAAAAGATAATTTAATTAATTTTTTACGCGAAATGTAATTTACGTGTGTAGAAATAAAGAATGTGTAATAGGTTTATATCGACGATCTAATTGACTAGTGGCGAAGCAACGTGGGTTCGATTCCGTTCCGATTTCGATCATATCGTCACGCCCGTCTCCCGTAGGGGTAGGCAGAGACCACAGATCTCCATCTACTACGATCTCGGCACACTTTCCTTGCTTCCTGCACACTCTCCTCATGCAAGCTCGCCGCTTAAGAGTACTTTTGACCTGGCCTTTCTTAAGAACTTCGGTAATTTTATCAAGGTCTGCACCTCTTGGTCTCCCCCTACCGACCCTTACATCCGCAACGTAATTTTTTTTAACCAGTTCTTCGTCTATCCTTTCTATGTGCCCAAACCATCTAAGCATACCCTTCTTAACTTTTGTCGCAACACCTTTTACTCCAGATCATTCTCTTATATCTTCATTCCTTATTCCATCATTCAAAGTTATCCCACATACACTTCTTAATATTCTCATTTCCACCGCGTTCAGTCTGCTTTCGTGACTCTTCTGCCAAACCTAACTTTGAGTACCGTACATCAAAGTCGAGACAAACACTCTCCGATGAACTACCAGTCGGGCCGTTTTATACACATTCTGACTTTTCATAAATGAATGTGGGGCTCCGTTAACCTGATTACCAGCTTTCACTCGCCTTTCAATGTTACCTTCACAATGGGTGCAAACAAGAAGTAAATACGGTGAAACCTTAATCCTGCTCAGGTCCACGGGTTTGTCCAGCATGAGAATGTCCTTGTTCTCTCCGGCCATGATGTTCATGAGAAGATGCAGATCTTCCGCGTGTCGGCTCATTGGTCCCATTGTCAGGAACTTGGGGTACATTTTGTCCTCCAGCGTAGGAATGTGCCCCTTTATTGGCACTATGTCTGAAAACATATATTTGGGAAATTCAATATTACTTTTTTCTATACGATATTGTTAACATAAGGAATCTCGTCCACCGAATCTGCAGTGAAAAAAGGATAGCTTTTTTTACAGGATAGAAAGGCAAACGAGCAAGCGCGTCACCTCATGGAAAGCAATCAACGCCGCCCATAGACATTCCGCAGTATCATAAGCAGTGCAGAAGCGTTGCCGGCCTTTAAGGAGACTGTCATTATGGGAGTGAGGAAAGGGAGGGAGAAGAGGAGGGGAAGGGGGGGGGTTTGGGCCTCCAGAACTCGGCCGCTCACCGCACGAAGCGCGGTGGCTAAGCTATCACTCAGACGCCAGTTTTCTGCGTGAGTGTGGTACTTCGTGAGTATTGTACATATGTAATATTATATATTACTTTGTATGGACAGTCAATAGTTTTACTTAGCTAAGATCCGCGACAAGCAAAACAATAACGGAAAATTAATAATGTGTGTTTTTCCGTTGGGTAAAGAGGATTTATTTGGAACACACGGACGGACAACGGAAGACAACCGAAAAGTCTTCCGTAGAGTCTACTATACCTGAAGATGCCTCGTGTTAGGGGCGAAATACGTATCGTTTAAAAGGTGGAAAAGTGGTAGTGTGTGTTTGGTGTTGTGTATAGTGCTTGGTGGGTGGAGAGTTGATGGCCGATTTTCGGTAAGTTTTTGATTTAAGTTCCAAATAAATCCACTTCATCCAGCAGGAAAACACACGCTTGTCGCGGATCTTAGCTAAGTAAAACTTTTGACTGTCCACATAGTGATGGATTTCCGCAAAGTAACGCCTGACTCCATTAATAATGCATAATTTAAATTTATTATATATTATAATTTAATTTAATTTATGTATAATTTAATTTATAGTGTAGCTCCGTGGCTAATCTGCCACTGTCCACTGGTTAACATTATAAAAAGTCACTGGCATGTAATGAACAACCCATGCGGTGGCTTGTAGAGCGTAATGAGGATTGCTACAGGCTTCTCAAAGATTAATTATCTTACTAGAGATCGCCTTGTGTCCGAATACGTCGTCGAAGGACAGCCGAGACGCGATTTTAATTGAGTATAATAAAATCTTTTTACTTTATTTACATTCGTAATTTTAAAATTGAAAATAGAAAGAAATACATTTTTATGTAAAAACAAAAAGATTCGATCGATTGACATCTTTGAATAACATGTCACCTTTCCAGGCATAAGAAATTAATATTGAATATAAATTTTATTCCATTAATATAAATATAAATAATATAAAATGTACAGTGATTCATTAATAAATTACTTCACTTGGAAGAGTTTCACTATAGCGAACATAAAACCTCCAATACGCTCTACGAGCGTATTGGGGGTTTTATGGAATATCAAAGATTAATTAACTTACTAGGGGTGGCCTTGTGTCCGAATACGCCGCAGAAGGCAGCCGGGATGCGGATGGATCCAGCGATATCCGAGGACACGCTGAAGGGCGAAGCGCCGCACGCCAGTAGCGCACTCTGGAACCAAATAAAAATAGTTGCCTTATTTTTTGTGTATCGTTTTGCTGAACCAGCTGCACTCAACCTTCGGGCCGCCGGGCTTTTGTGGTTGGCCCGTCTGGTGTTACTTTATTTTAAACCATTTTGAATTTCACATCCATAACAAAAATTGAGATTTTATTAGTGGCAGAGCCACGCTGCAGACGAATACTTTGTCAAAAATGGCATATTATTTTTCTGTAGCATGAATGGCATGGCCGGCTCGCCCGGGGAAGTACCACACTCCTGCAGAAAACCGGCGTCTGAGTGGTAGCTTAGCTTCCGCGCTTCGTACGGTGAGCGGCCTGAGTTCTGGAGGCCCAACACCCTCCCACTCCCACTTCCATATTGTCACTTGCCTTAAAGGTCGGCAACGCTTCCGCAATGCCTATGGCGCTGCGAATGTCAAAGGGCGGCGTTGATTGCTTTCCATTAGGTGATAGGGCTCGTCGTTTGCCTTCCTAGCCCATAAAAAAAAGGTTCTTCATAACACTACCGCGCCGCGGTGTGCAATGCTATTTATTATTGATACGGCAATTTGCCGCAATACACGGCAATATATTTATTTATTTTTTTAATTTACAGCAGACACCGATTTGTATCATAGCAACACGTCATTTTAATAGTTTCGTAAATACGACAAATCAAGTGTTTGCATTAGCGATGTTTTGCATTGGGCCTTTTTAGTTCCGTGTAGAGCGAGTGAGATCGCAGGAATCCCCTTTCCTTGTCTTCCATACTTTGTAGTTCCGTGTAGAGCGAGTGAGATCGCAGGAATCCCCTTTCCTTGTCTTCCATACTTTTTAGTTCCGTGTAGAGCGAGTGAGATCGCAGGAATCCCCTTTCCTTGTCTTCCATACTTTGTAGTTCCGTGTAGAGCGAGTGAGATCGCAGGAATCCCCTTTCCTTGTCTTCCATACTTTTTAGTTCCGTGTAGAGCGAGTGAGATCGCAGGAATCCCCTTTCCTTGTCTTCCATACTTTGTAGTTCCGTGTAGAGCGAGTGAGATCGCAGGAATCCCCTTTCCTTGTCTTCCATACTTTGTAGTTCCGTGTAGAGCGAGTGAGATCGCAGGAATCCCCTTTCCTTGTCTTCCATACTTTGTAGTTCCGTGTAGAGCGAGTGAGATCGCAGGAATCCCCTTTCCTTGTCTTCCATACTTTTTAGTTCCGTGTAGAGCGAGTGAGATCGCAGGAATCCCCTTTCCTTGTCTTCCATACTTTACTTACGTACGTATTTTTTTGTTTAGCGGTCGTGATTTGTTTTGAATTTATTTATATGACACAACTGTAACGAAACCTAAGAAGTCTTCACCTAATTTTTTTTGCGGCCATTACGAATTATACGTGTTTGTGGTCCCCTATGAAAAAAAGGTTCAGTACCACTGGGTTAAACTATAACCTTTTCCTCATCATCATCAAGGCATTACGACGACCGATTGGCACAGTGGTGGGGCCCTCCGCCCACCGAGTCAATAGTCGCGGGTTCGATTCCCGCATCGAAATAAATATGGATTTATAAATATTTATTCCGAGTCTGGTAACCCCCCCCCCCCAATCCCCATTTCCGTTCCTGCTGCGATGAATGGTAGCGGATGGAGCTCTGTGGTCTCCGCCAACCCCTGCGGGGGATAGGCGTGAATATATAAAAATGAAAAATTAAAAAATAAATCAAGGCATTATAGGGTGGGCTTTAGTTTGTTTCAGTTATTTTTTCCAGTAAGATCTTAGTTCGACTTTTTCTCTCCAGCCCCTCACACCGATTGCCTTAAGGTCGTCCTCAACTCTATCTGAGCTTAGGCCTTTCGCGGCTTCTACGACCATCTGGTTTGCCGTCGAGTAGGCATTTGGGTACTCTAGACCCGTCCATCCGTATTAAGTGCCCAGCCCAACGACTTAAGGGCTGGGCACTTAATACGGTATTCAATCTATAATAATAATATTAAATCCGTACCGTACGGCTTCCATTGCTTTTCAGCTCGCTAATATTTAACTATTATAAAAAAACTGGAAGAGACCATAGTTTTGTATTTTAATACTTATGACGGTCCTCGCTGTAGTTTCATAATAAATAAAATAAATATGTGGTTATCTAATGTGTGATTCAAACTAGCAGAAAACAAAGCAATCTTTCTAATTATGTTATCGGTTGGACGCGTCACTTTTGGCATTAGTTCGTCAGTGTAAATCCATCGTCCACTTAGCACCTATGTGTATTTGACAATGTATGACGTATTGGCGTTGGAGGTATATTTGCATGCATTAAGGTGTTCACCAACTAAAGCGAAACTTAGCTTTTTCTTATGGGATAGGAAGGCAAACGAGCAGGCGAGTCACCTGATGGAAAGCAATCAACGTCACCCATAGACCGACCATCGTTGCCGACCTTTAAAGAAAGTGTTATTATAGGAGAGGGAATGGGAGGGGTAGAGGGAGGGGGGAGGGTGTTGGACTCCGGAACTCGGCCGCTCACCGTACGAAGCGCGGTAGGTAAGCTACCACCCAGACGCCGGCTTTTCTGCGGGAGTGTGGTACTCCCCCGGGCGAGCCGGCCCATTCACGCTACAGACAAATATTATGCCATTCTTGACAAAGTATTCGTCTGCAGCGTGGCTCTAGCACTATTAAAATCTCAATAATCAGTTTTACACAACTAATTAGGTTTTGACTAATCAAATAATAATTAGTTTAGCCTTTATAAATGCCAAATGTCAATGTCACAAAAAACAATATCACAAAAAAATATTTCTACAATATATAGCTTCATTTAAACAATTATTATTTTCAAGGACATATTATTACCTTTCGCTTGTCAAGTGCCAGCCTATTAACAATGAATTTATTATATGGACAGTCAAAAGTTTTACTTAGCTAAGATCCGCGACAAGCAAAACAATAACAGAAAATTAATAACGTGTGTTTTTCCGTTGGGTTAAGTGGATTTATTTGGAACTTAAACCAAAAACTTACCGAAAATCTCTCTCCACTCACCAACCACTATACACAACACCAAACACACATTATCACTTTTCCATCTTGTGAACGACACGTGTTTCGCTCCAACACGAGCCACTTCAGGTATAGTAGACTCTACGGAAGACATTAATAAATTTCTGTTAATGTTTTGCTTGTCGCGGATCTTAGCTAAGTAAAACTTTTGACTGTCCATATAGTGATGGATTTCCGCAAAGTAACGCCTGACTCCATTAATTATGAATTTATTCAAAAATACGTTTAAACAATTTGCTTAAATACCAAAGCTAGCATTTGATGATAAGTTGTTACAGATTTTTTCTTATTTCATCTTTTATATTGATTTTATTTTGTGTTTCACAATGTAAAATTTTTTAACGCTCTACTCAGTACATTATTATGAGAGCGCAGTAACTGGCTCTCAGGGTTTATTGTTATATAACTGACTTATATCTTATGTATCTTGGAATAAGCTATTGTTCTCACATGAAATAAATAAGTAAGCTAATAATGCTCGCGCTAGGATGGTTCACATCAAGAGTCCAGTGGAAGACATAAGCTAATGACGTTCAGATCTTAAGGTCGAGGCCTTACCTACTGAGGCTACCTATTGCTGCTTGTAATGTTATATACGATTTTGTCGAATTCGGCCGGAATGTCGGAATTTTAAGGCTCTTATTAACATGAAATAATTATATACGCGCCACGCCGCTCAAGTGGGCGACTACCTTTAGCTAAAGTTAACTTACGTGTTATTTATTATCATCTTGCTTGAATGTCATAAATGAGTTTCAAGGTCTGCACTAAGCATGTTCTATGATATATCCAAATTCAGGGTTGCCACAAATGTTTAATTTATAAAGGATTGATCCATTAATCCATAATAGAATTACATTTACATATTAAAATATATAATATATCATCAGCAGCCTGCGGCAGTCCACTGCTGGACATAGGCCTCCCCCATGGAGCGCCACCTAGCCCGATCTTCGGCTACACGCATCCAGTTTCTGCCAGCCGCCCTGCGCAGATCGTCGCACCATCTAGCCGGGGGGCGTCCCACACTACGTTTACCGAGACGCGGTCTCCACTCCAGCACTCGTCTGCTCCAACGATCGTCGGATCTCCGACAGACGTGACCAGCCCATTGCCACTTAAGTTTGTTAATTCGAAAGGCTATGTCGGTGACTTTAGTTCTCTGGCGGATTTGTTCATTGCGAAACATATCTACCAGAGAAACTCCGAGCATAGCTCTCTCCATAGCTCTCTGAGCAACTCTGAGCTTATGAAGCAGTGTAAGAAGACTGTCAGTGTCCACGTTTCGGCGCCGTAGGAGAGTACGGGTAGGACACACTGGTTGAAGACAAATATATAATATATTATATATAAATATAACTTTCAATAAAGGTCAATGTTACACGGACAGTCGAATTTTTTCTTATTATAATCTCCATATTAGAATTGTAATAATTCTTTATCACCATAAGTTACGGCGATGAGCATTGAAGTGAAACTTAACCACCCTTCATTGGGTGGTTAACCAAGGTCATTGATAATATTGCAAAGCGATGAAGTACACGCAAACAAAAATGGACCCCTGCCAAGTTTTGACATCGTGGCACACCAAGAATGTCGAACATCAATCGCGGCACGCAGTTCGAATGCGACATCAAATTGGCATCCTACCCAGTTCTGTCAGGATATGTCCCATGATGATGCTCGGCTCGATTACTCAGTGACCTATTACTCAATGGATTTTACGTTCATATTTGTAGGGCAAAATGAACAAGGATTTTTTATGAGATAGAAAGGCAAACGGGCAGGCGTGTCACCGGATGAAAAGCAATCAACACCCATAGGCATCAGCAGTGCCATAGACAGTACAGAAGCATTGCCGGCCTTTAAGGAGTGTCATTTTGGGAGAGTGGCTTCTCCACTCCTCGGTTGGGCCTCCATAACTCAACTGTTCACCGGACGAACGCGGTAGCTATGTTACCACTCAAACGCCGGTTTTCTGCGAGAGTGTCGTACTTCCCCGAGCGAGCCGGCCCGTTCATGCAACAGACGAATAATTTGCCATTCTTGACAAAGGATTCGTCTGCAGCGTGGCTCTACCACTTCTAGATTAAGTTTTCTCAAAGGCAGGCAACGTGGATGTCTATGATCGAGCGTTGTTTGCTTTCCATCAGGTGATACGCCCGCTCATTTGCCTTCCTATACCATTAAAACAATAGATAGATACAGGAAACTCTGACAGACCGAAACTGATAAATTCCGTGAGTTTTTGTCTTCCATGCGTTTATTTACATTATATTTCATCTCTTAATTATTATTGCCGTATTCTTAATGTGCGTTGTGTCTACCTAAAAAAGCTTAGCATAAATTACTTTACATTTTCTGTATTTATATAATATATCATTAAGATTTTGAGCCTCTTTTAGGCTTTTAAGGCTCTCCGCCCACGGAGTGAAACGTCGCGGGTTCGATTCCCGTATCGGAATAAATATATATAAATGGATTTATGAATATTTATTCCGAGTCTGGTAACCCCCCAATCCGCATTTCCTTTCCTGCCCTTTCCTTTCCCTTCCTTTCCTCCAATCCATGGTCTGCCGTGCCAATGGATGCGTGGCTAGGGGCGAGCCTAGTCGAAAGCGTGCCGACCGTCCCGGGATCGGGCTCCCCCGGGTACTATGGTGAGGTAAGGACGAGGTAAGGACCTCAGCATGCAGGGCTCTGCTGGGGCTGACATCCATCCTCCCTTGCGACTCTTGGGATTCACTAAGACGAATTTAATATACCTAATTCGTTGAAAAATGACGGCGACGTGGTTCGCCACCCGTCACGTCCTGATTCTCACGAGGGCGAAAAGCGACTGATGGAGAGCCGTTTCGCTGCCATGGGCGTGAATATATAAAAAATAAAAAAAAATAATTTTGCATCGTATATATAGACGAAAAGAAGGTTTGATTTTCCTTCTTACTTACATTTAATATTCTAGTGAAGGCAGTCGTCTATAACTAAGTAACGAAGATATAAAATTAATATTTCTGAATTGCTAGGCATCATATTTGCGGGTTACCTAAAATATAATGGTTATTTACGTCTGTGTGTAGCTACGATTGATTTTTTCATCAACAAATCTGAAATATAGCCGCATTAGTCAACTTTTGCACTCTGACCTTCCTCAAAATTACGTAATTAGTTCACAGTCTCTCTACATATGTATATCTTGTTCAAATTTTCAATCCTTAATGAAATACTTTTCGTTCATCCACTCAAATTCAAATACACTTTTTTAAACTTGTACTGGATGACATTCGATGTTAATATAGATTTTTCAAATATACATACATACATACATATAGTTATACCTGTCTCCCTGTAGGGTTAGTCCCGCTACGATCCCGACACGCCTTGCTTGCTTCCTTCACACTCGTCCCTCTCACATTCATCGTAGCGAAACGGCTCTCCGTTCGTAGCTTCTCGCCCTGGTGAGAATCAGGACGTGATGGGTGGCGAACCACGTCACCGTCATTTTTCAACAAATTAGGTATATTAAATTCGTCTTAGTGAATCCCACGAGCCGCAAGGGAGGATGGAGGTCAGCTCTAGCAGAGCCCTGCATGCTGAGGTTAAGAACTATAGTATCCCGGGCTCACCCGGTGAGCACGCTTGCGACTAAGCTCGCCCCTAGCCACGCCTCTTTGGCACGGCAGACCGTGTATTGGCGGAGAAGGGAAAAGGATAGAGAAGAGAGGAAAAGGCAGGAGAAAGAAAAGATGGATTTAGACAGGATGATAGGGATATGATACTACCCCAACAATTTTTCTGATATTGGTAGAACTGGAATAATCCTTCTTAATTATCTTTATATTGAGCGATTATTTTTGATGGTACGATCGTGTTTATTGCTTTTTAACCCATAACTGCTATATCATTATCATCATGAAAAAAAACTTACTTCACCACCAGACGAGCCACCGGGTGTTCTACCTAGATTATAGGGATTGTTGGTTGTTCCGTTGAGTAGATTCGTGGTCTCCCAGCCCAGGCAAAGCTCGGGCGTGTTGGACACCAACAGTGGGATGGCGCCCGCTTCCTTCACCAGCCGAACGGTGGTGCCGTCGACCGTAGCGCGACTGCCGGCGTGGTCCAGGCATCCCACTGCGTTTGAGAGTCCTATTGGAAAAAGGAATATATATATATTTACGCCTATGCCCCGCAGGGGTTGGCAGTGACCACAGAGCTCCATCCGCTCTCCGCAGAAAAGGAATAATTATCAAATAAAAAAAATGTATTGAAAAATGTAATGTATGTGTACGGTACTTTACTAAAATGGCAATAAGTTATAACTATTATGCCTAGGGATAAACCTAAGGTTCTCGAGTGGAAAGCGTGTCTAGACAAAATTATTGTAGTACATGACGCACCCCAAATAGACGGTACAATTGTTTTGAAGGCTTACCAGCAAGAGAACTCAACAGTTGATGAAGATCCTATAATTTTGTCCAGTTAGCAAACAAGTGACAATGTGTTGGTCGCATATGTCACAAAATTGACAACTGATGGAGTAAATAAGTTTTCGAGTAGAAAGTGTGTCTTGATAAAAGTAGTACATAACACCCCCCCCCCCCTTCATATAGATAGAGCGGCAGCAGAGAAGACTTACCAGCAAGAGAACAACTCTGCTTAACAGTGAACGGTACACCGTACAGCGGTTTGTCTTTCAGAAGGAGGTCCACCGTGCCGTCCTTTCTCGCGTCCGCCAGCTGTCTGTCGAGAGCCCTGGCATCCTCTATTGCAGCCTCATAGCGTTCGTCGACCACGGCGTTGAGGAGCGGGTTCACTTCCTTGGCGCGTCCGATGAAAGCGGTCACTACGCGCTCGCTCGTCAACTGCGCATACAGAGTTATGTTAAACAAAAAAAGATCTATTTCATGATTCAGTGCATAAAAAAACGTTTTGATGTCGGTGCAAATTCAACCTTCGACAAAATTCGAAAAATTATTTGGACAACGGCCAAAATACAGAAGTACGTTGCTTTATTGTCACTCTCAGTTACCGAAGGCATGGTAAATTAATTTTTCATGCTCCTTCAAATCCGGATTTAAACTAGTTACGACCGATGGATATACAATTTATTTCATACATACATCATGCAATGATGTATGTATGATGCACTACATGCATTAATTTACTAATTGTATTATTTAAAGATAAATGGTATAATATAGAGAACATTCTACTAAAATATTTGTTTTACCTAAGCATTTGAACACGCGGTCTTCGTGCGGTCAGAGGCAAAAGTTTTATTTTATTTATATCTTTTGTAGTTTTTCAATCTTCTTCAAATCTTGTTTAAATTTTCAATCGATAATAAAATACTTTTTATTCATCTACTCTATCAAATTAAAATATTTTTTTTTAAACTTGTAGTGGATGTTACTTGATATACATACAGATTTTTAAAAATATTAATTTATTAATTAATTTTATAATAGTAGTATACGTTTATCTTTTATATAAAATATTTA
>JASFAT010004031.1:0-17849 GCA_031353405.1 Baronia brevicornis
CGTTCTTCAATGTACAGTTACTTTAATTTTAGATGGAATTACAATTATCTTCTAATTCTATCTAAAATTAAAGTACCTATTAACGACAAAGGCCTCTTCCACCATGTTCCATTGACTCCTATCCCTGGTTCTCGTGGTACACAATTGTCTTGCTACTTTTTTATTCTGTCGTCCCATCTTTTGTATTGTCTTCCGCGTCTCCTTTTCAGGTTCCTCGGGTACCAATCGGTGTCGAATTGCTACTTACATATAAATATCAACATTGATAAAATATGTTGAAACAGTCAGTAGTAATCCAGCCTCGGCCAATGACCTCAGTGGCGATTCTACCGTCAACACCAAATTTTTTTTGATTATATAGGAAGGCAAACGAGCAGGCGTGTCACGTCATGGAAAGCAATCAATCCTACCTATAAACCGTTGTGCAAAAGCGTTGCCAGCCTTTAAGGAAAGTGTCATTTTGGGACGGGGATGGGGAGGGTGGTGTTAGCAGTCGTCACAATATATCATTCAATGCCTATGACACGTTAGAGCAATCGTGTGTTAAAAGCTCATTATTCTGTTTCTGTTGTATCGATAGAGCTCACTTGCTGCGTAATATGACACACTCGTGTACATACAAACCGTGCTAAATGCTATACATAATTCATGTACAAGATACGCCAGTAATCAATTATTTAACATGTAAATTATATGTGTTCCATCAGCGACGACCGCAGAGTAATTAAACTATAGAGACATGAGCCAGAATTAAAATATTTACACATTTATTTATAATAATATACCACTAGATGGCGCTTTTATAAAATTGTTCTGTCTTATACTATTGATGGTATATGCGTTGCGTTCGATTTCATGATTTTTGATTATTGTTCAGATTTTATTATTGTTATTTTATTTTTAAAAATTTATCGCATCAGTATCTAGCAAAGAGTATTTAAACGATAGACACGTGAACTAGAAAAAAAATATTTACACATTTATTGATAATAACACTAGCTGGTGCTTTTATAAGGAATGTTCTGCTCTTTTCTATTGATATACTTATGAGTTCGATTTGCTGATTTTTAATAATATATATTAAAATAGCGCTGGCGATACCAGAGCGCCTAGGTCATTGCTGGTTGTTCCTCGCCACTGCTCAGCTGCGTTTCGTGGTAGCTTTAAATACGCCGCAACCAAATGTTGGAACAACTTGCCACCACCTCTTCGTGACTTGCATACAATGAATATATTTAAAAAAAAATACAAAAATCTAATTTTAAGTATGCAGTCAGGAACTTGTTCTTTTGGACGCGGTGTATTTAGTACATGACTTTGTGTTTTTTAATTCCATTGTACTACGTGTATTTATGTGTATGTGTATATGAGTATGAGTAGTTATATATATGGATGTATTTGTATGTACGAGTGTGTCAGTATGAATGTCGTCACTGTGGTCCGCGATCTGACCACGTTGGTTCTTGCTGAAAACCAGCGCCGGGTGCTCCAATAGTGCGCCCAGCATATGCTGAGCAAGAACCATTTTATGACACTCGTTAGATTAAAATTATTTTCTTTTTGTTTTGTGTTTTTATTTGTATATAGAATATTATTAAGGATTTAATTTTGGTAATTGTAAAAAAAATGGTGTCATAAATAAAGTTTTTCTATTCTATTTTGCTATTCTAATATCTCTTATCAATTATTAACAAGAAAAGGGAAAAAGAAAGGGAAGCTTAAATATTTGTATTCTGCTAAAGTGTGGTATTTCCTCAAGGTTAGTGACTATTTATTTTGTGAACATAAATTGCCCATTAATAAATCTTAAGTTAAAGTGTGAATATTATCATTTCATGATTCCATCATTTTATTTAATCACATCATCAGTCTATAAAATTTCACTACTAGAAATACATAGGTTTATATTAAGTAAGAAGGATTCTTTAATATTTTAGAGGAGGATTGGAGGATTTGCATTAATGAAAGCGAAGCTAGCCATCTTATTGCCAATTACAGTACGTTACAGTCTGTATCTATTCATTACTATATTTATATTCATGATGATTTTATCCCTTATTTAGTATTAAATCCGGGTCTCTCATTGATGCTGTTGGCAAGGTGAGAAATTTGCTACAGTTCTTCGAGAAGCTAGGATAGAAGAAATAGCAGCTATCTATTCAGCTAGCATGCAATATAGGCGCATATTGACGCCGAGTTGCGGAAATTAGCCCCTTTAAACCATCCACCATTTTATTGTAAGAACGACATTTGTTTAATATTAATAAGTTATGGGGGTGAGGTGGATAATAGATTCGACACATATATACTTCATTGTTTTTTATCTTAAAATAACCAATGCAAAAAAGCGAACACGCTGTAAATGACACAGTAAATGACATACTGCGTCAAATGGTTTAAGTCTTACACTACTGCGATTAATAGAAAATTTTATACAGCATTGAAACTGATTGTTTTTGAATGATCAGGTATTTTTTTTTTCAGGAATCTTAACAGTTTTTTTGGCTCTGGGGGTAAGTCTCCATTTTGCGGTTTACGTTTTCTCTTTTTTAGGCAATGGTAGCAAAATGCAAACAAGCAAATTGCAAGTCACCTGATGGAAAGCAATCAACGCCACCCATAGACGACCGCGACACTGCAGGAGTCACGGAAGCGTTGCCGACCTTTTAGGTATGCGTAGGCATGTTTTTTGAAGGTCGTATCGGTTTTTGCGTCGATTTGACCAGGCTAATGGGAAATTTAATTGAATTAAAGCAGTCTCTGTTTGTATTGTACTCTACGCGCACTCTTTGTGTCAATAATGTATCCGCTATCGTAATGTGTGCAATGTTTTGACAAATTCGAAATATACGGAAGCGTTCAAGACGACCCTTGGAGCCGGCCAATTTATATGGAAAATAAAAAGTGTCATCCTTCATTGTGCTCTAGGTCCTTTTAACTTTTAAAGGTCAAACTCAATGAGTCGTACGTATATAAAGTTGTCGAGAAACCGGTCCTCGATACTACTGTCTAGATGAGGAGAATGCAGAAGTCAATACGGAGGCAATTGATAATTGATTAAAATCTTTACCTACCTCAAAATGAAGGTTAACGACTCGAATGGTGGTCTCTTGGATTCGAAGGTGTCCAATTAGGTTACTGTTAAGTGGATTACATTTATGTTTTTTATGACAAAAGAATGAGTGTGTCGTTGATGGAAAGCAATCTATACCGCCCTTGGACATTTACAACACGATCTTCTTCTTAATCGGTCATTCTTAGCAGAGCAGTTCTTGCGTCGCCAGTCTCAGGATACACCTCCATTTCTCTCTATTCCTAACCTGTTGCGAGCATTCATGGATGGAAATATGAATGACTATTAATGGAGTCAGGCGTTACTTTGCGGAAATCCATCACTATAAGAACAGTCAATAGTTTTACTTAGCTAAGATCCGCGACAAGCAAAACAATAACAGAAAATTAATAATGTGTGTTTTTCTGTTGGATTAAATAGATTTATTTGGAACTTAAACCAAAAACTTACCGAAAATCGACCATCAATTCTCCACCCACCAACCACTACACACAATACCAAACACACATTACAACTTTTCCATCTTGTAAACGACATGTGTTTCGCCCTAACACGAGGTATCTTCAGGTATAGTAGACTCTACGGAAGACAACCGAAAAGTCTTGACTTGACTTGTAACTTTTTGGTTTAAGTTCCAAATAAATCCATTTAATCCAACAGAAAAACACACATTATTAATTTTCTGTTATTGTTTTGCTTGTCGCAAATCTTAGCTAAGTAAAACTATTGACTGTCCATATAATATGAATGACGGATTTTATCTAGTCAGTCCATCCAATTGGGAAGCGGCGTCGAGATCTTTTTCGCTCACTTTTTCTGAAGTTGTAGAGCCACGCTGCAGACGAATACTTTGTCAAGGATTGCATGTTATTTGTCTGTAGCATGATTGGGCCGGCTCGCCCTGAGAAAGTACCATACTGCCTCAGAAAACCGGCGTATGAGTGGTAGCTTAGATACCGTGCTTCGTCTTGTGAGCAGTTGGGTTCCGGAGGCCCAACCCCCCTCCTCTCTCCACCCTCCCCCTTCCCTTAATGACTCTTTCCTTATAGGCTGGCAACGGTTAAATAGTTAAATAATTTAATCAATAATGAAGCAGAGAGCTACGATGAATATGAGAGGAAGAATGGATTTAAAGATGGATGAGTGTAGAGGAAACAAGGAAGGTGTGCCGGGATCGTAGCGGATGGAGATCTGTGGTCTCTGCCTAATCCTACGGAAAACAGGCGTGACGATATGTATGTATGTGACTAGATGTTATCAAGTAGATTTTATTTAAGATACCATTTCTCTATGTATCAAAAAGCTTCTTCTAAAGCGAAAAAGCAAGCTCTCCAAAATTATTTAAAGTCAAGATTGAATGTTCGTTTTGAAGTAGGTAACTAAAATGCACAAAAGATACAAGTTACATTCGGCGAGCGTACCAGCATCATATATGTAAATAAAAGATGCACATCTTAGCGCTTCTTACCGCTCTAATATACCGTAATAAAGGTAATGCAGCTTAAGATGCGATCTCGCCGTCTTTTCAGAGATGCTGTTACTTACTTCGGATTACTTTTAAATATCAAATAAGTCGAGATATTTAGAAGAAATACTTTAAAAAAAACACAAAAATGCAAAAAATATAAGAATAAATTCAAATGTCAGAATTTTTACTTATCTAAGATCCGCGACAAGCAAACGAAAATTGAAAAATAATAATGTGTGTTTTCTACTGGTCTATTGCTATCAACAACACCAAACACACACCACCACATTGCACATGACAGGTATTTCGCCTAAACACGAGGCATCATCAGGAATAGTAGACTCTACGGAAGACATTAAGTGTCTTGCCATTACAATGGGCGCTATATATAACAAGTACCCAGTGTATTATAGAGACAGAGGTATGTGTGAGAGAGAAAAGTATATTTTGAGGAAAGGGGATGAATAAATTCACGTATAGTTACCACATGATGCCAATTTTTTATGGGTTGGGGGGGCAAACGATGAAACTATCGCACGTGTGGTGAATTCGCTACAAAGAAAAGTAATCTCCCCCTAATCTGGAGAAATGGCGATCTAGAACGGTGCGTTTTTCCCGAACCTTCTTTCCGTGCACCCCTACCCAGTGGAACCAGCTACCTCCAGCGTTTCCAAACCAGTACGACATCGGAAACTTCTGAAAACGAGCCGGCCCATTCATGGTCCTCCAGACAAATAACATGCCATTCTCGACAAAGTATTCGTTTGTGACATGGCTCCACCATTTTGAAATTAATATTGTAAATATATAATATATTTATAATACGTATAATCTATATATCCGTGCACTATCAGCTTGGGGGGAAATCAGCGCTGTGGCTAGCTGCGGCTTTTTGCTGAGTGTGAATCATTTCATAATCCATACTACAGTATAGGAAACATAATATGCTATTGTTATGGTTGTATTATTGTTTTTATATTTTTTAAATTTGTGTTGTAATTATAATTATGTTTTTTCATTTGTGTGTCTTGTTTTATAATTTTTATTTTATTATGTGTCTTCTGTTTCTGTACTATTTTGTGGATTGATGAATGAAGTTTTTTGTTCTTTCTTCATATGTAATAAAACGATATAATAAAAAAAATATTTATCTAAGCATCAGTCTAACCTAATTATTCATAACAGTATGTGAGTGTGGACAGTTGGAATTTTTACTTAGCTAAGTTACGCGACAAGTCGCGGAAAATCATGTCGCGGATCTTAGCTAAGTAAAAGTTCTAATTGTCCATATAGTAATAGATTTCCACAAAGTAACGCCTGAGTCCATTAATCAGTATTAGAGCGCTCAGCATCAATAGAACATGTATACCGATGCGGCAACCGCACTAAGATCTCCTGTAGGTAACAAAGCCACAGTCATTAACTCCCTATGACTGTTGGGTTTCTGCTATATGTCAAAGACTATGTAGACGTATAGACGTGACAAAACTTGTACGTCAAATTATTCTTAACTAGCGGTTTTCCAGTAATGGCAATTCTTTTTTTATGAACGTCTTACGTTATTAGCTATTATAATTTTGGCCAAAATTTTTTTATGGGATGGGGAGGCAAACCAGAAAGCGTGTTGCCTGATGAAAAGCAATAAACGCCGCAGTCATTTCCGGTAATCGAGGTATGTATAGGCTTATTTTTTTAAGGTTCTAATTACGTCTATCCATATGTGAGCTGACTCAATCTGGTCAGTTAATAGTGGTAGAGCCACGCTGCAGACGAATACTATGTTAAAAATTGCATAATATTTGTCTGTAGCATAAATGGGCCGACTCACCCGGGGAAGTACCACACTCCCGCAGAAAACCGGCGTCTGAGTGATAGCTTACCTACCGCGCTTCGTACGGTGAGCGGCCGAGTTCCGGAGGCCCAACATCCTCCCCCCCCCCTTCTAACCCTCCCCCTTCAATTCCCACTCTCATAATAACACTTTCATTAAAGGTCTATGGGCGGCATTGATTGCTTTCCATCACGTGACATGCCTGCTCGTTTGCCTTCCTATCCCATAAAAAAAAGTCCATTGCAAGGATATAAAATAGATATAGCACATTTTTGTTAACTATGCAGTTTTTTAAAGGATAGGGATGGTTATAAATATTACTAGAATTCTTGTTAACCTTTCGAACTAAGCTAACAATGCTTCTACTAGAATATGGTTGACATCAATAGTCCAGAGAAAGATAAGAACTCACGTCGTTCAGATTCTAATTTATTCTAATTCTATTACCGAGTTATTGCTGTTTGAAAATTGCTGTGTAAAATCGTCGTTCATCACTAAAACAAAGGCGTGTAGGTAACAAAAGAGCGTCATATCTCATCGCATTCGCAATTTTATTCTATGCCAACGTCTGAACACAACCGGGGAGATGGAAAATTTTAATAAAATATGTTTTCCCCGCGTAAACTGGCATCTCTCACGTCACGTCCCTTACAAGATCCTTTAAACACTTACAAATGTGAAATGCGACCGTCATGGTCTTAATGCAATGAAAATAGAATTCAAATTGTCAAGTTGAAACATACAATAAAAAATTGTTTGTGTAAACTATGGTTTGCTATGAGGAAGAGATGTGCCAAGATTATGAAATAGGTATTAATATTTTCTTGTATACAAATAGTAATATTAAATGTAATATTAAAATAACAAGGGCAACATATGGACAGTCAAAAGTTTTACTTAGCTAAGATCCGCGACAAGCAAAACAATAACAGAAAATTAATAATGCGTGTTTTCAACGGAAGACAACCGAAAAGTAACTTTTCGGTTGTCTTCCGTAGAGTCTACTATACCTGAAGATGCCTTGTGTTGGGGCGAAACACGTGTCGTTTACAAGTTGGAAAAGTGGTAGTGTGTATTTAATGTTGTGTATAGTGGTTGGTGGGTTTCCGACGGCCGTTTTTCGGTTTTTGGTTTAAGTTCCAAATAAATCAACTTCATCCAGGAGAAAAACACACATTATTAATTTTCTGTTTTTGTTTGCTTGTCGCGGATCTTAGCTAAGTAAAACTTTTGACTGTCCATAGAGTGATGGATTTCCGCAAAGTAACGCCTGACTTCATTAATAACAAGGGCAACGCTGAATTCATTTTCGCATGTCACTCTAATTTAAAAAAGGAATAGAAAAATTTATTTGGCTTTTTTTTTACCGATTGGCTCAGTGGCGCGGCCCGCCGCCCACGGAGTCAATGGTCGCGGGTTCGATTCCCGCATCGGAATAAATATATATATATATATATATATATATATATATATATATATATATATATATATATATATATATATATAATATATATATGGATTTATAAATATTTAATCCGAGTCTGGTAAACCCCTGATGTGAAACACTGTTGAGCAGTGGCGAGGTATAACAACCAGTAATGACCTTCACGTCCTGCTAGATATCACGAGCAGTATTTCGTTTCGAGAGATTCACTATGGCGAATTTTAATATACCTAGTTAGTTAGTTATAAAGAGTTAAAAAAATGACGGCGATGTGGTTCGCCACACGTCACGTCCTGATTCCCACGAGGACGAGAAGCAACGAACGGAGGGCCGTTTCGCTACGATGAATGTAAGAGGAAGGATGGATGAGTGTGAAGGAAGCAAGCAAGGGGTGTTGAGATCGTAGCGGATGGAAATCTGTGGTCTATACCTAACCCTACAGGGAGACAGGCGTGACAATATGTATGTATGTATGTATTTCGTTTATAGAACCATATTAATTTATTATATAAATACGCTGGATTCTCGCAGCGAATCGTACCAAATAAAATGGCGGCGAAATGAGGCTCCCTGTGATATCTATGTTCATATGTATTTTCAGTCCGATAGGCAAGCATCTGTCCATTTACATGCAAATGGATATGTTTTATGAATACCATAGATTAAAAAAACATGCCAGTACAACTTCTTACCGCATGATCATATCATCAGGCTATTTCAAAAGATGATTCAAAAGATATATATATATACATATATATAAGTTATGGAGAGGACCTTTATGATTCAAAAGTGCCCGGAAAAGTAATCAACGAGGTATCTCTCCTTTTAGATGTAGAAGTGACAATGGGTAGGCTATATTATCGACCGATAATTTTGGAGTAAAAAAGTCTGACTAAAAGGCTGTGTCTTGGTAAATGTAGTGTGGGGCGATGTTAAAGAAAGTTAAGGAGAAGAGAAAAAAGAAACTGGATAGAAGAATAATCGAAATTGAGAAAGAATTGTATTCTACAAAATTAGTGAGATATAGACGAGGAAAGAAAGCATTCGTTCATCGCGTATCACCATCATTTTCAGTTTTTCATTATATATATAATATGCGCCACTGCTGGGCAGAAACGGGGCTGCCCCCTATGGAGTACGGACGAGATAAACATATGTATGGCACATATTTAACCCACAATATTTATTCCGAATCTGATAAACCCCACCAATCCGCATTGAGCAAGCGTTGTGGGTTAATGGCCATTCCAGCCAGTAACAGGGAATACCCTGCTCTAGAGTGGGAAATATGTACTGCCACGGGTAGACCTTGGCCTGGTTCAGAATCACATTGCAGTCCGTTCTATTCTTCGCTACCTCCTTTCTATTTGTCGCGCCAAGTTTTAAGGTCTTGTGGGAAATATGTACCGCCGTGGGTGGAAGTTGGCCTGATCCAGAATTACTTTCCAGTCCGATCTATTCTTCGCTATCTTCCTTCAATTTGCCACGCCAAGTTTTAAGGTCTTATGGGAAATATGTACTGCCGCGGGAGGATTTTGGCCTGATCCAGAATTACTTTCCAGTCCGATCTATTCTTCGCTATCTTCCTTCAATTTGCCACGCCAAGTTTTAAGGTCTTATGGGAAATATGTACTGCCGCGGGAGGATTTTGGCCTGATCCAGAATTACTTTCCAGTCCGATCTATTCTTCGCTATCTTCCTTTAATTTGTCACGCCAAGTTTTAAGGTCTTATGGGAAATATGTACTGCCGCGGGAGGATTTTGGCCTGATCCAGAATTACTTTCCAGTCCGATCTATTCTTCGCTATCTTCCTTCAATTTGCCACGCCAAGTTTTAAGGTCTTATGGGAAATATGTACTGCCGCGGGAGGATTTTGGCCTGATCCAGAATTACTTTCCAGTCCGATCTATTCTTCGCTATCTTCCTTCAATTTGCCACGCCAAGTTTTAAGGTCTTATGGGAAATATGTACTGCCGCGGGAGGATTTTGGCCTGATCCAGAATTACTTTCCAGTCCGATCTATTCTTCGCTATCTTCCTTTAATTTGTCACGCCAAGTTTTAAGGTCTTGTGGGAAATATGTACCGCCGCGGGTGGACCTTGGCCTGATCCAGAATTACTTTCCAGTCCGATCTATTCTTCGCTATTTTCCTTTAATTTGTCACGCCAAGTTTTAAGGTCTTGTGGGAAATATGTACCGCCGCGGGTGGACCTTGGCCTGATCCAGAATTACTTTCCAGTCCGATCTATTCTTCGCTATTTTCCTTTAATTTGTCACGCCAAGTTTTAAGGTCTTGTGGGAAATATGTACCGCCGCGGGTGGACTTTGGCTTGGTCCAGAATTACCTTATATTCCGATCTATTCTTTTCTTTCTCCCTTTAATTTGTCGCGCCGAGTTTTAAGGTCTTGTGGGAAATAAATGCGATATGAATAAGTAGACGATTATTGAATGTGTATTATTTTGAAACCTTATAGCAATAAACAATGAATTGAATGGAAAATATAAACACAACGTTTAACATGAAATTGAAAAGCTAAAGCTTTTTAAGCGGAATCGAATGCACTCCGCGCGCGCACCCAACCCACTGAACCATGAAATCAGATAGCATCATGGTGGATACTTTTATCAACCGGTGAATAAAGTGGACCAGAATCATCGCGGGCTGGTGTAAATTAAATTTTCAACTCGGCTAAATGAATTAACAACCGGAAAGTTACGTGTAAGTTTGAAAGGTATGAAATCATATTACTACACACACACATACATACAGTCACGCCTGTCTCCCGTAGGGTTTGGCTAGATGGACCGTGATTGGCAGACCGTGGATTGGCGGAGAGGAAGGGAAAGTAAAGGGCAGGAAAGGAAATGCGGATTGGAGGGTTACCAGACAAGGAATAAATATTTATAAATCCATACATATATTTATGCCGATGCGGGAATCGAACCCGCGACCATTGTCTCCGTGGGCGGAGGGTCTCGCCACTGAGCCAATCGGTCGTCGTCGATATATGTTAGGTTGGTTTGTATTTTTTCTTGTTTTCAGAAAATAAATTATTGCTTCTTTAGACGAGAGGTGTTCTTGAAGCACTAATATTTATTAAAATATAAATCTTAATTCTTATGTTGTTCTTTGGAAATAAAATAACAATCAAGCTTTTGTTCAGGCTCTGTAAAAGGAATAAATAAATCATTTTTCTTTGTGAGACGGGGCGTGGCATGCCGCCCTTCCGTCATATCTTCTCTGTAATTAACATTTAATTTGTAAAGATCTCGCTTTTTTGGTAATATAATAAATTTTTTGACTTATTACACTTCGCTTTTGATCCCAAAAGTATAAGACAAAGCGATGACTTATTAAAAAAGAAATTCCGTTGAATATCACACCGCATTGTCCTCCAGCTTTACGGAAACCGTTGCGCTCTGCTTATTTCTTTTACTCGTGTCGTGTTTTTTAGTACAAAACAAACTTAACCGGGACGGAGGGGATGACCCTCCATCTGGATGAATGGCGATCTGGTACGGTGCGTTTTTCCAGAATCTATTTTCCACGCACCGCTACTCTATGGAACCAGCTACCTTCAGCGGTCTTTCCGAATTGAAACGACGTTAAAATTCAGAAACAAGCCTGCACATTTCTCCGGCCAGCAACGCTTTTGCACTGCCTTTAGCATACAGATGTCCATGGGCGGCGTTATTACTTTTCCATTAGGTGACACGTCTGCTCGTTTGCCTTCCAATCCCATAAAAATTTAGTTTTATTATTTTTTGTCTTATCTCCGAGAAACTTTACCTTCTCATTGCCACTTTAGTTTGCTTATTCGATACATTCTGGCGGATTTCTTCATCCTTCACATGATATATTCATTCGCCAAATGTTAATTCACGCTGAGATATTATGGACTTTTAAGTCGCTTGTCACTATCATTCAATCACAATTCAATAGACCGGTTACAAACCAGTGTTTAATGAACTAAATCTGCGTTGGCCGATCACCACAGTTTTGTCACGGTTCGATTCTCATGGACCACACAGTCAGATCGCGGACCACACAAATCATATATCCAATCAGACCTCACATGCACAAAAATATAAATTAAATAATTATTTAAAAATATATGTTTTTATAGGACGGGGAAGCAAGCGTGTTGCCTAATGGAAAGCAATTAAAGCCATATTAAAGCAATGCTCATAGGCATTCATAACTTTGCAATGCTATGTAGCATTGCAAAGCGTTTTGTCTACTTAAAAGAGAATTTTTTTAAGTATCAATTTTTATAAGAGAAGTTTTTTAATCAAGATTAACATTATGACGCCAATTTATTTAAATAAAATTAAAATTCTAAGATATGTTACGTTTTACTAGTGGCTCTAACGCTGCAGACGAATACTTTATCAAGAATGGCACATTATTTGTCTCGTGGATTGTCTCGTCTTAGGTGCCTCGTGTCTGGTATTGTATGTTTGACGTTATCAACATAGCGATCATAGCGAGGTTTTGGAGGCTTTGCTGATGGCCGTTTTTTGGTAAGTGATTCTCTTATTATATTATATATTATCTTATTATATATTATTAAGTGATTCTATTATGGGAGTCGGAGTGGGAATCGGAGGGGGAGTGGGAAGGGGAGGGTGTTGGGCCTCCGGAACTTAGACCGCTCACCGTACGAAGCGCGGTAGCTAAGCTACCACTCAGACACCGGTTTTCTGCGGGAGTGTGGTACTTTCCCGGGCGAGCCGGCCCATTCATGCTACAGACAAATAATATGCCATTCTTGACAAAGTATTCGTCTGCAGCGTGGCTCTACCACTAGTATATCTCTATTCACTTCTTCACAAACACACATTATTATTATTCTAATTTGCGTTCTCTGATCTTAGCAAAGTATGTTTGACTGCCCATCTTTAGTTTTAAACAAAATAACCTGACTTTTCAGGGACCGCCTGCGGCGGCCTTTCAAAGTTATGAGGGTGTTTGGGGCTTATGTCAAATTTCAGCAAAATCGGCGAATAAATGGCGAATTTAACTTTGTATGGCAGCTATCTTGCTTTCCGCCATTTTATATTTACACTTGTGACCATTTTTTGTTTGAAAGCGACCCCTGTGGGTATTATGGTTGAACCAGCGTCAAATCTTCAAGGTTTAAATATAATTTCTCTGCTTTGAACCCTATATGAACATTTCTCCAGAACAAACTTACTCCTTATATGTTACGGTTTCACCAATAAAATGTCACTTAGTGAGTGGCAATGCAGCTTCATATAATATTAATAATTATAAATGTGTATATTAATAATTATAAATGTGTATATTAATAATTATTAATGTGTATATTAAAATCATCTGGTCCCAAATGGAGTTACACTCAAAGGAGCTTAATTCATTCGCAGCCCGATACGTAGCGCAGTCAAGTGTGTGCGCTGATAATGAAGCGAATCCCGATATAATCTGTGGTATCGTGTTACCGCTACAAGTTTTTGCGGGCGAAGAATTCTCAACCGCTCGCTTCGCTTGTTAGGCCCGAGCCACACTGGGTACAGATCGGAATGAAACCTAGTTTTGTTTAACTTTAGTTTAGCTTCGCTCGTGACGCCTAACTAAGAGTGTTGAATGCCGTAGATTGATTTTCTTTTTTTAAAATACTTTACTGATAATAAATTTATACTATTGAAAAACAGCGTTCTTAATTATATTACAATTTAGGCATAAGTGTTAATACTTTACAGACTATGTACGCCTTTCTAAAGTTGATAAGAAAACAATAATAATATGTTGGCGAAACAGGTCAGCTGTACAGTCAAATCGTGAATTAAAAAGTTAAAAAAAAACAAGCTATTAATCTCATAGTTATGCTACTGCATAGTACTAGGCTATTTTATTTTTTTATGGGATATTATATGGCAAACGAGCAGGCATGTCACCTGATGGAAAGCAATCAACGCCACTCATGTACATTCGCAGTGCCATATGCAGTGCAGAAGCGTTGCCGACCTTTAAGAAAGTGCCATTATGGAGGGGGGAGGGAGGAAGGGATTTGGGCTACCGGAACTCAACCGCTCACCGAACGAAGCGCGGTAGCTAAGCTAACACTCAGACGCTGATTTCCTACGGGAGTGTGATACTTCCCCGGGTGAACCGGCCCATTCATGCTACAGATAAATAATGTGCCATTCTTGACAAAGTATTCGTCGGCAGCGTGGCTCTACCACTTCAGAATTCATATGTCAATTTAAATATATGTATTTACAAATACATAGATGAAGTTTACATTAAAACGAATATAAACTACTGAAAAGTGAAAGAATGAAGTTATTTACAATTATCTTATAAAACTAACAGGCATCTGTTTGCCGTAAAATAAATTTGCGAAACCATAATACACAGACCGTGCACAACACAGTGGGATAATTAATAATAAGTCTTAATAGTATAACGTAACGGTCAACCCATAATATGACGTGAAGTTGATCCATACGATATTGGAACCTTCCAAAAACAACCTTAAAGCCTACCTTAAAGCCCGACGTTTTCGTAACACCGGGTTCCGTAATGATCGGGGATAGGCGGCGTTGGTTGTTTTCTATAAGGCTATACGCTTGCTCGTTTGCCCTCCTATTCCATAAGAAAAAGTTAAGCGAAGCTTGAGGTAAATGATGATTGATTACGTCAGTAATAAAGGTTAAATAACAACAGTAGATAAACAGCCAAAAGTGGGGGCCCCTCTTTATCCCGATGCGAGAGGCCGCACTATACTTCGTTGAGTTGGTTCATCAACTCGCCTAGTTTTCAGCGCTAGAGTAATTTATCTCTATAGTTTATAGTGTGAGCCAAAGTATGAAAAAATGCTGTTACTACATGAGCGAAGCTAACTTTCGCTTTGTTCCCGATGTGGCCTCACCCTAAGATGTGTAACGGATATCTTTAAATTTAACAGCTTAATTGTTTGGTTGCGCAATATATATATATATATATATATATATATATATATATATATATATATATATATATATATATATATATATATATATATATATATATATATATATATATATATATATATATATATATATATATATATATATACTTGTACATAGAATGGAGAAACTGAACATCTAATTGTCTTCTAGAAGAATAACCGACTACGACAAAGATATTGACTTATGAACAAGCATAATTGACGATTGGAAAAATATCTTTAACCAATAATTGATGGAGTCAGACGTTATTTTGCGGCAATCCATTACAAAGATTGATTTTTCTTTCATTCAAGACTTTAAGGTTGTCTTTGGTAAAGTTTACTACACCTTTTTTCATCTATGGCGATCGGGCGGTGTCAAAAATAGGTTTTTCAGCTTAATAAATGTTTGTATGTATGTGTATCCATATATCATCATCATCATCATCATCAGCAGCCTGCGGCAGTCCACTGCTGGACATAGGCCTCCCCCATGGAGCGCCACCTAGCCCGATCTTCGGCTACACGCATCCAGTTTCTGCCAGCCGCCCTGCGCAGATCGTCGCACCATCTAGCCGGGGGGCGTCCCACACTACGTTTACCGAGGCGCGGTCTCCACTCCAGCACTCGTCTGCTCCAACGATCGTCGGATCTCCGACAGACGTGACCAGCCCATTGCCACTTAAGTTTGCTAATTCAAAAGGCTATGTCGGTAACTTTAGTTCTCTGGCGGATTTGTTCATTCCGAAACATATCTACCAGAGAAACTCCGAGCATAGCTCTCTCCATAGCTCTCTGAGCGACTCTGAGCTTATGAAGCAGACGGACTGTCAGCGTCCACGTTTCGGCGCCGTAGGAGACTACGGGTAGGACACACTGGTCGAAGACTTTCGTCTTCAGGCTCTGAGGTATGGGCGACGAGAAGACCGGACGGAGTTTCCTAAATGCTGCCCAGCCTAACTGAATCCTTCTATATCCATATATACTATATTAAATTAATTGGGTATGAATTGTAATTTAATATTTACTGTGTATTTAGTGTGGACTGTAAATTAAATGTAATGTGTTACTGCAGAATAAAATAAATGTATCTATCTTATAAATTATATCTACTTATTTTTTTTATGGGATAGGAAAGCAAAAGAACAGGCGTGTCACCTGATGGAAAGCAATCAACACCGCCCATAGATATCCGCAGTGCCATAGTCATTGCCGAAGCGTTGCCGGCCTTTAAGGAAAGTGTCATTATGGGAGGGCGGATGGGAGAGAACCTCCGGAACTCAACCGCACACTGAACGAAGCGCGGTAGCTAAGCTGCCACTCAGACGCCGGTTTTCTGCTTCGGAGTGTGGTACTTCACGGGGCGAGCCGGCCCATTCATGCTGCAGACAAATAATATGCTGTTCTTGAAGAATTATTCGTCTGCAGCGTGGCTCTACCACTTCTAAAATCTATCTAGTCTTCTAAATCAGAATTCTATTCTTCTAAAGCAGATTATAATTATAAAGAAAAACTTCTAAACTGAATAAATATAAATATATTTTTTTAAATTATTAAAATTTAATTTATTGTGTTTCTGCTCCTTATTTTTGTAATTCATACACGATTCAATATAGAGAATGTCTTTGTGTTGTTTCGTCTATGTATATAAAATTTTTACTATAATACCTTATACGTTCGGGAAAAATTTATCAGTAGTAAAAAAAAATTAATTTGTGTATATTGTAAAAAAAATCGAAGATCCATTTGAAATTAATGTCATAATAAAATATCAAAAGACACAGTGTTTGAATAACAACTTATTCATTGAGAAACATATTCGAAAGTATTTCACAAGATGAACGAAATACCGTATCAAATAGTTATATATGTATGTATATATGCTCGTACATACGTACATTTTAATCAAAGAGAGAGGGTGAGACTTCTAAACATACCAGTATTCAAATAGAACAAGTTGAGAAACTCATCCAAAGATGCTGGAAACAGCACGGAGCTTCATGAAAGGCCATAGCAACTGCACTACCTAATGAAAAGACAGTTAGTTGGATTGGAATATGTTAACAGAACTTGGAACTCAAATTATTGTATTTAATTAATTGATTCAGAGAGAAACTTCGCCATGTTAATAATGTAATGGGAATGTCATGTTTATACTGGTTTTCTTCAGTACACATAGTAAATTCGATTTAAAATTAACAATGTTTACATGATTATATTCATTTATATAAAACAGTTACATATATGCAGAATTCTTTGCAAAAAAAACGGATGGTTTGTTTTTTTTTAAAGCATTGGTAATAATTTAGTTTTGAAGAGGTTTTAATATCCAAACTATGTTACTGGCAATTAATAAAGGGTCTGGGTATGAAAAAAAATCAATTCCAAATTCGAAACTTTTGTTTTATTTTTTCAAAAATAATTCTTTCTTTAATTTGTGACTTTTTACTTACTTTTCGCTGGTTTGTTGTTAGAAGGTTATCGATTAAATAAAACATTTTTTTTATTATTTTTAGTAGAAAATGTAGTGTCCCTTCCCCGTCCCCTCGCTTGATAGTGCAACGATCTGCGCAGGGGAGCTGGCGGAAACTGGATGCGTGAAGCCGAAGATCGGGTTAGGTGGCGCTTCTTGGGGTAGGCCTATGTCTAGCAGTGGACTGCCGCAGACTGTCGATTCATTGATTGACTGTGCTAATTTGCAATTTATATTCACTACCATATTATATGCATACAGGTCGTGCATCACGAATCATATAATACCGTACCACGTACTTTGTACAAGAAAAAAATTCAAATCTTCAATATTTTACGTGTAAGAATTATTTTCATTGGAATACATATAAATATTTTTTATGATGTTGCAGGTTCGCAATAAAAGCTCTTAATTAGACAACAACAATCGTACAATTTTAATACAGGCAACGAGCCAGACGCAGCGACTTATTTACGCGGGCACCGCTTAGATATGCCACTGCGATTGCTGGCCAAATATTTTTGGTACAGTCACCGTGAGAAGTGAAAACGTGGAATATTTTTTTCTCAAAAACCTAAATCAATATTATTTAATAAATCAATAGA
>JASFAT010000855.1:0-405623 GCA_031353405.1 Baronia brevicornis
TCATGATGTTTTGGATATGTCAAAATCGACCGACACTTACTGCTGGAGCCATCTAAAAACAAACAGCGAGAACTTAGTTGCGCACCTAATATATTCCATGAGTTATTATTTATTATACTAGTATGCATAATAAATAATAACTCATGGAATGGAATAAATAATAACTCAATGGAATGAAAAGTTAAACATTTGTTAATATTGACTCAAGTGCATTACATTTATTGTGGAAGAGGGCAAAAAACCAATCGTATCTGTCATTTGTGACTAATTTATTGGGTTGGCAAGAAAGTAATTTCGGGTTTTTAGTGTGTAATAAAACTTAAATTTTCTATTCAAAAAAATAATCTTCCATTCTGTTCGTTAAATTTTTACCATCTTTTTCTGGTAACTTCATGATCCCGCACTCATAGAATTTCTGGTCATTAATAGTAAAAAACTCAGTGCGGTTTGAGGTCATCGTTATTACTGATATTTTTACCATTTACGAAGTTTTATAAAACTTCGATAATATTCAGTCATAATTCGATGGTCGGGGCTCTATGGGGGATGCGACATCACTTCCCAACCAAACTCCAATAATTTCATGCGTGTTACTAAAAATGTGTGAGACCTCGCATTGTCGTGGTGCAACACGATTCCTTTGCGATTTGCCAATTCTAGCCTTTTCTCTTTGATTACTTCCTCCAATTTCACAAGTTGTTGACAGTAAACATCTGAGTTGATCGTTCAGTTGTTTGAAAGCAGCTCAAATTACATAACACCAGATTGACAGCATAATTTTTTTTGACGTAACTCAGCTTTTGATATGATTTGTGCTCATTCATCATGCTTGGACCATAATCTTTTCGATTAACGTTATTGTAAACGATCCCTTTTTCATCGCCAGTGATAATTCGTTTCAAAAAAGACCGATTACATTACGTTTGAAATGCGTATCACAAACATGGATTCGTTGTGTTAAGTGAATTTCTTTCAATTCGTGCGGAATCCAAATATTGATCTTCTTAACAAGTACAAGACGCCTTATATGATTTTGAATTGTTGACTTTAATACACTTAACTGTTTTGCACTCTCTTGCAGTTATGTGACGATTTGATTCAATTATCGCTTTGTCATCATCAAATTTCATTTTCACTTATCAACTTCAGAAGATCAACTAAAACGTTGGTCATCTTTCATTGAGCAATCTCCAGAACGATTTTAACGCTTTAAACCAATTCTGACAAGTGCGTTCTGTTAAATAATCAACACCATAAACTTCACATATATTTTTGTCGGCCTCAGCCGCTTCCTTGCCTTTATGAAAATAAAGAAATAAAATGTTCCCGTGTTAAAACTTACCGTAAACTGATAGTTGTAAACAAAATTATACGAAAATGGTTTTTATAGCGACCTAAAAGTACCAAATATTAATAGAAAAAATTCTAACATTGACAAAAGAATAACGAAACAAACATAACGCTATCTACTGGTGCAAACCGAACTTACTTTCTTGCCAACCCAATACTTTTATTGTTATCTGTAATACTGTAAAATGTTTGTTTTGTTGTCTATCCTACACTTATTTTAGTTAAATTACCTTGTATTTCTATAATAAGTGGATTGTATTCTTTTTGAGAAATTATTACATAAATCTAGTTAATCTTAAATAATATACAGTAGTATATTACACTTAGGACATGTCATGATTCTAGGAGAGGTGACAAAGAGTATTCGGTAGCGCTTGAACACTCTTCTAACCTTGGTACTGATTCTACTGCTCGGTCTCCATACACTGGGTGCTCACAATTTTTGCCGACTACTCAAAAGATTATACAATTCAGTAGTGGATTATCTCCAAAATCTACTGACAAGGTAAAATTTCTTGCATAAATATGCGAAAATATGATATTGGTTTAAATTTTATATATCACTAGCTAGCTTAGCTGTAAAAAAAAATAAAGATGAGCTACTCTCAAAATATATTTAGATGGATATTGAATAACTTTATAGACGAGCTCTTGGTATCCCCAATACATTCATATATACTGTTACGCCTGTTGGTCTGTCATCACTCTCCTCATGCAAGCCCACCTGTTAAGGGGTATTCTTAGCCTGGCCTTTCCGAAAAACTTCGGCAATTTGGTCAACGTATGTTTTCCTTGGTCTTCACCTGCTAACCCTTCCACATCCGCAACGTAAATTTATTTTACCAGTCATTTCTCATCCATGCCCTCTGTGTGCTCAAACCATCGAAGCATCTCTTTCTAAACTTTTGGTCACGACACCTTTTAATCCACATCTTTCCTCTATATTTACATTCCTTATTGTAACATTCTTAGTTACGCCTCACATATTTCTTAATGCTCTCTTTTCCATCGCATACACTCTGCTTTTATGACTCTTCTGCCAAACTCAACTACCGTACATTAGAGTCGGAACAAGTACTTCCCGATAAACTGCCAATCGCGCCGTTTTAGACAAATTCTGACTTTTCATAAGGGTGTGCAGAGCTCTATTAACCTGTTTACCAGCTTTCACTCACCTTTCAATATCACTTTCACATTTTCCATCTCTTGTAAACAATGGCCCCCAAATATAAAAACTCATAAAGTGAGAGAAAAAGTGACTCCACTTTTTCTCCTGTAATCAGCATCTCACACTGCATCATAGTGTCCTCACTTTCAAAAAATATCACTTTCGTATTACTAACATTAATCTTCATTCCTTTCCTTTCTAAAGCTCCATTCATTATATTTATCATCTCCTGCAACTCTCTGACGAAGCCAGCAACACCTTGTCATTCGTCAGGATACAAGAGACATTTAATGATTAATCTATTCATTCTTAGCACTTATCTATAAACAGGTTAAACAGTCACGGTAAAGCTACACATCCCTGTCTAACATCTTTATTGATGTTAAACCAGTCTGTGTAAGCCCCGTTTATTCTAATATATGCACTTGACTACTCGTAGAGAGATTTCAGCGCATGAATCAGGTTTTTATTCACCCAAAACGTGGATAATGTCCACCACATTTCATTCCTTATCACTTTATCGTAGGCCTTTTCCAAGTCTATGAAGGCGCTTTATACCTTCTGGTTTTTTGCTTGAAACTTCTCAGTTATGCACCTTAAGGAAGAGACGTGATCTGTACATCCCATCCCCTTTCTAAACCCTGCTTGCACATTCCATATCTTGCTTTCCTTTTCTTTCACAACATGTAAAATCGAAACTTTTGTACACAATTTTCCGACGACACTGAGTAGGCTGATGCCTCGGTAATTTTTACAGACGTGCTGCCACCTTTTTCCTTCATACACCGGTACTAAAACGGCTGTGCAATCGTCCGGTACCTTGCCGTTACTCCAGCATAAATTGAAAAGGTAGTACAGCTGACTGCCTAGCACCCCATCACCTAACCTCAGCATTTCGACGGAAATTCTATCATACCCAGCAGCTACACCTAATTTCATTCCATTTAAAGCTTTTACAATCTCATCCATGCTAGTCATATCTTCATCCTTGTTTTTATACGTCGTGCATCATTCCCCCCCCCCCTCCCAATGACATCAAATATAAAGTGGATGTGGATTCTGTCTACAAGTTATAGTTGATATAAAATAAAGCAACCAAAAAAAGTGATGAGAGAAATATCTACTGACTTACCTAATATTAGTGGTCTGTCTGATTAGCTTAAATATTTTGAAATTGTAGAAAAGGTGACAGTAATATGTTTAACAACTCCCTAGTTGCTAAAACTTAGCTAAGGTTTTTAGATGGAGCAAAAGGTTTATTTAAAATGTTAATGGGAGCAGTTTCAATTTAAAGCAAGTGTAGTTTGATATTTAATTTATCGTAACATTGTAATTATTATTTATAAATAAATATCACACTCCTCATTAATAATACCTTCAAAAATAACCAATTAAAAACTATCCAAAGATGTTACTTTTATACATATATTAAAACAGTTTGATTATATGCAAAACTTTTTTTTATTCTGATATAAGTATTTTTATTGCTAACAGGTTGTATATGTTGCGGGCGCTTTTGATCTTTTCCATGTAGGACACCTAGACTTTTTGGAAGCTGCTCACTCACAAGGCGACTTCCTTATTGTAGGCTTGCACACAGATCTGGAAGTCAATCGTTATAAAGGATCTAATTACCCAATAATGAATTTACATGAACGTGTGCTCTCGGTACTGGCTTGTAAGGTAGATAATTAATAATTTAAAATAACATTCATTGAGGTTACGAACAGTTAGTATTCAACAGAACAGGTTTAATGCCTGGGCCACTTCTGCACAAATTGTCTACAATTTTGATTATTGTACATCAATTAATGTTTTGTATGCAATTTTTGTGAGGATTGTGTTCACTGCTGAAAAATGTAACACAATTATACATTCAGTTTGTACTTAAATATAGCAGATTATAAAATGATCACATAAAAAATATTTAAGTTATCTGTTATTGGACTGCAATTTTATTAAAATTTATATTTTCAATTTACAGTATGTTCATGAAGTGGTGATCGGTGCACCATATAGTGTGACAGCTGACCTTATGGACCATTTTAAGGTGCAAGTTGTATGTCATGGATCAACTTTCATAGCACATGATGTTGATGGTTCTGACCCATATGCGGTGCCAAAAAAACGTGGTTGTTTTAAAGTATGTATTCCACAAACATTTTAATATTTACGTACAACGTAATAGGTCGGGGCAAATGTATTTTCGTATTTTGAATGTATTATTAGTAATCAAACAAACGTCTTTGGCTGTACTGAATGTAATTGGCTGGTTTTAATACTATTAAATGTGACATTCTGAAGATGCAATAAATAATAAAAAAAACTAGTTCCCGCCATTTTTCAATTGTTTTTCAAGCAAGCAAAATGAACGTATGTGACGAAGAAATTCGGTACATTTTAAAGTTTTATTACAATAAAGGTAAAAATGCGACGAACGCCGTGAATAAAATTTGTGCGGTTTACGGACCTAATGCGGTATCAATAAGAGTAGCACAAATGTGGTGCAAGCGTTTCAAGTCTGGAAATTTTAGTGTGAAAGATGAGGTTCGCTCTGGACGCCCTGTCACAGATAAAATTGGTGCCATCTTTGAGAAAGTGGAGCAAGATCGACATATTAGTAGCTATGACATTGCTGAAGAACTGGATATTGATCATAAAACAGTTGTACGTCATTTATGAAAGTCTGGGTACAAGAAAAAACTTGACATTTGGGTACCACATGATCTCACTGAGAGAAACCATGACAACACCAGACCGCACTCATCTATAGCCACGCAGCAAAAATTGAGAGAGCTTGGCTGAGATGTGTTGATGCATCCTACGTATAGCCCTGACCTTGCTCCATCAGATTTCCACCTGTTTCGGTCATTGCAGAACTCTTTAGGAAGCATAAAGCTAACCTCAAAAGAACACTGAACACTACCTGTCAGATTTTTTTTAATCAAAAATTTCTACAGGAATGGGATCATGGCACTACCCACAAGATGGCAACAAGTCATCGATCAAAACGGCACATACATATTATAAATAAATAAAAAATTATACCTAAAAATATTCTCCTTTGTATGAACAATACGAAAATACTTTTGCCCCGACCTAAGGGGGACTGAACTTCGAAATAAAATTAATATAAACACGGTTTAGGCCCTTGTACTTATTTTAATGTAGCAGTGAATTAAATCAAATCTTATACAAGCCCCCCTTGTTGAATATATAAAATAAAAAATTTATAAGAAACTGTTGCAAACACACTATATTTTTGTATTCTTTGATGTCAATTAGTCTAGTATCAAGTAAATATAATAATATCAAATATCTTAGAATATACTAGTTTACTTGTCACGTCACTTACTTTTACGTACGATAAAATGGTGGCTATTTTACCAAAATTTTTTATGGACTTTATCAGTCAACTTAAAGTCACAATACACGTATTTATTTCATCATATCACTTCACTTATATGTCTTAATTGAACTATATTACATAATACGCCATCACAATTAAACAATATTACTGATAATTGTATAAGATTATGGAAATATAAATGAAAATACTACAATTAAATTCTTTTAAAACTTATTTCTATGGTCTTACATACTTATCTTAATTTTTGTTTCTTCTTTTAGTGTTTGTCTACCTTATTATATATATGAATGAAATCATAAATCCCTCATATTGTTAAATATGAATTATAATTGTTGTGTATAGTTGTAATTGGACTTCAGATTTACCTTAAATTCTTTTGCATGTTTGTTATCTTATATTTTCTTTAATCTGTAGTCTGTAACTGTACGTTGGCGGGAAAAGTTTCTTGTTCTAGTTCTAAGTTGGCAGGAAAAGTTTCTTTACTATTGTTTAGTCTAGTGGCTGGTGGGATTGCCAACTATCATCATTCTGTCGAAAAGGTTAGCCACGGTAATGAAAATACAATTAAATATTTCAAAAATATATTCTTGTTTTAAATACAATAATATTGTCTTTCAAAAACAATGTATGTAAATTTTTTTGCGAAAAATTCGTAGTTCTAATGTTAAAGATGTATATAGCTATATATATGTATACACATACTGACGCGTAAGCGTGGTATAAAACGTTACTCAATTTCTACACTCGCTTTGTACACTGTTTATTCTGTCATTCTTTAAATATAATTCTGTTACAGGTATTAAATTCTGGTAACTCTATGACAACAGAAGACATCGTTGAACGAATTATCAAACACCGTATTGAATTCGAGTTGCGAAACACACGAAAGGAAAAGAAGGAATTGTCTTTGATGAAAACTATACAGAAAGATCATATCAAGCAAAATGGTGATTGCTGCGTTAAGAATGATTCATGTTAAATATGAGCTTACGGCTTCATAGTTTAAATTGTAATATTTCATATAAATTATTCAATGTATAGATGTTGTTGTATAAAAATAATAAATGTTGAATAATATTGTATAATATATACTCACGACTATATTGAGAATTTCCATATTAGCCCGCCTATTTAATTATTATTAAAATACTACTTATAAAACAAATTGTTGTAAATTATATGATTGCATTACATGCAGTAATGCTCGTTGTGTAATTTTTTTCATATAGCGAATTCGCTTATCAGTTAGTGCAAAGTTGCATAAATATATTTTTCAAAAATAATATATATCTAAGGTATGGATGAATCACTTTTGGCAAAAGGCTTACCAGTAAAGAATTATGTGTTAGAAATCTTAATATTAATGACTCAGTGTTAACTGCAGTAGGCACTTTCGCAATATATAAAAATAAGTTTTTAATTAATTTTATGTGTTAATTGTGCTAAATTTTATGTATATCCTTAAGTCATTATTTATTTATATCCAAGGAATATATTTTAATTCCAATAAACCAAATATTTGAAATTAAATAAGTATTTAATTATTATAACCTAAATGTTATCCATTTTACTTTCAATCTCATTTTATTGGAGCCATCCGGACTAACTGAACCTTCATAATAGACTTCAGCATAAAGTGGTCACAGGCCTCTATGTTGACCTGTACCAATTAACAGTCATTATTCTATTGAAATCAATAGTATTAAGTACAAATTTTGCAACCCTAAACATCTCTGTCAATTATGATATTAAATAGCTTAAATTAAATAAAAATGAAAGCGTATCGGTGTCCCGCATCTACTTATGATGGCGACCATCTCGCATCTACACTGATAGAGAGCTATTATCGGAGATTTACTGCAGGATAAGCCTTAAAATGACAAAATCCGGTAATTATTCAAAGATAGCTACAGACCTTTTCAACCTAACAAACTAAAGTGGCAATGGGGTGGTATGGTTCGGCGGGGAAAAGACAAATAGACGAGTGCTGATAAATCATAAGATCATATTAACTCGGGTGAATGTAGTGTGCGTTATTGGAATGTATTATTTAGTTTAGTTAAGTTATAATAATACTAATATAATAAGTTTGAATAATAGTGATATACTTATGTACTTTGATTTCGTTATTTATTGTTATTGATGATTCGTCTCCGATCCGTCGGACTGTGGGAACTTATTTCGAAAACTCTTGTACGCCCTCCTCTCTGAGGAGAGTGGTCAGTGTTTTTCAACTTTTTGTGCTTCAACTCCGGCTTGCAATCCCTCGCAGCCTACGCAATCACGATTTACGGGTTCCATACCCGTAAATAAACAATGCGTTTCTCTCTGCTTGTGGACGCTTTACTGTGCCTCCTGTAATGGTCTCACCCGGTGGTGTTGCACGCAACAGGGAGAGCAACGCAACACTCTTTTTGCTGTTTTTCAATAACAGTGATTTGATTTTTGTTTCTCTTTTGTGCAGTGTTTCTACATACTTTCCGCCTGGGTAAGTCATTTCACTATACTTCACCCTGGTCCCGCCCGCTAGGCGCAGAACCAGATCTAGATTAGACTAGGCACTCACCCTCCACACCTGAAGGCGTGGAGGTACTAACACCGTTTTAGCCGCAAGCTGGCCCTCTGCCACCATGGTTGACTCCACCGCCGCCAAAGCACATAGACTAGAGAACAGTTCTACACCAGCCGCTTACACGAGATTCTCTCACGTACCCGGTCGTTTCTCACCCTCTAGACATTTTTATTGACATGTGTTTATTTATTCTATGAAATTATTTTTATTCCATGTGCCTGCCCGAAGAAACAACGAGGTTTTCTAAATAGAACATTAAATTTTGAGTTCTGTTATTATTGAAATGGAATGGAAATTTCATTTCACTCCACTTATACGTAAAGTGGAGTGAAATGAAATTTCCATTCCATTTCAATAATAACTAAGAATTATATGATGCTAATGATAATAATAATATGAGAGAATGATAATGAAATAAAAAAGCATATTGCCATTGATATTGGCTAGATAGAATTATATATATAAACTACTTTTGTGCATATTTATATTATTCTATTTTCAGGTCGAAAAAAATCGCTCAAAATTGAATCTGTTTAGTTTACCTAATGGTAATAATAGTCCTCATATATTTTGTAATGGTAACAAGTTAGTCAAAAATTCAAAATGGCAGGAAAATGTTAAATATGTGTTCTGTCTATTTGTAACTTTGTGAGGTAATAAAATTTCGTTTGTGACATGGTGTAACGGATTTATGGTGAAATTGCATTTAAAGTGTAATATTCTATTATTTTTTTTCATAATTTTGATTGAGAATACCCATTTCCATTATAAAAGGTAAGTCAAAAATAGCCGCCCACCACAATTTCAATCTGTTCATATATAGTGAAATATTTTATTATTTACGTTATGTATGGCCATGAAAGACTGTTCTATGTCAATCACTCTATTAAAATATTAATTATTTGTATGTATAAACATACGCTATTGTACAGTAATTTATTTGTTTTATAACTACACACTACGCAATACAAAGTTATTATTATCATCTGCTATACTTTTATCATCGGAACTTGATATAACTTTATATTAATTCATAGATTAAGAAAAAGCTATTCTATTTCACATAAATATATGTAAAACTGTGCAAGTGCCCTTAATTATCTATTATTGTTTTTTGGTTGATAGATCTTGAATCTTTTAAAACTGTTTCTATTATTTTTATATAGAAAATATTATCTCAAAATGTCTCTTCCTATGAGTCATTAAATACAATTAGCATGGAATCCTTTTAATTGTCCTCATTTATAATCACAAAGTATTTTTATTTTTTGAAGAATTCTGTGTATCTAAAAAACTTTTATGTACTATAGAAATGGTTTGTCTTAAATGGTATATTTCTCTATTTTTTATATTAAGGTCACTTTATATAATCTTAACAAATTTTAAAAATGCAAAATTTATACTTGAGGATCCTATTAAGCCACTGCGTCTATATGTTTATAAATTTTCTTTAAACATTCATGGTTAAACTCAATCTAAAGTTGTTATATTTCATTGTTTTAACCTGGAAGTAAGGCAATTATTCACAAGTATCTCTTGAAATGAATTAGAAACTCCATGAGCATAGTCATTAAGTACTACCATATAAATAATGCTTCTTTATACTTAATCTAGAATAAGTTTTTTATACTTAATCTAGAATAAATTATGTGAGAAATCTGAAATAATTTAAGATATTAACTTTTGTTTCATAACAAATTTAATTACATTGGCAATTAATAAAACAGTGCTCTGAGATTCTATTTATTACTTTAATAAAAATCTGCAGAGTCCATTGTGCATAGATATATATTATCTTGTATTTTTAATGCTTACATTATCGCAAGTATTACATGGATTTGTTCAGAATAATTCCTGCCATTATAGCACTCACAACAAGGAAATATTTCACAATAATATATTTTGCCATGCAGAACCTCCATGGAACTAGCTTGTTTAGAAGTATTACCAAATCAATACATTACATACTTTAAATGAATGTTTTAGATCATTGTCATGTAAATAAACAAAACTTTTTCCATTAAATTAATACTGCATTTTGTTGAAGGAATTTCATATGACTTTCTTTATTCAGTTTTCTTTTAGCAGACCAAGCACAAACTTGAAGGTTACTTGATGGTAGATAATCTTCATTGCTAATAGACAATTGCGACTACAAGTATTACAAATATGTAGCTGGCTTGTGATGGATATAAAAAAATTGTCTCGTATAATCAGAAAGTGATAATCAGAAGTACTTGATAGGTCCAGAATTGCATCATTAGTGCCAAGAAATTGTGATCAAATCATATGGTCTATCTTATTGTAGTATCAATACATATCAATATCACTTTAGCTTGACTAAAGTACACAATATTGGAAGTGAGTTTCTGTTTATAAAGAATGTGAGAGTAAGGATGGATGGAAGATAGATGAACGTGTAGGAAGCAAGGAAGATGTTCTGGGATCGTAGCGGATGGAGATCTGTGGTCTCTGCCTACCCCTACAGGAGACAGGCATGGCAATATGTAATAGGTTGGGGCAAAAGTATTTTCATATTGTTCATACAAAGGAAAATATTTTTTTAGGTATAATTTTTTATTTATTTATAATCTGTATGTGCTGTTTTGATCAATGACTTGTTGCCATCTTGTGGGTAGTATCATAATCCCATTCCTGTAGAAATTTTGAGATTTTTGATTAAAAAAATCTAACAAGTAGTGTTCACAAGCCGGGCTTTGCCACAGTCTTGTCCATGCTTCAACCATGATCTTTTTCGCACATTCTTATCGTAATTCACCCATTTTTCTTAACTGTTTAAGAAATGGTTTGGAATTGTTATGTTTCAACAAAGAATCACAAATGGAAACATGTTGCATTAGGTTTCTCTCAGTGAGATCATGTAGTACCCAAATGTCAAGTTTTTTCTTGTACCCAGACTTTCGTAAATGACGTAAAACTGTTTTATGATGAACATCCAGTTCTTCAGCAATGTCGTAGCTACTTATATGTCGATCTTGCTTCACTTTCTCAAAGATGGCACTGATTTTATCTGTGATCCAGACTTGAAACGCTTGAACCACATTTGTGCTACTCTTATTGATACCGCATTAGGTCCATAAACCGCACAAATTTTATTCGCGGCGTTCGTCGCATTTTTACCTTTTTTGTAATAAAACTTTAAAATGTACTGAATTTCTTAATCACATACGTTCATTTTTTATTTATTACATCTTCAGAATGTCACATTTAATGGTATTAAAAACCAGCCAGTTACATTCAGTACAGCCAAAGAGGTTTGATTACTAATAATACATTCAAAATACGAAAATACTTTTGCCCGGACCTAATATGTAATAATTGTTATGAAATTAATGTATAGATTTGTACTAATACTGCTTTATTACACTATATTTGTCCAATTGAGTTTTTATTATTATTATCATCAAAGATTGATTAGGACATGATTGATTTCAAGCAAATCTATTTTACCTTGAAGAGGTTAACATAGATTTGACTTTTTCAAGGGCTATTGTTTTTTTGGTAAAAGGCTTCTTTTGACTGTCCCTGCACAATTTAAAGTTTTAATATCATAGCATATGAAAACTATTAATTTATAAGTAATATAGTTATTTAATTAAATAAAAACAAACCCGTCATGATTTGTTTTTAGATTTATACTAACAAATTGATTCAATATCAAATAATTAAAATCAGTGGAAAACAAATTGATTTTATACCTTTTGTGCCCACAAAATTTAAATGATTGTTTTTATAATTGCTAACTAGCCTACCTTGTTTGATCAACTTCAAGTTTAGTTTCTTTAACTTAGGTAGCCAATTAAAACTATTGTAAAGTAGACATGTTTACAATTGTTTGCTACACATATTACAATTGTGTTACAAAATGTAATTATTATTAAATTTGTTTTAAATAAAGTTATGAACATTTAATCCTTGTTAGCTCCTTGTTTCTTCACATAAATAATATCTTGTAAATTCGATCAATTTAACTATTGTAGTAAAATGTAAAGTATAAATCCATTCCTCATAATTAATGTCCATTTTCCCAGAAATTCAATTGCTCTTTTTTCAAAAGTGGAGTATATGTTTAAAATAATAATTCTTAACTATTTTTTTTATTTATAAACTTTGTTTAGTTTTTGTTTATAAATAAAAATTATAGTATATATCAACTATGTCCTTCAATTTGAATTACAGAAAAAAGTAAAATATATATCATTAAAATTACAGAAAAAATTAAAATGTATAGTAATAAATATGTACCATTTATAATTAAATTCAAATATTTTTTTCCAGTCCATATATGTCCCAGTGTTAAGCATTTCTGGAGGAACTGATTTATTAACCCACCACACTTGTCCAATGCGGATTGGCGGGGTTATTCGGAATATATAACTGTAGGCCATGTTCCTCCATGGGTGAGGGTTTTTATTGCATTTATTTATTGTAATGCTAATATTAAGCAGCAATAACTCAATCGGTCAGAATTGCGCTTACGATCTTAATTCGAAGGTTCGTTAATACTATTAAACTATTGATGTGAACCCTACTTTTCTAGCAGCACAAACACTATTTGCTCTGTTTGAAATGGTTGACAAGAATTTTAGTTATTTCAAAAAAAAACCTAATTTAAAAAATAATATTATAATATGACATAACTATTGACAATTGACATTTATGCCAGTTGTTTCATTTCAAGAAGTCATAAAAGTTTGTACAGATTCTTGTACAAACAGAACCGCGCAAAAGAGCGCGACGTGCGCGGGCGCAGAACATTGCAGTTGGAACGGTGAGTCACAACCGCTCAAAATAGCTTACAAATGGGCGCCGCCTACCGGCCAGGGCGGGCGGCGGCTATTCAGTGGCAGCCGCGACGCCGCCGCCGCCGCCGCTACAGGAGCGGTTGAGGTGAAGCGAGCCCGCACTATCGCACGGGCGGCGCGGGATGTGCTGCCATGCCGGTACGACATCGCCAGCTGGGCAACGAGCTCGAACCCCCGGGGCCCAAACGCTGCAGGCACTGCGACGGTACGATACTCATACACGGCTTACACCAGTTCTAACTGCGCCGGATTCCATTTAACCACTTCCAAGGTGACGGCAGGGAAACCATAAATCAGAACTGACACAATTGTGGCGGAAAATGATTGTGTTTACCTACATCTTTTAAGTGATCATTAGTGGTCATTGAGTTTCTAAAATCAAACTCCATTGCAACACTTTTTTTATGGGATTGGAAGGCAAACGAGCAAGCGTGTCACCTGATGCTAAGTAATAAACACCGCCCATAAACATCCGTCGTGCCATAGGAAGTGCAGAAGCTTTGCCAGCTTTTAAGAAAAATGTAGGCTTGTTCTTTGACGAATATCAACACGTGGTTTGAAAAATTTTAACACGTGGTAGTGTTTCGTTGATATCGTTTATCTTTTATTTTGTACTTTATCTTACCTTTATGATCATACTTAAAAACGAAAAAGATCTTCTATTTTGTTTTTTATTATTTTTGTCATATTAAGAATATATTTTTACAGTAGCACAGTTCCGATCTTTACTATTGTCATCGAATATGACAAAAATATTTATACAATTACTTTTAGAATACAAATTTCAATTCATAATTGATTCACATTTATTATTCACAACTTTAAAAATGAATTTTTGACAATGATCAGATTTTTTAAGCATTTTTTAATGTTACTAGAATTCTTGCTAAACATTTCAACTAACAAACTGCTTGCGTAAAACTACTGAGACTAGGTGGCGCGTTTTAAGAGAGGCTATAAGTCCAGCTGTGGACTGTCACAGGTTGTTGATGATCATTCCAACTAAATTAATTGTGTTTGTGCTAGGAAAATATGATTTTCATCAATAATTCAATAGTACATCTAATCCACAAGCTTAGCTCGTATGCGCAGTTAACACAGCGAGGATTTTTGTGGTTACAGACTTCATTAATTTTATCAACAAAACTAAAATTTTAAACTTAATTAAATTATACTTTTAGTATGCACCGAGTTTAAGTTTATTTTGTGGAAATTACTGATTTGAGGTTTCTTTAGTTTTCTATTTCAAAGTTTACTCAAAGCCTGCCTATTCCACCTCTAATAAGGTAAAGAATAAGCCCAAATTTGCAATGATTAACATCTTAAAAAGAAATATAATATTACAAATGACATAAAAAAGTGAAGTTATACACGTATGGGACACTTAAATATTCTGCAAAAAACATTTGAATATTTTTTTTATGTAAAATGTAAAGCAGTGTTAATTCACATCTCTGATTTTTTTGTTATTCAGCGAAAATATTACATATTTATTTTAAAATAAAAAATTGTTTATTGGAATAACTCTTCGAAAATAAGAAATATTCTTTGACATATATATCTGTATCATCTATATTATACAAAAGTATTGATCACCCATGATATTATTACACTTCCGAGGAATGTTACATCAAAATAAATAAAAACAATTTTATACAGGTTCTTATCATTATTCATTCATATAAAATCAATATTTTGTGGGTCCACCCTTTGCCTTAATCACAGCAGAAATTCTATAAATGTTCTATGGGGTTCAGGTCTGGAGTCTGGGCAGGCCACACAAGAAGCTCAATGGAGTTTTCTCTGAACCCCATACTATCGTATAGGCTGTTTTGGCATGGCGCGTTATCCTGTTGGAATTTAACGGCATCTATGTTCGTATAACCAAAAAGTTTTGAAAATGAGGGCATCAACGCCGATTCGAGGACACTTATGTATTTTTTAGGGAACATACGGCCCTCACATACGAAAGTTGTGAATAATAAATGTGAATCAATTATGAATTGAAATTTGTATTTCGCCGTTCATACAGTCGCAAACTATTATGCTACCTCCGTCGTGTTTTACAGTAGATGCCACACATTCTAGATTAAATTCTTCGGCTACTTGGCGACGCACAAAGATCACACCAGATGTACCAAAAATCTGATATACAGAAAAATGTAGAGGTTTAGTCTAATTTAAATATTTTTAACAATAAATGTTATTTTGAATTCACGTTGCTTATGGTTATCAGGTAATTAAATCGACACAAAGTTTGATTCGTCTGAACACACGATTTTTGACCAATTTTCGTCAGTGTAACTTTGCTATTTTAGGGTCCATTCATATCGATGGTTATAAGAGAGCCAGGGTTTCTTCCTGGCTTTACAGTCTTTCAAACCAGCTTCATGAAGTCTTCTACAGACGGTTAGATATCCAAATTGGTCTATTCATTTGCAATGATCACTCGGCAGCGAGATTTGAAGAAGTTTTTTCCTATTTTCTAACTCGTGAGTAACTTTTGATCCTCACGGTCTATAGTAATACAGTTGCATCCACGTCTGGGTATATTATTATGTCATCCAGTAGCAGCGAAACGTTGAATATTACACAAATCGGCGCGAACATTTCACGGTTTTTGAAATCACTACTTATGATTTCCCTTCCTTAAGCAAAACTTGGATTTGCACAAGTTTCTCTCAACTGAGTTAGGAGATAGCTCACAAGATCTCTGGATGTGTACACAACAAGCAAAACTAGTAAACTGATAAATAAATACAAAAATTTTAAAATGACAAATTTTATTGTAACAGATGTTTCTATTCTATTTACGGTCTTGTTAATTAGTTTTTATGACTTCTTAGGGACCGATAAACTTCTTACGGACTGATAAACTTTTAATAGATAGAAGTTTAGTAAGATTTTTCCCGAATATTAAAATATTAAGCTCTTAAATTTTGCCTTTATGTATTATTCTGCTCTATGGAACTAATTGACCAATTATTTAAATTTTATTTTATTATTTAAATTATAAAGAAATGAAACATTTTCGCTTTAAATTATAAAAACCATGCGGAAACAAAACTTCTGTTTAAATCAATTGATGGCAAAATATTTATTTGCGAATATAGAAATAAACTATACGTACATGTAATTTTTTCTACATATTATCCGCTAATTTTTATCCATTAATTTACTTCAATTATGTTATAAATATTATATAAATCTAAATTTATTTTAACTAAGAAAGTATTTAAAGAAAATACAAGTTAATAAAAGTTTTATTATTATATATAACTTTTGACTTACCTATATAACCATACCTAATACTCATAGGCGTAAAACTTTAAAACATACAACATACAGTTTATGCAAGAATTGTGTTCGCACTACATTGGTTTTTTATTTTATTTATACTAGATATATTTAAAAATATTTAGTATTCTTTCTATTCATTTTGTTCTTTTCCGTTGTATTTATATATACTGGAGGGTGAACCTACTTGATGAACTAGAGGCCTCTTTTATCAATTGTATGACTTAAGATTGTTAATAAAAGTTTTTTTTTTTTTTAATAATAATCGATCTAACATTGTTGTTGTTAAGTTTATGTGAACTTTTGTGAGCTCCTTTAAATATCTACGAATCTACAGCATGCAATTATAAAAAAAGTGTTTTATTGTAGCCGTCTGTTAACTTTCTTATTTTTAATGATATTTTACGGTAGTTCACTTAACGGGAAGCCGTTACAAATTACAATAGCATAAAAACTAGCGCAAAGAAAAAAAACTAAATTGACGGGCGTTCAAATATACCTAGTGGGCGAGTTAAACTGTGAGAAAAGTATCTTTAGACCGTCCTCAGTCACTGGAGTATGTGATTTGTGTTACGAGGCGGCGGGAAAGGAAACATCTTAATAGTGCCCACTACGGTCCACGGCGGGACGCCTTATGTAACTATAACTTCGTAAGCAAGTGCAAATCGCGTGCTGAACATGTGTTTGCTATACATATTTCTTAATGCATTTGTTTCTGTTGCATAATTGTACCTTGTCGTGCGTATACTCGCATTTGCTGCGTCTTTGCAAACCAAACGCTTTAATTGTTACGATTGTTCGTGCGATTGTGTATCGTCTATATAATCTACCTAAGCTTGTACTAAAATTCCTTGATGCGTCTATTTTGTTCGTCACTATTTCTATAGTAATGACTAATACGGGTAATGACGTTTTCGGCTATTTTCTCTCCTTAGCCAACATAACCGTCGGCATTGTTTTGTGAACTTTGGAGGTTTGACAATATTTATGTATATGTATGCAAGTGACAAATAACATCGCATTGACTAAAGTAACTATTATTAATTGAAAGATTCTTTACGTTATCATGTAAAGAATTAAATTCTTATTTTTGAAGATTAATTTAATCAATTACACAAATAAATAAATGTAAGAATACTAGGGACCAAAATCGAACCTGTATCCTTTACCGTACTATGATGACTACATAAAACTTTGAATTAAAAATTTAGTCTATAATTATATATTATCAGTTGGTAATATTTAATCAAAAACAACGGCGTTCTATTTTTTATGTCCTCCGTACGAATATATTCTGATATTTCTTAGATTCACAGATATCTGACGAAGCTTATATTATAATATTGCTTACACTAGACCTTGTTTATGAGATTACTGAAATATAATTATCCACAAATTCTACATTTCGACATACGAAATTCGACATACGAATTCTTCTTTATTATCTATTACGAAATTATTATCTATTATGTTCATTTCATTTATTGAACGAAGTTTTTACGTGAGAAGAAACGGCAAAAGAAAATCCGCAGGTATCCTCTTTTTATAACATGGCAATATGTACGTCTCGGACAGACCAGTCTCGACAAGCACCACCTGTTCACGGGTTGACTATGTGGCAGCCCTTCCCTTCTCAACCATTTTGAAGACAAATGGACGACCCGTCACACGACGCCACCGTTTGGTTTTTAAACAAAACACGTTTCAAGTAAATCTTTTAAAAATGGAACAGCGATGAACTTACTATATCCAATCTAGAGAAGCTCACTATTGGAAATAGACGTCTTCCAAATAGGAAGGATTTTCTCATTGTCTTTGCATTAGGCATGACGGGTTGGTGACTGCATAACCAAATATTTCGCACCGGTAAAACTGCTGCATATTACCAGACTTTATTTATGACTAGCCTTTTATTCAGGATGCTTATGCTGTCATTAATCGATGGGAAAGTACATCTCTCATAAACATTTTAAATTTTTTCTTGTTGATGACATTTTTAAATTTTTTGTCAAGGCTTTTTCACTTTCAATTTTTCTTTTCTAAATTTGGAATAACAAGCATTATCTAATTATAAAAATAAGTAGGCTAATAAAGTAACAACTATTTACATGAAAAAACAATAAATGTCATGTCGACGCTTCGCCTTGCCGTTTATATGGGCCATAGGTATTTACTTAGTCATATACTAAGTAAATGTATGTATGTCATAGACCTAGGTATTCTTTACTATGTATGTACTATATATTTATTATATCTAAAAATTAATGTTATTATTAAAAAAACAAGAATAATTAAATTGAAATTTAATTATTTCATAAGACAGAGAAATTAAACTATTTCGCTAAGGTTATAATTTATATATGTAATATTTGATGCGCAAATGGTACATAAGTTGGACTTAATGCCTTAAGTTAATCTCCCCAAGTTACCCTTAAGGCATATCAGAAAAAAGTAACTTCGAGTAATTTAGAAAACTAAAATTTTAAAAGCAGAAATTTTATACTGATAAGTAATTCTAAATGCTTCAGATTTCTCAACATCAGTTGACAACAAGAATACATTTGTTCACCTAAATAGTGCAGTGGTGAGGCATTCGTTTTCCAAGCCGGTCGTGCATTCGATAATCCCAACAAGATAAATATTTGTATGGCCTACAAATATTATAGGTAAAGAAGAGTAGGAGTTTGTGTAGTAAATGTGTATTTATAATGGTAACAGCGACAGGAAATCCTAGTACGGGAATATGAATATAAAAAACGTATATCACGTAAAAATAAACTTGTATATCTATTTTTGAGAGCACATTTATTTGCATTTGTTACGAGGTATAAACTTTTATTTTTACCAAAAATAAGAAATTAAATTTGTAGTTCCTTTGTAAAAAACATGATTTAATGTTTATATGTTAATTAATTGTTAATTATGTTAATTATTAAAGTTGTTATTAAAAATCTAGTGAGTTCTAGGATTTATTCATCAATAGTAATATCTGATTTAAGGAATAAGCAGCGATAACTCAGTTGGTAGAAATTGCGCTTACGATCTAAGATCGAGGGTTCGATTCTACTATTCGACTTTTGATTTGAATTATATTTTCCTAGCACAAACATTATTATCTTAGTCGGAGTGGTTTACAAGAATTCTAGCCTTCCTATACCCGCGCGTTTGTCTGAGAGACCGACAGAATGATTTATCGATTTTAAATAAAGAACGAATAATAATGCTAGTTTAATGAACTTTCTAGTACTTGCCTAATTTGATACGACCTTGAAATTGATGACCAAGTTCATTAAACTAGCATTATTCGTTTTAAAACTTAAAATCGAAAAATCATTCTGTCGGTCTCTCAGACAAACGCGCGGGTATAGGAAGGCTAGTAATATCAAAACATTGCTAGTCTTTTTAAGAAAAGGTGTCTTTAGAATTTGTACATAAAGTTTACCAAAACCTTTTAACAATTACGAATTTGTTTATGGCCAGTTCATTCCGATGACGATTGAAATGTTACAATAACAAGTTTGCACCACGAAAATGATTCTATTTTGATTCTTGCGTCGGCGCTTGGATTGTAGGTAATTCTGTCGCGCATAAGAACAGACCGTTTGTTTTAAGGAATCACAAAACTCATAATTATTCTCAGAAGTGATGTTCATATTATTCACTGTGCAATGAAAACGATACCGTTCCCAGCAAATACGATTAAATCATGTTGCTTCATCTCAAAGTAAATATTGGAGACGTAAACAAACATCTTGTTTTAATAGGAATCATTAAAAATTATAAATGCTATCTCTAGCCCCTTTTTTATTTTAGTTATTGTTCTATTCTATTGTAAGAAAACGATGTAGGTTAAAAGAATTTAATAATGGTAAAGCCATGCTTGAATGAGCCGGCTCATTCTGGAAGGTACCACACCTTCAAAGGATAACGTTAAATATCTTACTGTCCTAATGCGTTTCGTACTGCTAATGTTAGGATCCCGACGTCTAGCCCCTCCCTGTACTTTCTTCTTATATCCCGTTATTCATATTCTTACCCTAAGGCAGACAATGCATCCGCAGTGCCTTTAGTATAGTAGATGTGATAATACTGACTTTAGTCGAAACTGCTGCTCACATCGTCTTGCAGTGTAGGAGCGTAGCCAACTACAAGACCAGATACCTGGGCGTATTCAGGTCCCTCGTGAATGCTGTGGTTAAGCTGATAAGGCTGCTGCAGTTCTTCAAGGAGCTGGGGGGATGGAATAGCAGCTATCGATCAGCCAGCACGCAAAATAGGCGCTTGATGACGTTGACGTTGACTTCGAATTTCAGTAATGAGTCTGTTTTAGTCTGTCTCTACCATCTACTGACTTTATTCTTGTACAAAAGTACTTATCATATTGTCTATTGTGGACATTACCGCTTATAATCATGTCAAGTACACATATGTATATAAATGTTGAGGATCGTAGTTCGGTGGATAAATGCTTCAACTATCCAATTCTTGATAAAGCAATAAGATTGACAAGCGGGTTGGTCTTTAGTTAGAGACAATATTCGACAGTTTATGGGTGCCGGTTAAATATAACCGCCGCGATATGTCGTTTACAAATAGAATTTTGGCACTCCCCGTGCGTGCTTGTGTAATTCACATGTAAACCACTTGTTGAACTACGTATTTGTACATTCCTGGCCACCTAATTGCACGTCAACATCATTTTGATGTTATTGACAATTGCATGTTGCATCTATCTAGTATTGTTTCTATTTTGCATAGTTGTGAACGTAGTGAATTATATATATATATATATATATATATATATATATATATATATATATATATATATATATATATATATATATATATAAAACACCATAATATCCATTCCACCAAGATAAGTAGCAGTATTAATTAGTCACAAAATAAATGAAATAATTTGTCTTAATATTGATAAGATAATTATTAATAACCGTGCTAGTTATTTGCTATATGTAATGATTATATTTTATTTAAAAGCTTACAGACATTATTGCATGGAAATTCTTTATTTTGCATATATAAATTGGCAAAAATTTAATTCTAAAATATTTGTTTATTTACTATAATATCTTTGATCTCTATGCATATTTATATTATGCTGCTGTATTTATAAATACAGACAGCAAATTGCATTATAACATTTTATGATATAGGTATAGTTTGCGACTGAAAAAGTAATTAGTAGAGCCGTCCGTCCCCGTTTCAAATGTACCTTGACCTCTTTGCATTATTTTACGATTGACATCCAAAGTTTCTTTCTAAAAAATGCAACTCAGGAAATCTCTTTGTCTTAAGTAAATGTAGTATTGACTCTTATACTTTTATTTGTGTTATAAAATTATAAAGTAAGAATTTTAAGCTCACCAATGGAGGATTACAAACAGAAACTATACTACCATTAACTAGTTTATGGCGGGTTGTTTTACTATATGTATGTATGTATTACAATACGAACTAGAAAGCATTATGAAGTGATTTGCGAGTAGTAGTTATTATGAGTTATGTTGGGATGTCATCGAACGATATTACGTTAGATACTTAGACAAGCTACATAAACCGTATTACCGTTATCGCCGACAGCATCTTGGACTTGTGTCAACTGTATACTGACAACAGACACTCTCAATTTCTAATAATCACCTCTTGATACTTTGTTGAATCCTTAATAACACCTATTTATAAATGTCTTAATTTGTGCTTCTCAATGCATTGTAATTATTTTTAATATTTTCGAATTCATCCTCACCATCTGGATGAGTGGCGTGATCTACTACGGTGCGCTTATCTCGAAACTTCTTTCCACGCACCACCACTCTGTGGAACCAGCTACGTTCGGCGTTCTTTGCGAACCGATACCACATTGTCACCTTCAAAAACAAGCCTACACATACCTGAGAGTCCGGCAACGCTTCCGCGACTCTTGTGGTGTCGCGGCTGTCTATGGGCGGCCTTGATTGCTTTCCATCAGGCGACACGCTTGCTCGTTTGCCCTCCTATCCCATAAAAAAAAGAAATTTCGCGAGTGAGTCGTGCAGGTACAAGATAATACGCTAATAAGATAATACTTATGACGTGTTCTTTGGTGTTAATCACTCAATTTTTCCAAATGTAGGTCAATGATATTTTATGAAAATATGTTTTTAATTGTAATATATGTAAACTTTACTAACTATTACTTGACTTACATGGTCTAAATTAATTGAATCCACATCCAATCCCTCCGTGTTGTGAAAAAGGGTGCCCGTGCCCACCAGTGGGACATATGTATATAGGTTATAAAACAATCCCTGCGTATTTACCGGAAAATACAAATAAAAATTGTTATATAGACTTAAAAGATTATTTTTTTAGATATGCATACATATTTTCATTTCAGTCTTGAAGTCGATATTCAGAGTGCCTCTCACGATTCGGTGATTGCTACCGGTATTGAACCCATTGATATTGATCACTGAGACATCTCTGAATACGTATATTTTGTCCGATATGATGAAGGCAATCTCATTTTTTGTCACAGTATCGGGGTTTCGCCAGATCCACTTCCTCTGATGATACTTAATGTACTATTAAAAGGTATCATGTAGAACAATTTATATAATAAAATTTGTTATTGTCAATAGAAGCAGGAAGAAAAAAGCTACTAATACTAGTGCTAGTTTATTAGTACGTAGGAATGTATAGCTATGAGCTCCTATGTATAAATGCTATCAAATACAAACTCAAACTGTGTTCTTTATTGATTAAATATTCGACTGTGAACAAGACTTTCGCATACTTAAAAGTTTCATCCCCACCATCAAGATGAGTGGCGATCCAGTGTGGTATTTTATCAACGCAACACCATTCTGTGGAACCAGCTATCTTCAACGGTATTTCCGAACCGACAAAACATTAGAATTTTGGACAGTCGTGTGCTTACGTGGTATTGAGAAGGACAAAGTTGATTTGCGAGGTAAATGCTTCGCCATATTTCAATGTAAGCCATCATTCTGGAACATGTACGGAACCGCACACATCTGATTTTTTTTGATCGGTCCAGCTCATGGGTGCTTTTAATTGTTTGTTGGTTTTTATCAAGAAAATATATTTAATAAAATATTTTTGAAATACAATGGTACAAGGTATTCTGTGTTTATATTTTGTTTACAGTCAATTAATGTAGCACCTTGTAAGATTTATTAGACAGGCCTAGGTCACTCTGAAAAGGGTGTCGCAATTACACATTTATATTAATGTACGGCCTCAATGGACCGCCTCTTAGTAATAATCCTAGTTTTGGCAAACGCGTAGATTGTTGGTTATGCTGCCTCGAGCCATTGCTATATTTCATTTGAAGTGATAATTTGAGTGTAAACAAGACCCTGTTTATTTTCCGATGACAAATTATAAAGTATATATGCGGTTTTATGATAAATATTGGCAGCCTCATTTCTATGCGTTTAACATTTGAGTCCCATATAAATTAAAAGTATTTTTTTATTAATATTATTATTAGGTTCGCAACTCAGTTATTGCTGTTTTTTTTAAATGCAACTTTATTGTGCAAAAATGCTATATATATATTATTCAATTGCCCATCGCTAGCTACAACTTTTGCCCATCTTTCTGGCAGGGCTCGAATACCGTTACAATAAAAGTGTTCGTCTTTTGAGGCTATCCACGAATCAAGCCATTTTTCGATGTCTTAATATGAGTGGAACTGCTGATCAGCCGAACCATGTGCTATCGAACGAAACAAGTAATAATCGGACGACGCGATATCTGGGGAATATGGCGGGTAGGGTAGGACTTCACATTTGAGCGTTTCTATGTAGGTTTAACGGGTTTGGCAACTAGAGGTCGGCCTCAAGTTGCCAAACCCGCCAAAATGCGTTGTCATGCAGTAGAATCACTTTTGTGCCTTTGTTCGTATTGTGGCAGTTGTTCGCGCAGTGCTCGACTCAGTCGCATCAATTGAAATCGAAACCGCTCCCCAGTGAAGGCATCGTTTGGTTTCAACAGCGCGTAATAAACAACACCGACCTAGTCCCATCAGATACACAACATAATATAACCTTCGCAACGTGTATATTTGGCATGTCGTGTATATTTGGCATGTCGTGTATATTTGGCATGTCGTTTATATTTGGCAAGCATGATCGGGCAGTCCCCATGACTTTCTTTTGTATTGCCTTCCTTTTTTGCTGCTAGAGTAGTTGTTCACATAAGATCCAAGTTTCTTGCTTTTGAATCATTCCCAACGCAAGCAATCGCTTAGAAATGGCTTGGCGTCGTAACTTCTATTACTGAAGCTGTTCTTGCGTTTGGGCACGAATCATCATCGAGCAATTTCTCCAATTCAGCATTTTCGAATGCTTTAGGCCTTCCTTCGCGCGGACAGTCGTCAACATCGAAATCACCATCTTTAAAGCGACGGAACCAATCACGGCACGTTATTTCACTTAGAGCAGCCTTTTCGTAAACTTTTTTATCTCGCGATGCGCTTCAGCCGCCGTTTTCTTTGAATGAAATAAGTAACACTTCCGAACTAAAAGTATATGACGCCACAATAAAATGAGTAAAATGTCCACTGAAATATTGCCAGTTGTTGTGACCACGAATGTTTTGGTTCCAACTGGTTTAATGCGCGGTCTTGATAAGTTGGAATTCTGTCGTGGTGCTCTGGTGACTGGAACGCAGAAGGTGATGGTGCTCAACACTGGCCAAATCGTCCGCTGGATTCTGTCCTTATTGTTCTAAACACTTTGTTTAAAAACCATTGGTTTGAATGTTAGGACCACCTTTAAGGTAAAAAAAATATTTTAATAAATTTGGAATTTTGGATGAATTTTTCGAACTTTTTTATTCAATTGTGGAAAATGTTCTGAATATACAATGATTCATCATTTTTTATACCTTTCACTTATGGATACAGAGCTTTTGTGATGATTTTATAAGATGGTATAATTGTGTAGAACAAATCCTATGATATTGATTAATAAATAGAATTCAAAAGTAATTTTAGACTAAAAATGTACGTCGTAATTTTAAAATTTATTCAGTGTTTGTTTCAAATTTAATCTTACCTTTCAAGAAACATCCCATCGTTACTAAAAAAATATAACATATTGCAGCGTGTTGCAATCATAATTGCATCGTATTTGGGGAGTCGCTTAATTGTGTCAGTGCGCGCGTGCCTGCCGGAAATGCTGGTTTGTTTAGTTTGCAGATTTATTTCTGTCTACACGATGTCATCTGGGAGCGTCATCCTCTGCCTCCCGCCGGGGCGGACCGGGTGCGTTGCGCTTGGCGCTTGCGAATGCGAATTTCGCAACGATTCAATGCGCCTGCTGATGGAAATACGGTTCATACGCGTTTGCGAAACAGAGTATATGGTTCAGCTTACTGCGTTACCTTGGAATATTATTTTTCTGTTTGTATACCAAAATAAAATAATAGTAATCTCATTGAGAAATACCAAGAGATGCAGAAGCCACTCTATCTTGCCTATATTAACTATCAGAAAGCATAAGATACCACTTCACATGATAGCATTTGGGAAACTCTTGAAAGCCTACAAGAAGAAAAAGAATACATACAAATGATGAACAGCATCTACAATAACAGCAAGAGTACAGTCAAATTAGAGGTAACAGGCCTATAGTTCCCTATAAGAAGAGGCGTAAGGCAAGGTGACTCCTTATCTTCCAATTTTTTTATAGCCTCTTTAGAATCTCTTAATAATCAACTAGACTGGAACAGATGTCGAATAAAGATAAATGGAGAGTACTTAAGCCACTTGCGCTAAGCAGACGTCCTGGTTGTCATATCGAAAACAGCATCAGAAGTGCAATATATGATTGACTCACTGAACGAGAGAAATGAACCTCTCCAGAACTATGATCATGAGCAACAGCATCAAGAGAACTATGTCAATCGAAAGAGGGCCCTTAAAGTGCACCGATCAAAATGTATATATCTTGGCAAAAAAATAGGCTTTGATCGAATCTACAACGGCCTGGAAGTAGAACGTAGAATACAACAGACATGCAACAAATACTGAAGCCTAAAAGAAATATTTAAGATTACTCTTATTAATGCAGATCTTATACTATTTTCAAAAGGTTAAAAGCATAAAAATTTATTTTCCGTTCAATTTAGTGGAGACTAATTGATAGTTCTATATATTTTTATATTATTCCATTTTAATGTTTGTAAGTTTAAAAATCAAAATATTTTTTCATAAACAGTTTGTTTCATATTTATTAACAATATTAAATGAATAATCAACTATATAAGTATGTGGCCACGAAATGCACGTTTCGATACGAAAACGCCGTCTAAAATTCCAACTTGGGTCTCGTAATGCACATTAGTTAGGTCTGCGTCCACGTTCTTTGGTACGTAGCCAGAATGACCGATCCTTTTGGCTTGTCGATACGTTGCGTAGCCGCAACGGGCATAAATAATGTCAGTTCAGAGACTAACAAACTTAGTCGTCTGACCTATAAAGACGGTGCAGGTAATGTAATTGACCGCGTTTATGCGGTTCCTTATGGCGCTGACGCTTATCGACGTGCATCTCTAGATACATCTGTATGTGCACGGTTTGAGAAAGATATTTTATAATTTCAATGTCCATATTTTGTTGGTTGGTAATGTCAATTAATACAGCTGTAACTATCCACTGCTGGACATTCAACTTTTTCAAAAATGAGGGATAACACCGTAATCCCTAGGCATGGTAGGTGGATTAGGAATTACAGATTGGTTTTTATGCGACAGTTAGATACCGCAACTCAGATACAGATCATTGCTCCCCAATCGCAATAGTGTAACGGCATGACTTGTGTGTGTGAGTGGAACGCAGTACTTAAAATCCTGTTATTATTTATAAAAGGCATAAATAATTGCGCAATTATTTCTTAATTTTGGAAACTACTATAAGCATATGTGGTATTTTTGAAACAAAATGAGTGTGAAATATTTAAAAATATTACATAATTTTTAGACATAATTGAAAGGTGGCGCCAGGCGCGTGGGTGCGCTGTAAAATTTGAGGCGACTGTCAAACATGTTTACCGACTTAAATCTATTTATATGCTATTTACTAACTACATTGTTTACAGTATTCACAATAGAGGGAGATTTCATAATACTTAATCATATACTTTTTTAAATAGAAGCGATAGGCAAACGATCAAGCGAACAACATCTATAGTACTGCTACAATCTCTAATCTCTAAGGTCTAATATCTTAGGGGAGAATGTAATGGGGGGATGGATCAAAAGGGAGACTTCTCCCGAGAAAAATTCGCCAGTCAGCAAATAGCGCAATTAGGGGACCGTCCTTATAAAGTTTTATAGTCCTTATAAAGTTTAAAAAACTAACCCATGACTGCGGGAGCCAATGTTCCGCGAGTCAAGCCCGCGGGCCCAGTATTCGATAAAACTGTTAAAGCCAATAGGCTACCAGCATTAACATCTTCGAATCAAATCAAGCCCGGTCTATAGTGAAAAATCAGGAGATACCATAATAATTTTGGAAGAGGAAAAGAATTGGGCCTCCGGATCCCTGCACTCACTTAATACGAACCGTGGTAACAATAATTAAATTCGTTGCCATTGCCACTCGTGCTCCACTATATATAAACAAGAACCAGCGCAAATTTAAATTTTCCATACGATTTATCCGTTGTTTCGTTCGTCCGTTGATTTCATTCATTCATATGCATATTTTTTGTGTTAACATCATTTTATATTATAAAAGCAATTTTAATCATCTTTGATTTATTTCAAAATTTTTTGGTTAATTTATCATAGTTACGAACCGAGATCCTGATGTAAATAAAATTAAGTAAAATGCTAGTTACTCCGTAAAACTGAATTTTCCACCTTTGGAATTCTGTTCTTTTTTATAAAATGTTATATCTAAGCCCGTACGACGTTATGTAACTATTATATGTAGGACTTTTAATAAATATACATTATCTAAAATGGCTAGAATGCTGAAGTTTATTGGTGTTGTCCACAAATTTTTGCCACCCAAAATTGAATATTTCAAAAGCTATGAGACGTTATGAAGACTTAATTTAAAAAAATGTGGCACATTATTTGCTATTTTATTAATACAAGATAAAATTATTTAATTGACCAAATAACATTTGTCTTTAATCCCAGAACAAGTTATATGTAAATATTGGTTTTCTTAATTATTACACTGGTTTTCAATTTAAAAAAAAAGATAACATTAAATTTGTTTACCTATATATAATAAACCCCACACGTCTCTTAATTTTATCTAATAAATTAAGCTTATTGGTGTAAATTTATCTATTATAATGCCTTAACCTTATTATTATAGTCTACGACGCCCGATGTCAAATGATAATTATCATTATTTTAAATCTAGCCGACAAATTTAGTAGCTCGTCGTATCATCTTGCCCAGAGGTCCCACAAAACATATTCCAAGATAAAAATCAGAACTTCTCAGCACTCAGCACATAAAATCAGCACTTCTCTAATGACTTTCGATAGTCAGAAAAAATGTTACCAGCTCCTTGACACATCAGTTTACTAATGAAACAGTTTTCGAAGAACCTATGTCTCTGGTACTCTAGCGAACTGAAATGGCAATGTGCTGATCATATGTATCGGAGAACTGACAACCGCTGAACTAAACGTATTGTTGGAGTATTTTTAGCACTTGGGTTTGCCTACAATATGACCGTATATTTTCAATTTTCTCAGGACAAAAAATTTTCCGGTCAAAAACCTTGTAAAAAATTAACTTAAAGAATACCAAATATAATTACACACACTAATAACAAACACACTTTTGCATTATTTACCTAGTATTGTTCAAATTATATTAATATTAACTTAGGATTATTTAAATAACATGAATATTTTTTAACTTTATTTTATTAAATATATGAGTTCTATATATGTTAATTAATTTTAAATCGTAACTCAAATGGAACGTGTCATTTATGAAGTGTAAATGTTCAAAATATTCCTTATCGTAAAACCTCATCATAATTTACCTTTTATAAACATTTGATAACACACTTTGTAAAAATATATAGAAACATATACAAACTTTCTTCCGTAGGATTCAAGTATCCAAGAAGATAAATCATACGAGTAATTATAACATTACAGGAGTACTAATTGTTTATTTTATATTTTCAGGTAATTAACCTTCACGTTCCTTTTTGCTGAATAGCTAAATGCTTGGCAAGTCCGCAACGTTTCGGTGAGTTGGGAGACAGACGTTGGGCAATTAGTCGGCGTATATTTAAATGTGCCAGTTATGTCCTTTCACCCTCATTCTATTCGTCTTACAACTAACTTTTACGATTGTTTTTATATTATAAAAATATTTCAAGCCTTATTTATTATAACTGTGTTTTAAAATTGATTGTTTAAACTACTTCAGTTGGCTCTCAAAAATTTTTTTCGCTACGATGAATGTGAAAGGAAGGATGGATGAGTGTGAAGGAAGCAAAGAAGGTGTGTCGGAATCGTAGCAGATGGAGATCTGTGGTCTCTGCCTACCCTACAGGGAGACAGGCATGACTATATGTATGTATGTATATTATAAAGTTTTATATAGAATTAAATAGAGGTTTGACAGTAATATGAATGTCTCATACCAACATTAACGTTGATATTGCGCTTGTGATTTTTATTATTTTAAGTTGTAAGATAGACATAATTGTTACAGTACATTATTTTGCTTTTCTTAATAATGTAGCTTTCTCTCTATATAAATAAACTGTAACTGTGTGCATAATCTAGAACAATCTTTATTTGTCTGATTGTTGAGTTTAAATTTATAATTTTCCGAAAATAGTTTTTAGTAGAGTTCACTTCTCAAATTCATATTTTTCTATTGTCATTATTTTATTTTTAAGACTGGTAACTATCTTACTAGACAAACGACTTCAAAATATTATCGGATTAAAAAGATTTCGAGGCTTGCATAAAAAACAAAACTTCGTACACGCGGTAAAGGAAAACATTGTGAGAAAACCTGATAAATTATTTTCACAAGTAATTAAAGTCGAGAAATCCAGTGTTCAGCACCGCACAACAAATTTAAAAAAATGCGGATAGAGACTTTTCTTGATTGTTATGTATATGTATATTTTTTTTACAACATATAAATGTTTAAATGCTGGTCTTGAGGCCTCCCAATTTCTGAAGGAATAGACGTTAATCAGCGTAGTGCGCTTGTCCAAAGCGGATGGGCTGGGCACGATAAAATATCTGTATGCTATACTCGTGCATATATTTCTTGCGATCGATCCCGCGAACATTGACTCCAAAAGCGGTAGCTTCGCCACTTAGCTAATTCACTTTATAATGATGCAGTAGTCTCCCTTTTCATTATATTGGATAATTTATTGAAAAATGAGGGCTACTGCTGAAGTAAATTCTTAAATTGTGGCTAGAAGTGTGATGATATATGCTAGCGTACAAGCCGTAAGCCTTTATTACGTTTTTTGTAAACCAACGGCGTGTTTAGTGGCGGCTTGTTTTTCGCGTCACCGAAATAGACTCGTCCACTACATCGCTAAATAATAAGAAAAAGCTTGGGATTGGCCGTGCACGAGATGACCATCCTCATCAATCAGCTGCTTGGAACGAGTCCAAAATTTTTTCCACGTTTAGTTTTCGTAGTTTTATTCCAATAATTCAACTTACTTTTGTAGCTTCTTCACTCGTGCAGCCGACGTTGTACATTTTTTTTTATTTAGACGTAACAATTCTTAGGAGTATGTTATACTTTTGGCATAAATTGTCCTGCTTTTTGTCATTAATTACTATACTATAAAACACGTGTTATGATAAAATTAAAATAAATAATCTCTTCTTTTTTAAAAATAATAAAGGAAAGTAAGAGACGTTCCTTAATAAACTTTAATATTGATAATCGAAGACATGGACGAATAAAGGTGACATTTTGTTTAATTTTACGATAAAACTCAGAACATAACCCCTTTCAATTTTCAAAGCTATGTTTAATTTATTTATTTTTTATAATCATATATTGTTTGTGTGTGCATAAAACTTTAATTGGTTCTTACTGAAAATCAAGTATCAAGTTCTCTAGCAGAACGTCCGGCTTATGTTGAATAAGGATCATTTTGTGCTTCATTCTACATTCTGAGTTTAATTTGTTTCGTATGTTGTAATCAATACGGGCGAACGTACAAAGTAAATGAAATTACTCTCATATTACGTTGTTTTGCAATATATTTTTGTGTCAAATATGCCAATGAACAAGCGGGTTGTATCATCATTATCGCCTACGGCCTCCAGCAGCAACTGCTAGGCATAGGCCTCCACCAAGTTGTCATGTCATCTTATAGTTAGTAATAAAGGATATTTGTAACGCTAGTAGCACTACAGATGCTTTGCAAAGATGTAGAAAAATGGGAAAGAGCGGGGGTGATATAGCAAAAGAAGTAGGTGATATAGGAAGAGAGTTAAAGAGGTAAGGGAAAAGAAGTAGTAACAAAGCTAGTAGTCTAGTACGTTTCTTTTACCTTTCAGCAGCGGACGTTTATAATGATAAATAGTTTTTAATAAGTATTAAATTAAAACGAAATTCTAAAAATATTGTTCACGTTCAATGCATACATTTATTTTATTCCAGATTTTTGTCTCGGAAAATTTTCTTCCTAGTCTACGAAGGCGGCCATTGAACTTTTGCTCCTTATTTAGATTATAGAAGTGAAGACGACGACCGACGCAATCGGGTCGTGCCCGCCCCGCAAAATACGTATGATTGCTTCCGCAATCTGTACCCAATCTATACCATCTCTCATATCTGAATCCGTTTCGAGCGTGTCCTCTGCGTTTCTTTATTTATCAAAATTAAAAACTCCTCATAAATCGCCCAGCAGGCCGATATCCATAATTTATCTGTAAAAAAGTAGCTCCCAATTTCTCTTATGACATTTGTTCTGATGATAGAAAAGAAAGAAAAAAATAATAAACAAAGATAATAGCTATAAGCAAATATATAAGTATATACATACATATACAAATATAGGGTAACAAAGATATTTATAAAGATATTATAGTTATTGCAAGCTCTTTGAAAATTGGGAGAGACTTCGCTTGTCTCACCTCGAGCGGCAACAAATTCCGTTACCTAACAGCCTATACTGTGATTGTGAAGATTGGTCCAAGAATTTGGTATGATGAGCAGACAATTATAACATTAAGTTATCAGATATTCTCAAACACCTCGAATGTGAGTCATTGAGTAATACAGAGCGAGTCTTGAGTTAAGAGGGGCAACAAGGGTTAAATAAAATAAAGAAGGCTAAAATGTGTTTAATATTTTTAAAACTTGAGTAATTATACCTAAATGGCACAAATACACTTGTTCCTATCTTTAATAAGTAATTATAAAGTAATAAAGTTCCTAAACTCGACGAAGTAAATTTACTCAAAGTCAGCATTAACGCCAGTATTGATAGGTTGGCTCCACCTGTTGATTTAGTCTTGAAATCTTTTAAAATCACCCGCGCCGAAACTATTATTTTTTAATAGAGTTATAAAATGGCTGCATTTTGACATATTAAACCTTTAACGACCGCTGTCTTGTACGAGGGTATTTATAAAATAATAGTATAACCGGAGTATAGCGAGCACAATAAAACTACACCTTGGCTTGTCTTGTCGTTGGATGAAAATGTTTTTAGATTCGGGCGTCTCGTATATAGGTCGCTAAGTCGCTGGTCAATAACACTGCATCGCAAAAGAATTCTGCTGAATGATTATATACTGTTAAATATTTTCAAAAATTACTTAAAAAATCATCATCATATAGCCGTAACAATCAACTCCTGAATATTGCCTTCCATCAAAAGAGGTGAGGAGTGTTGTCCTAATCCATGCGATGAATATTGTTATCAATGTCAGGTCGACACAGCACCTATTTGTTGGTATTAGCTCCCACAGTCGCCCCGTACGAAATCTACGAGAAGAAATGGAGAAGAATTATTCTATCCCGGGAACACTACTTTAGAATTAAACTTAGAATTTTTCTTCTTTAAATAAAAGACCCATATTTCTTTAATAGGGTTTTTACCATGCATGCGGGTCTCCTGGTGATAAGTGATCACAACTGGCCATAGACATCTGCAACGCGGGGGCATCAGGAAGGAATGTCTCTTGAATATCCTTACGTCGTATTTGTTCGAGAACACCACTAGTACCTAGTAGATCGTTCCATAGTTGCACCGTTCGTGGCAGAAATCGGCGACTGAATCGGACGGTAGTTGCCTGCCAACCATCTAAATGATGGAGATGGAACCTCTTTAGCTAAAAATATATACGTATTATAAGTTTTTCTTGTATTTCAAATGTCTTGAAGTAAATATGTTCTTAGTATTACGGTTAGCAAAATTTGAAGGCAAATGGTAGCGAATCTATCGGTAGCAGGGCAGAATACGTCGTTTAGAAGAAGTTCAGAAATAGCCCCGGAAGCGTACGAGCGACCTGTTTGGTATTTATTCAACGTTGACCTAAAACAGAGCTCGCTTTGCTCGTTTGTTATTCGCATGGTACGTGTTGCTGCCCGCTCTCCGGCGTTACTCAATATTCTTCTTTCATTTGAATCTCTTTACGTCTTGTTTGTTTTTAAAGACCGGAAGCAATCAAGGCCAGTGACTTTATGTAGGAGTTTCTTTAAGACTAATAAGTGATGTTATTGATTGATGGAATCTACATTTATTACACACATGTAAATAAAAGTTTTGCAAACGATCTTTAACATCATATTATGGTATAGAAACAGGGCATAATGCCAGAGCGCAAAAACTCGTTCTACACGTAGAACATGACGGATGAATGAGAGACACCGCATCACATACGAGTGACTCCTTGATGTGGGACGCCACCAATATAAGTGCCTACTTAATGAGCTCACGATGAATAACACCCGTCAATACGGTACAGTTTCACAGAAAACAATTTAAGATTAACGTCTGCTGTGTCTAGAACGTTTGTTTGCCTAACAGGTCAGTCGCATATTAACAACCATGTAGATGTCGCTTGCGTTTAACGACTCTACTAAATTACACTTTTGATATTACATAAAACCTCATTCCAATAAATTATTATCTTCCCTATGTATAAGTTACGTGCTATTTTAATGTATGTTACATAGTTTTGCAGTAAGACATAGAGACACCGCGACAAAAGCGTTTGTTACACTTTTTAAAATAATTTACTTTTCTGGGGTGCTAGGTTCAAAAGTGAAATCAACGAATGTTCGAGTAACATTACTGTTTCTTATAAAGTAAAACATGTTATCTTAGTCTACTACTTCATCTTCTGTTACATAGAAAAATATATGGTATAAAATTGTACCATGCACATGTAGTACATCGCCACGAGCTGGGGAGCGGTAAACAACAGAAACTAACGAATGCCCGAATAACACGACACTACATTTGCAGGTTAATATTTGCAAGCAATGTTAATATTTGTAAAAGTGAGCCAGCTAATAGGTAGGTACATATTTATATTATTGATTTCAATCGTAGACATCAGTAACGCCATTACACCTCAGCACCAACTATTTATAGGGGTACATTGGAACGCTATATTGTGCGGGTATGATTATAATGGATATATGAACTAGTAGATGAGTGTATCGATGACTGAGCTAAATTTGATTGTTCATTTAATGCATTAAAATTTATCTTCGCGAGCAGAAAGATCACGAAATAACCTCAATTAACTAGAAACATTTTATTTTGGACTACATTTACGCGACGCTGAGTGACGAAAAGACTTGCTTATCAATATATATCTTATACACAAATGATACCACAAATGATGTATATTTTCTAGTGCTAGTGGTCGAAATTGGACAGTAATGCATGAAATATTTAAGTTTGAATAATATAACAACACATAAATATACACCTACTTACAGTTTATCTTACCGAACTCCTCCATATGAAGTTTAACTGTGCCAAATCTCACACTTTTCGTGCCTCGTGCGCGCAATGTGCTTAAAAAGTATTTTTTACGTATTCTATTAAATAAATATGTTAAAAAATTTACTTTGAAAAATAATAAATTTTTCAGAAATCTTGATGTATTATTTATTTTATGATCTTTGAAAACACGTACGTTCACATTTAAAAAGTTCAATGGATTTTATTCTATGTGAAGATTATTGACATGACGCTAAAAAGAGCTCTTAAAAAATGTATTTTATAAAGTTTTATTAGTTCGCTATATTATCTATTAGTAGATATTTCTAAACATCGGTAGGAATTTCACAATCGATTTTAAATTTTTTCGTGATGTGCTAACTAACATTAACTATGTATTAACTTGCTTTCTTATCTGAATGTTTGTCTGTTCAGTACGAATTTTGCAATCATTTATGAACTAACTTCTCAATGAGCTAGATCTTAAAAATTAAAAACATCTGTTATTATAAAAATAAATTATTGTTATTTAAATAAAAATTAGAGCAACCAATTGGATCAGTGGTGGGGTTGCCGCCTACGGGCGATCCCCGCATTGGGATACAAATATTTATGGCATACAGATATTTATTCTGAGTCTGGTCACACCGCCAATCCGCATTGGACAAGCGTGTTAAGTTAATCGTCCGTTCCTCCAGAAAAGGATGAGGAAATATATGGACTGAAAAAAATAATAAAAAGTATATCTCGTTTTTAAAACAGATTAGACCAATTAAATAACGAAAAAGTGGGGCACATGCAACAGAGAACTTTCTAGATTCCTTACAATACTTTTTGCATGCGCACAACTTTAACGCTACTGGCAAGAACTAGCTAATTAGAAGTGAAAAAAATACATATTCAGTGCGAAACTCTTCATTCATTAAACTATTTCGCAAACCTAAAAAATCCAATCTCTGGAGTGAGTTTATGCTTCGTTGCTTATATTTTTTTACGAGGAATTTTCTCTCGACGAATTTGAATTTGGCACTAGTATACCAGCGGCAGTAGTAGGTGTGTTGCCAAATAGATTGTTTTATCGTGTTATATACCTATAACAATGGTATTTCATACCTTCACTGAGAAAAAATTCACAAACTTTATGTTGTAAATTCTGGCGAATATCTAGTTCGGCTTAACTTTTGAATTTCAAGACATACTGATTAAGTGTACAATTTTTTGGTACATGTATGTTTCACATTTGTCTACCATGGAATAATGTTGAAACATATTCCTAAAATATAAATACAAAATCTTTAAAAACTTATTTTAATGTAATATAATATACAACAAGTACTCAATAAAAAAAATGATATGGACTGGAATGCAAAATAGAGGATAACACGCGGATGACGTATGTACAATGCAAATATCAACAACAGAAAATGTATACAGCAAATAGGTTTTCTGTCGTCGATATGTCGTAAATAAAGTAAGAAATAAATCGTCTTAATGCACGGTTTAGCTACTTAAGCTACCGCTTTCGAAGTCGACGGTCGCGCGTAAATTTATCAATCCACCCTGGATAGGCGTGATAAATAAAAACAATGAATACAAAAGTGGGGAGGCCCCGTACCGAATAGTGGAAAATATCAAAATCAATTTTCGTATAAAAATATTTTTGCCCGCTTACGTAAAAGTTAGTCGCAATTGGCTATTTATATTTTCTTTTATTTATTAAATAACTGCTGACGTAAACCGAATAAAATAAATTTCATTACGTGAGCATATATTTTTGTTATACGTGATTCTTTTGTAAAATATTTTGCTAAGAATTTTCTTTTGAATAATTTTGTTGTAACACGGCCATATATCACTCTTTATTGCTTTTTGCACTAACGCTTTTTCACCTTCACAATATCAGGAGTAGACTTAGTAGAACTCCACTATCAGCGGCAGGGTGACCATTATTAGTCGAAAATTAATGAGGTGTTAATAATGTATGTGGATTAAACTTATTGTTATTCTTTTTTATTGCATTAGAATTTATCATTTTGAATTTGAAAGCTGGGTATAAAGCATTCTTAAGGATGCAACAAATATATCAATTTGGTTCAATATAAAATATGAGAGTTATAAAAAAGAAGACTAACAATGTGTTTGATATTACTGGAATCCTTGTAACTCATTCCAATTAAGGTAATAACGTTTGTGCTAAGAAAATATACTATAGAAAATATGCTAAGAACATATATTAAATCGAACCCACGACCATTAGATCGTTTGCTCAAGCCTTACCAATTGAGCAATTCCTGCTTATATTGTACACTAAAAATACCTGAGGAGGTATCTCTAGTGTGCAATATAAGCAGGACGGCCAACCACGGACGGACCAACGGCCATGAAATTGATTTAATTTTTACCAATATTTATTAAAAAGCATCTGACGAAAACATATTCCTAAAACTTTTATTGGTAAGCCTACTGGCAATGACGTGGTAACATTTGCGCGACACGTCGTCTAAATTATTGAAACATCAGATTTAAAAGTACGACTACGTAGTGGATATATATATATAAAGGCTTGTAAAAAAGTTTGTGTATTTGTGTCCGTAGACTGGACTGAACACGTCTACAATAATATAGTTTACGTAAACGCTTTTCAAATATATCACAATATTCGAATAAAAGCCAATTATTTAGATCTTTATTTATTATTCGCACACTTGGCAATTAAATTCATTTTAAATAAGAACTAGACATTGATTATGGGTCAGCTACTTTGAAATATTTTTTTTTTACAGCGCTACTACCGGTATCCTCTGCGTTTACTTTTTTGCTATCTACAGAGGGAGATTCTGCTTCACGAGCAGAGAGAACTATGAAAAGTACTGTTCTCAGAGTTCCTCTACTATATTGCAGTTCTCGGAATGAAAAATTCTCCGGAGAACCTATCACTGATATAATTCTCAGAACAAACAAAGACTGAAGTGGCAATAGGCTCGTTGTATTCATCAGAGAACCAAATATCCAAAGAGTAGACGAGTGCTGGAGGATGACCGTGTCTTGACAAACATAGCGTGAAATACCCCCATCCAGATGGTGCGACGATCCGCACAGAGCGGCTAGTAGAAACTTAATGTGCAAAACCAAAAATAAGTAACCCTGAGTGACGCGTCTTGGAAGACCCCTTGGCGCAGGAGTGAACTATTGTACGCTATTGGTCATAGAAAAGCCGTGATCAGAAGTCTAAGGTTATATATCCTTAATTTCTTCTGATACCTTTGAATCGCTGATGAATCATAACGATTAATTTTATACCCAACACAAATCAGAGTCTGCGATTAAATCCTTTAAACGAACACAACTGATCTTGTATAAAAAATATATGTATCTATTTTTCTCCTCTCACAATATGTACCTATATATTGTCGTTTACGTGGGCGTAACGTACAGCCGCTGCGGTATTTCATTACGTAACAAGTTGATAGCTCAACGTCATATGTACATTTATTAGGAATGCCTGAATGTAATAGGATGTGGAGTTATTCTATGTTTTTCCAGCTGCATTTCGCTATAGTCCAGTCTGGGTGTAACTATAACTGTGCCTCGACAATAAACAGACCGCCGCTGTAGCAGACTCGCTGAAAACATCCTTTTACGTCAGCGGCCCAATATGGTTCCTACTTCGTTTTGTGCATTTACGTTGAAATGTCGAATATATATATATATATATATATATATATATATATATATATATATGTGTGTGTGTGTGTGTATATTAAATAGGCATTTGATAAAGTCATTGTATGAACTGTAGACACTAAAGTATAAAAAAAATAAAGTTACATCTAATGTATTAAGTCAACATTTTAAGGTGTCTGCAGACTCGCTTTAAAAAAATTCTAAATATTAGGTGTACAAATAAGTTTCCGCAGTTTTTTATAAAAAATTAGGAATTTATTGTAAAGGAAAAGTACATTACGTTTTATTCAAAGTATTTTCCATCATTTGCCACTACTTTTCCCCATCTTTCTGGCAACATTCGGATACCCCGTCGAAAAAACTCTTCATCTTTTGACGCTATCCACAAATCTACCCAATTTTTGGTGTCTTCATATGATGTGAAGCGCTGCTCAGACAGACCATGTGCCATCGACCGGAACAGGTGATAATCAGAAGGGGCTAAGTCTGGTGAATACGGCGGGTGGGGTAAAACTTCCCAGTTGAGTGTTTCCAAGTATGTTTTTACCGGCGCCGCAACATGTGGACGAGCATTATCGTGTAAAAGAATAATTTTGTCGTGTCTGGAGTAGTAATGGGCGCGTTTTTCCTTAAGGGCCCGACTCAATCTCATCAATTGTGTTCGGTAGAGAGCTCCAGTAATGGTTTCGCTTGGTTTCAGCAATTCATAATACACGACACCAAGCTGATCCCACCAAATACACAGCATGAGTTTTTTTCCATGAATATTCGACTTAGCTGTCGATGTTGATGGTTCGCCGGGCTTAACCCATGACTTTCTCTTCTTTGGATTATCGTAGTGAATCCATTTTTCGTCACCAGTGACTATACGATGCAAAAAACTCTTTTTTTTATTCCTGGCAAGCAGCATTTCACTCATGCATAATCGGCGTTCAACGTCTCTCGGCTTTAGTTCATATGGAACCCAATTTCCTTGTTTTTGAATCATTCCTAACGATTTTAAACGATGTGAAATTGCTTGTTGAGTCACTTGTAGAGTAAGTGCAAGTTCTTTTTGCGTTTGGGACGAATCTTCCTCCAATAGTACTTCTAATTCCATGTCTTCGTACACTTTCGGCCTTCTACTGCGTTCTTTGTCTTTAACGTCAAACTCACCGTTCTTAAACTTTTGAAACCATTCCTGACAACTTCTCTCACTTAAAGCAGCTTCACCATATGCTTCTAGAAGGCAATCGATGCGCCTCAGCTGCAGATTTTTTCACATTAAAGAAGTAAATCAAAAGTTCCCGCAAATGATGCTTATTCGGAATAAAACTTGACATTTTTGCACGAAAAAAATTACGTGATGCTGATACGGAATCACTAGTACTTTAAGGTTATGGTGTTGCCAGATGACTAAACTTGGGATATTACGTTTTACATCTGACAATTTCTCCATAACCTTCTGGTGGGGCCATCTTTTGACAAACCGCGGAAACTTATTTGTACACCTAATAATTTTTATACCCTAAAACTTTATCCTGCAACATTACAATAGTGCACTCATTAACATCGCTTTGTATAAAATATTTATATATACTCCTTTGCAAAAAAAACCGGCCCCTTGCAGTCATTGGCTTTTCTTTAGTACATCATTAACGTAGATGACTAGAAATTTATTTCTTCTTTTTTAGAATTTTTTTAACACTTAAATCCTAGAATCGGTGTTTTAGTCAATGAAAACAGAAATCCGTGTGAAAATGTACATTTTTATGGGTGTAGTGAAGTTAGTATTTTTATGGTACATTAATAAAAAAAGAATAATTAATAACGAGTATGACCTCCCCTTATAAGTGTGTATGTAGTAATTATAGCAAGTTATAATCTTGGCATGTTTTCCACCAAGATTTTGATGGTGTCCTGTGGAATATGATCCCACTCAGCCGAGATCACACGTTTAAGCTCCCTGATGTTTTGAATAGGTGGTTGGACAGATTGCACTCGCCGTTTTAGGTGGTCCCAGACGTGCTCAATGGGGATAAGGTCAGGGCTCGCGCTGGCCAGACCTTTTGAATATAAGCATCTACGTCGCCAGAATGATGGGCCCGAGCATTATCATCCATGTAAATGACATCTTCACCAATTACATTCAGTGCAGGTTGTGTATTTTGATAAAAGATTCCTGTTATATACCTTTGCCCATTTTAGTTAGCCATATTCAATGAATACCATCTCGGTACGATAGTTGGAAGTTACGCTCGCCTAAAACATAACAGATCCTGCACCATAAGGGATGATGTCTTCAAAACACGCGTCAGCATAATGTTTCCATGGTCTTCGTAACACTTGCCAACGTCTGTCCTCACCATGCAGACAAATTGGAATCTCATTGGAGAAAAGTACGCTACTCTAGCTACCTAGTGTCCAAAATAGGCAGTTTCTAGCGAACCTCATTCGAGCAATCCAGTACTCACGAAATAACTTATCAATTATCAACAGCCAAAAACCTCCTCCATACATCCATACACATATATTACAATCCATAGCCTAACTTGTGCTCCTCGTACCTCTTCAAGGTTTCTTTTGAGGTCTATGTAACTGCATTTGCGGTTCCTCAGCGCCTGAGTCATTAAAAAACTGTGATCTTGTGGTTGTGTGCAAGGTTTTCTCCCAGAACTTTACCTTCTCTGAACGGAATCTGTCTCTTGGTATCGAGTTCAAGTTCTTTAAGCGGTTGAACGACTCACGTTTAGCCGCTGTGCGACGTAACATTGGCTACGCCCCTCTTCCAGGAGCGCTATTATTTTACTAGCTCTTATTGCTTTTTCTGCCATTACAATAGACACCAAGATATCAGTTTTAAGTCACAATATGGCAGGATGATGCGACAAACATAAATTTTTCTACTAAAAATAACAAAATATTAGTTTAGTTGCCTGATAACCTTCTTTTAACAAACCTGCGAAAAGTAAGTAAAAAGTCAGAAACTAAAAAAGGGATTATTTAAAAAAAAAACAAAAGCTTTGAATTTAGAATTATATTTTTTCATACCCAGACTCTTTATTAAATGTTATTAACATAGTTTGGCTATTAAATCTCTAGAACTAAATTGTTACCAATATTGTAGAAAAGTCTGAACCGCCACGTTTTTTTTGCAGAGGACTGTATATAACCCGGAATACAGTTTACAAGCAAATCATTGGAAAATGAAATCAAACTTATGTAAATAAAACTTATTGGATTAAAATTTTATCCTATACTACACGTAACGTACCCTTCGTTTAGTTGTCTGCTTATAGCCAGTTATAATTGTTATAATACCACTCCCAAGCACAAGCTTGTCGTCCTTCGAAACATTCACCTCTTTTTACACTTTGGTCAAACAACTGTTCATTGCAATCATGTAATATAACTTGTTTAGTTACATATTATTATTTTTTGCAAACCTTGTGGATGTTGTAACAAGCATTTTATACAATACTACCATATTTGGGCGACTTTGTGCGGGTTGTTTATTTGTTTTAACCCTTCACACTCCAAGCTTTTTTCATTGATTATAATTGATCGCCTTATAATTGATTAATGAATACTATCACATATTTAAGTTTTTTGATATCGATAACATTACTTAAAAGAAAGTGAGAGAGAATTAAAGTTAATGTAAATTAAGATGGGAAGTAAAACTCACTGTCGGAGTTGATGCACGGAATAGAAATGATTTGCATGTTCTGCTGTAGAAAGAAATGGATGGAATTTGCATCAAAAATTTGTGTAAAAAATGGAATTAAGTGCTCAAAAACACTTTAAATATTAACAATGACTTACGGTGAGTGTACTCCGAGTCAAGCCCAATCGTCCCAGTGGAAGAGCCAGGAGAACCAAGACCAATAAAAGCACGCCAAGTTCAAATGTCAAGGTTTTGCTCACTGTTTTGTTCAATTATCGTGGCATAGTGCATCAGGAGTTCTTACCACAAGGTCGTACGGGCATTAAGGAGTATTACGTTGAAGTTATAGCGCCGTTTGCGTGAAGCAATACGAAAAAACGCCCGGATTTGTGGCAAAACAATTCATGGCTTTTGCATCACGATAACGAACCTGCTCACTCGTCCTTGCTTGTTCGTAATTTTTTAGCCAAAAACATCACCTTAATCATGCCTCAGCCACCGTACACACCGGATTTCCGCGGTATACGCTTACCGCGGTAGGTCTACGTTAGCTGTTGACGAAGAAATCAGTGACGATTGACGTGTATCGTGCCGATTCATTCATCGGCATACAAAGTCAATTGAAGTCCCGATTTAGCCTTGCGGGGTAAGCCAAATATTTTCACACATGTGCATACAAACCGGCAACTCAACACTAGATACCTAAATAATTCGTACGTACTTACAACGCTAGTAATAGATCACGTTCGAGTATGCGCTTCTCTTTGGCCTCTATACCGGATTGACGTATGTATGTATGTATGTATGCGTGTTGCATTTTATATGTATGGAGTGCTGTTATAATAACAACTGCAGTTATTTATTGCACGTTAACTTCAAATAGGTAACTGTTTTGTGTCGAGGAAACTATTTTTCTCGCGCAAATTATATTGTACCGCCGGCCAGTCGAGTCTCACGAGGAGGATTCCTACGTTGGTACGAGAAGATTTCGTCTCGTGTCAACACTGAATGGGGTCAGCCGTCGTCACTTCTCTAGATTTGCCCCACAAATCATATTTAGTTCAGAATTACACATATTGAAGTTGTTTTTGTTAGTCTTGGGTGTAGGATATACTTCGAACAAGCAACAATTCTCATGACCTCAAAAGATATTTCCAAGAATTTTGTGACAAAAATAATAACTGTGGTCTCGTTTCAATTTAGATGTCTTTAGGTAACACGTTAACAACTACCTCAACGAGAAATAATTTTTGGATATAAGAAATAATATTGGAGACGCTATAACCAAATTCAGTGCAAACAAAAAGAGAAAAAGAAGGTAATTTTATCTAAATATTTTTTAAGCTGGTAAATACTTGAATAAGATTATTTTACCATAATATCAAGTAAATTTTTTTAAACCTTCAAAATTTTTTTTATGAAAGAGGAAACTAAACAAACAAGTGCCCGCCCGTGGACATCGTATAAGATAAAAAAACTTCGACCTTAAGTTTTTGGGTAATTATATCCGATATGATAACCAAGTGTGTAGTATAATTTTAAAAGGTCTAAACCAAGAAAAGTAATGTTCAAGTCCATATCAAATTAATTTAAAGAAAGACAGAAGGATCATGTACTTTTATGTGTGACTTCATCTCGCCTGCGATGATGAGGTTAATATTTACTTTTACCTTTTATTTATAAGTTTATCAATAGAGTTTAGTATTCCAATGGAAATTACAAGATAATTGTTTGGTAATAAAACTAGATCTATCAGTTTTATCGCCACAATGTGTTTTCAATATGATAGAAACAAAATTCTGAGAGACAAGTAGTTATCATAGTAGGTAGGTATGATCTCCATCTGCTACGATCTCGGTATACTTCCCTAGACAAGAGACAAGTAGTTCTCAAAAAAAAACCACGTAGCTCTTAGTAGGCGGGGTCGAAAGACGTGTAGGCGCTGTTAAGTAGTGACGCGTGCACTAGTCGCGGCAAAGCCTTCTAACGTAGACCTTCATTCACGGAACTTAAACGATTTTGTGTCATTACACCAAAATAGTTTATTGACTCACAACCTGTTTGCTCAGATGTATAACTCAAGTTGCCTTTCTTCACAACAAAAACTACATAATATTTTATTATATATACTACTACGTATCAGATAATTTAACGAATTGCGATAGTAATACATTTTAATGATAATTGAAGCAAGAATAAATATTTTTGCGTAGACATACGACGGCTAATTTAGAATTCAAAAATATCCCCATCATTATTCATTCAATACAGTCCACCGCTGGACTTCACACACACACACACAGCTGGACCGCTGAGCTAACGGATTTGGCGTTATAAATTGGTTTTTTGAAGTGTTACGTGGCACTTTCCTAACCTTAAATAAAAATTATTCAAAATGCTGCTATTCAACTTTTCCAATTTTGACCCTGCATTAGTACTACTATTAAAGTTAAACACCTCCCACTACTAGCTTCGATGTTCTCCTTCTTTTTAAAAAATATATATTCATTTATTATATCAGAAGACTTAAACAATGTAGATTCAAATAAATATATTCAAAATAGAATCAATTCAAAATAGATTCAAATAAATATATAATAATATAGTTTACTAGGCCTACTAAATAGGAAGACGTATGAAAATGAACCTACGATATTGTCATCGTTAAAACTGTGCTGAGATAGGAAATTACCGATAAACATGTTGATTGGCGTTTTACACTTACTCGCACAGGACTGAGCTGACATGCTTTTGATCATAATTTGTCTGCAATTTACGAAAGAGACTGTCGCTCCATACGCCTTGACCTATTTTGTAAAAACAGAATAAAAATTGACTTCCCCTATCAACAGGGTGGGTAATATTCTTTGTTAGTAAAATTCATTTATTGTTTTGTGTTATTTCAATTATTTTTTATTAATTTACACGAGAAATGAATTAATTTTTATTCACAATATGTTTGATGTGAAACTGAACTTTTGTTTCAAATTTACAGTACAATCAAAAAATTATTTTTTTTTAACAACTTATACATTGTTAAAAAAACAATAATTAGAGATTTTATAAGAAAAATAGTGTAGTGTTAAATTTCACAATATATGCTTGTATGTAATAGAAATAGAAATAGAAAAACTTTATTTATGACACCATTTTTTTTACAATTACCAAACTTTTATTAACTCTCGATGTGCTTCAGCAGCCGTTTTCTTTGAATGAAATAAGAAAAGTAACTCTTCCTGCAAATGACGATTATTTGGCACAAAATCAAACATTTTCACACAACTAAAAGTATATGTCACCACAATAAAATCACTAACGTGTCAGAGTGGTTTGTTTACTATATATAACTTGTCATATGTATCAACCTCTAAACTTGGTTCATGACGTTTTGGATATGTCAAAATTGACCAACACTTACTGCTGGAGTATATAGTTATAGTGACAAACAGCGAGAACTTAGTTGCGCACCTAATATATTATATTTATTTATAAAGCGGTCATCATGTCTCTCCAGCTGTACCTGGGGCGCCCCACAGAATGTCGTCCAGTGGGCGACCCACATACGCTTCTATTGACTACGTGATGCTCTCCCATCCTCTCAACGTAGTCAGTGAGCCTTAGTATCTCCTATTACATTTTCGATTTCATTTCGCCAACTGCTACCATCTCTTTTGGTTGGGCCCATGATCTTTTGGAAGAGTCAAGTTTTTTATTTAGTAAATTTAGTTTTAATTGATGTCGATAAACAAAAAAATCACTCAGAAACTAATTGATTTCTTAATCCGAAGAACCCTATTCATCATTTTTAATAAAGATGTTTTTTTTCTGTGTTATGTTGCACATTTTCAACCTATATGATAACACACACAGATATGATAACACTACTGAATATAGACCTGAGCCAAAGCCCTCCATCTAGCTCCATCTTTGGTTACACGCATTTAGTTTCTACCAACAGCTTTCTGCAGTTAGTCGCTCCATCTAACCGGGGGACATCTAACACGATTGCCAAAAAGCAGCCTCCCCTCCAGTCCTCATAGAGCTTCACTGATCTACCATATACTAAATCTTCAGTCTGCTCTCATTCATCATCGTCTCTGCTGAATTCCACAGTTCGTAGCAGAAAACTGCCACTAAATCGCACGGTGGTTGACGGCCAGTTATCCAGGTGATGGGGATGGAACCTATTTTTGTGAGGCGAAGTGCGATGGTGGAAATGTGCAGCAAGCAGGAGATTAAACTACTCAGAGCATTCGCCGTAATAAATTCGATACAGTACGCAGAGAGACGATACATATCTGCGTACAGAGATGTAAGTTAATAATAGATACATATAATATATGTTGTTCTATAGAAAGTCGATCATCGTGCGGTGGAGTCAGCGGCTCGGAGGGGTCGGAGGGGCGCGCCTCGTGGCGCGTGACGCTCGACCACGACCTGGTGGAGACGCTCAGCGCCATCTACCCCGAGTGGTTCAAGCCGCAGCACCGCCGCGACAGGGGGCGCGCCGCCTCGCCCGCCCTGCCGGCCTCGCCCCCCTCGCCTGCTTCCACACCGCCTTCTGACGACACCTTTAGGTATGGTTTTCTCTGTTTAATGTTTGACAAATAATAATAGCTGACTCAGCTACAATTATATCTTTTATGTAAATAAATTTTAAAAGCATTAACTATACAGGATATTTTTACTTCTTTTTCAACTCTTCTCTGAACGGTGTTTTCCGTAGAGTCAATTAATCCTCGTTGAAAAGTGTTGTTGTTTATACTGTTTCGTATGCACACAGTATTATTTTTAATCCTATCCATTTTAAGGTAGTTATTGACGACCAGTTAGCTCAGTGAGTGACGCCCACGGAGTGATGGTCGCGGGTTCGATCCCCGCATCGAAATAAATATATGTCGAAATAAACAGATATTTATTTTGAGTTTGGTAATCCCGCCAATCTGAATTGAAGAGGTGCGGTGGGTGAGCGTCTGTTCCTCTAGAAATGGGTAGGCCGTACTCAGAAGTTGACATAGTCATCAGGGAAGAAGGACACAGTGGATAAAAGTTCGCAGTGCTATTTTCTCAGAGGAGATTTAACGAATGGGGAGCTTGGTTAACAGGATTGACTAAGCTTGGCATGCCATCTTGTATTACACCTATAGAGCAAAGTATGGCGCGTGTTGTTTTTCAAGAAAAATATTAAAATAACGTTAAAATTCGTATTATTTGTTCAAGGGAAAATTTTGTGATGCTTTTGTTTCCTTTGTTTGCGAGGTTAGTTTGTTTCAATACTTTAATACGCTTAATAAACCAAATCATTCAAAATAAAAGTCGAACATAACTTTTATAGTTTTTGAAATAGTAAGAATTGTTTAGTTTATACGTAAAACGTTGTAAAAGTACAGAGGTAATAGTACGCACGAAAACGCTACCTCAAATGGACATTTCTATACATATTTTTATTTTAATAAGTATATTTCATCAAAATAGTCACAATCGCACAACTATGTCTACTTCTACGCGTGACTGAGAAAATAACAAGAGTATGAAGTTAGAAATTATTACTTTTAACTTTTATAAGAAAGAATTGAAAGACAAAAATATAAGCAAACATGTAGACAAGTTATTTATTGTTTCATATTTTCAGACTTTTCCTAAATTCACACATCTTTATCCCACATGCGAACTTTTACCCATACAGTTGCGTTGCAAAAAACTGTATTAGTTACCGTACTAAAGTTTTAGTATATTAAAAATATACTCAACTTACTGCAGAAAGTGCATAAATGCATTTTTAATAACGGTGGTTTCTGATTACAAAGAAAAGAAAAAAAAAGTGCACCCTTTTACCCCGTATGACTCTTATATGGGTTGTGAAAAAAGGTAGTTTGATTGACTTTACATCTGAGTAATAGGTTTCCGCAAAGTAACGCTTGACTGCGTTGATATTCATTGTACATTGTGATTATAATGTGTTTGTTGTAGTTTGTACACAAACTTTATTTTACATGCATCCAAACACATACCGTGTTTGGATGCATGTAACATATAGTTGTCATTTACCTTACCAATTCTCTTAATTTGCTAATTAAAAGTGTACTTGCCTTCATCAGTTCCGGCGCAGAGGAGATGGCCAGCCGCCAGGCGAGTACCAGCGGTGCGAGCGAGCCCCCGTGCTCGCCACCCCGAGTGTCACCACCCAAAGTGGTGGTTGACGAAAGCCCCTTGCAACCCGCCATGGGCAAGCATAAGGAGTGTAAGTATAAGACCCAACTTTATGAAACATGCATTATCTGTACATTATTTACCCTTTGCGTGCGGATTAGTCCGATGCGTCCCGGAGAGACAGCGCACGCTTAGGACCTTATTATATGCGTCCGTGCGGTCAAGGGGCGCGGCGCATTAGCGAATTTGTACCTGTTTAGTGCCGTCCCGTGGCCGCTTCATATAATGAGCAAAGCAGCGGAGTCGCAGTCCCGGTATTTGCAGCGGGACTGCGCGGACGCACCGCTTCACCTGTTTAGGCCCTTAGCGCTAGCGAGCGCTGTGGACGGAATACTTTTCGCTCGCACGTGCTCTGTTTGACTGTTCAAGGTGCAACTTACATGTTATTATTGTCATTCTTTTGCACCACATTAAATAATAAGACATCGTTATTTTCAAGCATCACTGATCTATTATCAAAATAAGCAATATATATCACTTTAAGCAATTACTACATTTATGTTCCCGCTATTGTACCACGCGCCGCAACTCTGTGGAACTGGCTTCCTTGAACGTTATTTTAGAACCAATTCCGACATTGCAACCTTCAAGAAACAAGTGTACATTTTTCTGAAAGAAACGCATCTAAAGTACCCCTGGTGTTGCTAGCAGTCTCCCACTCTATTACATAAAAAACGCTATATTATTCTGCTTCTCGAGTTATTATTCTGTTAAATCAAAACAACGCGGGAATGAAGTAGACGTGACCTTGCCTCCGTTTCCGAAGACGAAGATGGTTTACTACAGTTCGCGGTAATAATTAAAATAGGCATGTGTTGTTTAACTGAGTCAAAACACCTGTGATATGTGCGCTGCGGTAGCCGTGTTGGACGTTTAAATACAAAAAGGCTAAGTTTAAAAAAATAAACGTATATAGAAATACCATATAATTTAGAATCTCTCTCTAATTAGAATTCAAAACTCAAATTTGAATCAATTTAGTTTGTATCACACGACGTTGTGAATTCTTTGCTAACTTCAACACAAAAGTGTATAAATTTTTATAAATAAGAAATATTTATTTCATATACTTGTCGATTTTTAGTGGAAAAGCCATTGCACATACACACACACACACATGCATATCAATAACATTCAAGCAAATCAAGTATTCATTGTAATATGGTCTATATTCATATATAGTCTGCTGTACTAACGAACAACTCAAAAAATGCCTCGCAAAAGTAGAATTTCCATTGGTGTGAGCCCCTGCTTGTGCGGCGCATGCATAGCTATAAATGAGTGACCTGTGGTCGAGAGCTAATCTAGTACAACTAAAACATACAAATTCAATTATTTAAAGTTTAACATTATACCTTCTCCCCCCTCCCATACTGACACTTTCCTTAATGCCGGCAACACTTCTACTTTACCTGTAGTTGTTTATGGGTGGCACTGCGGTTGTTTATGAGTGGCGTTGATTGCTTTCCATCAGGCGACACGCCTGCTCTTCTATCCCATAAATTAATTAATTAAGTAATTTTGAAGTCTTATATATATAAAGCTTAAAGAAGTTGTTTAATGACGTGCTGTGAGACGAGTTAAACTCATGTTGTCGTGACCTACGATATTGTATGTATAAGAAGAAAGAAAAAGAAACCTCCAGTAAAAATATGTTTCCTTGCGATTGACATAAACACTGTCATTAATCGGGTATAATCTGCGTAGAATAATATCAATTGCCTAAATCTGCCCACCGCTATAATTGACTCTGCTAAGGTGGAAGGTTTGCCCATTATTTCCACGCACAACAGGATCTTGGCAATCGCAGTTAGGCACCTCACATCAGTAACACCGCTGTTCATCTGTTTCCTGCAGTTCTATCACACTTTATGTCAAGTTTTGCTTTTAAAGTTTTACCGTGGTCAGTTGCCCGTCACAGACTCACACCATATGCAGGTGAAGTTGACGGTCTAGGTGTTACGATATTGTCAGGCATCCTTAAGTTTCATAAAAATTATTATTTTGAAAGAAATAGAACGTTAATATAACTATAAGTGTTTAGTGCGCTAAAATACTGTTTCAATGTTGCCAATACCTTAATTTTAGTACTACCTGGATGTAAATCTCTTGAGAAAGAAACTCATGAAAAACAATTTGAGCGAAACTAAAACGCCTAGTAACCCACAATATTCGGCCCAGTGGTAGTGAATGTTTCGTCTGTAATACGGCCGCGGCATAACACTAGTTTCCTTGTGCAGTGTTTATTTATTTTGGCTCTGTGCCAACGTTATACGCCCATTGCTTGCCGCTCGCGCTTATCTACATGCAAACAAAAATATAGCGTCGCCTACGCTAAACTATCGACTATCGATAAAATAATAAAGGGACGCGATCGACGTATCGATCGCTTTGGCGTCAATGTTAACCCATATGCTACGTCGAGATTTGTCACCTGGCATTATAGCATAGCTCTCATCCAAATTATACAATCAGTCCCTATTGTTATGTGTAAAAGGAAACTAATTGCATTTCAATACGGTTGCCATCGTTGGACTCTATCAATAAACAAGAACATTATATACACTTTGCGGCTGCTTTAGCGTTGATAGTATACCATTAAGGAAAACTTATTCTGTTATTACATTACGCGTATTAAATAAATGTTTTCAGTAAAATAACACAATAAATTATGTTGTTAATTTTTCATTCTGCAGCATTGAAAGTAAAACTAACGATGCGCCGACCGCTGAACCAGCTAGTGGCCCAAGGAATAATGCCCCGTGAGTATCTGATTATAAATAATTATTATACCTACCTCTATATTTTTCAATTTCTATAAACAGGACAATTAGTAATCGTGCATGAGACGACGGCACAACACGATGAAACTCGGGCGCGTGGGACGAAAGAATTTTTTATTTACGATCTGAATTTACTGGACTTGTGAAAATTTTGTCTTTCAAATAGAAATGGAGTATCCATGCTCGCTAGTAATAAATATATCTATATAAATAATTTACATACTTTCCAAGGCCTGTTTTTATTTGCTATTTCATACTTTTAAAATTCTAAAGTAATGTCATTGCTTTTCTTTACAGCACTGAATACGCCTGCTGCTTACTTTGAGCAATGTAAGCAATTGGAGAGAGCAAAAACTGGCGATCTCTTAAAAGCGAAAATACAGCGTCGACCAGATCGTCAAGAACTTGAAAGAAGGCATATTTTGGAACAAGTAAGTTTCTCAATAACACAAACTCAATAACGAATATGTGAAGTTACAACACGATAATCCATAAACTTTTTTTCTTTTCAGGAGAGTCATGTTGATCCTAGTCTAGCTGAAAAACAACGGATGTTAAAAAAAGCACGGCTTGCAGATCAACTAAACGACCAGCTGTCTCATAGACCTGGTCCTCTTGAGCTGATTAAGAAAAATATTTTACACACAGAGGAGAATATAGAAACAGCTGTAAAAAGCGGAACTCTTGCGTTCAAAGCGACTTGCGAAGGATCTTCGGGCAGGCCGCAACATCCATCTTCGTACTGCGGCCCTCCAGATGAAGTTTCACCATCTCCTTCGCCGCCGTCAACACTCTCCCCTGCCAGCGTTCCTTCGCCATCACAACATCCGGCGCCGGGAAAGGATAAAAACCGTAAAAAGAGTAAACAAAAACAACAACCAAAATCAAGATTAAAATTCCACGAGTACAAGGGACCTCCGAACGCTCAGAAAGCATCTTCGCCCCCGGGTGCAGTGGAGACGCCATACGAGCTCCTTCTGCAACAACAACAACTATTACTGCAATTAAGTTGCCCATTGCTGTTGCCGGCATCACCGGCACCGTCATCCGCGGCTTCCGTGGCGTCAGACTCATCGGACGTATTCCCTCCCCCTCCTCCACCGCCGCCACCGGCGTCGCTATCCTCCACCCGTTTTGAAGACATGAAAGTTTCCGATCTACGGGCTGAATGCAAACGCCGAAACCTTCGCGTGTCGGGCCCGAAGCCACAACTCATCGACCGACTGCGTCCCTTCCTATCCGATATGCAGGAGGAAACTCCGCGGTCGCCTGCTTCGATCGCGTCTCCGGAACGGGTCGATACGGAAGCGGAGGATATAGTGCAGTCGCAGCGGCGGCAGATCGAAGAGTTGGAGAGGAAGTTGGAGGCGTCGCGGCAGCAGTTGGAGGCCGTGCGGCGCGAGGCAGCAGGCGCGGCGGCCAGCGATCAGAGCAGGCGGTTACTGCAGGCGCACCTGTGCGTGTCGCAGCTACGGGCCCAGCTCGACGCGCTACAGCAGCCGCAGCCGCAGCGCTACGTGCTGGCTGACGCGGCGCCCGAGCGGCTGGTGCGACTATTCACCGTCACCTCGCCCGCACCCGCGCCCGCTTCCGACCACGACCAGCCCAAATCGAATTCCGCCTACATATTAAACGGCGTCAAGGTCGTTCCCATTGCAATCCTGCCCACTAACTATGAGCCGGAACGCCCGCCGCCCCCGCCTCCGCCCCCGCCGCCGCCGATGCCGCAACCAATGCCCATTCAAAACGACGACAGCCAAATTATGGATGATGTTTTGGAAATTCTCGTCGAGAATGGAGAACTACCGGCTTCCGCGGTGAAAGAGGTTGCAATGAGTCCCCCAATCGAGTCGTCATATCTCACGAGTGCCGGTGATTTTTCCCCGGCTGATGTTTTAAGTGATAATATTCTCGGCGACACGCATGTTCGGGATTCACTCGCCGCAGAAGAACTTCAACGAGAGCTGAACGACATTCAGAATGAAATCATGAATCACGCGGACTTACACGGGGTGAACGGCAACAATCGATGCGACGTAGACCCTACCACCGATATCGACGCTGACTTGAGCGTCGAGTTACTTGCGAATAACGAGTTTCATACAAATTTCGGCTCGTCGGACCCGACCTCCGATACGAGCGACGACTTCTTCGGGAGGTTATTGTCAGGCGATGATAAGTCACAAACGGCCATGGACATCGTCGAAGATATCCCGGAGCGGATGACGATGACACCGCTCACCAACGGCGATATTCTTGACCACAACCGGACAAGTTTCGACGACATGGACGATTTATCATTGCCCTCGTTCCAAAACGAGGACACCCGTGAAACGTTTGAGGGGCGCCCGTCCGAGTTCGATCTCAAAGACTTCGGGATAGATCTCGATGGTAATATGAATGTAGACAGCGACAGCTACGATTACATGGACACCGAGTTGATTCCGAATCTGTTCGGTCGCGGGCACATGCCGCAGTGCGACCCACTGCTGGGCGGAGTGCTGGCCCGCCCGCCACCGCGGCCGGCTCGCAAGCACTACTCGTGGGATAAGATCGAGTTTGACGCCACTTGACCCGCGACCTACGCCCGCCATCGGAGTATCGCTCTCTAACGGTCCTTATTTTTGCATGATCTCTTACGTGTGCTGTCAGACGGAAAATTCCTATTTACATTTGCTTTTTGTATAATATCAGTCTAACGTTTGTAACGTTAAATTAAAAATAGAAATATACAGTGGAGATCGCTACCGAGTAGCGATCGCAACGTATCCTAGTCGTTTCAGTGACTCGATCTTCCAGGACGGTGACTTAGTAAAGACTAGACATAGAGGTAATGCACTCTGCAACACATAGTGTTGGAGTTTGTGTGGGACAGTGTGACTTATTTATTAATTATAAATAGTATTTGGTACTAATTTGATATATTAAATACGAAATATATATATATATATCGCCGCTAGTTATATAATTATTTAACAGATTGTGTTAACTCCAGAGGGTGTAAAGCTGTAAAGCGTTCGTCTTCGCCGCGTGCGCTGTAACATATTTGGCTCGTATTCATATTACAAATCCATTTTTGTTTACTGTGGCATGTTTACTTATGTATATAATGAATTATGAATAGTCACGTTAAAGCTGAAAATAGTTGTGGATATCTGCATTCCGCCCGATGACTTGAACTATTAAGGAAAATTATCAATCAGCGATTAAAAGAAGAAAAATCAATAAGTGACATTCCAGACTTGTTGAAGTGCGCAGTAAGCACATAGGCATAATTGTCTCTCTTTCACTGATTATTTCGATGAATAATATCAGGGGAAAGGCGGGAGAGCGAAGTGCGTATGCAAGCCATCGTCATGGGTGGGACCAGCTTGGGAACAATATTATATATGATTGTTTTAGTTAAAGTAGGGAGCAGACTCCGCGCGCGCAAACAATTATGCAGCAACACCGCTCTCATCTCACTACTCGTGTACCAACGTTTCTTTCTTTCCATTTAATTTAAGCCTAAGACCCTTTACAAAGTTTGGTGTTATGTGGTGAATTATAAATACATGTACTTTTACAAAAAGAATACTTATTTATTTGTTAATTGTTGTTAATATCTAAAAGATTATAAATGTGTGTGAACATAACATTCTTGAAAAAGTATCATTCCAGTGTATTTATTGTGTCTAAAGTTAGTATAGGTGTGTACCATGTCTTGTCAATTCTTTTACATCGAACGGTGCTTGCATAATTGTTTGATATATTAATTGTAATTTATTTATTATATTTATCAGTTTGTACAACTGTAACTACTACATTTGTTCGGTACCACGTGCCCCTTAGCGTTACGACTCGTCATCCATCACCTCTAACTCATCATTCACTAACCTCGTGTCACGCGTCGCAGGGCGCGCGACGTTCAGCGGATGATTGCGAAACTCACAATTCGTAAATCACTTATTATTGCCATTATTTGCATTTATAATAATTATACTTAATGTTTTAAATAAAAAGTACATCGCGACAACGAATGAAGCTCTACTGCCTGAAAAGTGCCAATATTGTAATATATACAGGCCACTGTGAAGTTCATAGTATAGAGAATGTTTTCCATATCAATCTTTAAAAAATCTGTATATTTTGTTAAGATTTTATTTGTCCTAAAATTGGTGCGAGTGTATTCAACGATTTGATGGTGGCGTGTGAGTTTACCTTAGAAATATATCTTTGTAAGGTATACTCACATATGGAATGGTGCTATTATAGTAGTTGCATAGATCAATATAACGTAAAAATATTGATATAATAGTATGTGTAATTAATACGACTTTACTAAAATTGCAAAAATTAGTTTTATTAACTAAGAGAGTACAATAAACACTTCCAACCTTTACCCCATTATAAGACATATTCCTTTTTCTGACAGTTTCTTATACCCTGCGAAAATCCTTATACAAATAAATAAACCATATAATTATTGCGTTTAGATCCTACTTAAGTAATTTTTTTATTCTGTAGTTATAACGAAAAATGTTTGAAAACTAACTGTAATTTTGTTAATAAACATTTTTTTTTATTTTTCGCATACTAAACTTAAGTCATATTCCATTATCTAAGTAAATTATAACAATCTTTAGCATAAATATTTGTAACATTTCTATTTGCTCATCAAATTTGTAGCTATCCATTTTAGTCAAATAATTATAACAATTGTAAGGGAGGGTTTCATTATCCTTGTTATATTATTTTGTATGAAATTGCTACTCCCAATTAATTGGCGTAGTGTGTTTCATGGCTTTGTATGCTCTTTATCGAGGGTTCTTAGTTTTAATATATATAAAAATTGTCAAGTGAGATTAATGTTTTGGTAAAAAACATACTATCTGTGTATATGTTATTATTGTTTTAATTGTAATAGGAGAGTTTTAATATTTGTTTTTTTTTTATATTATAGACTATTCGGAAGTGATAAATTGTGCTGATGTTAAATCAGTGTTTACAGTAATATATTAAATAACACACATGTAATGGCTTCGTTATATCGCTTCGAATAATATCTGCGGATTATATTTGTATACATGTGAATTTGGTGGCTATGGTATTAAAAATGTCCTGCGCCTGAACCAAGTACTCTTATATGATATGTGATAGCATCAAATACACAGTGTTTTTGGATAGTTTTTTACCTTGCCGTATAATGAAGCCTTGTAAATATTTACCAAGCCTTTAAGCTTAAGAAAAGATTGTTGAATTAAAAAATTTCACACAAATAACTGCTGTTTTACTTTTTCTTTGATTAACTATTAAAAGCAAATTAGAGATTAATTAGACTGCCTAAAATAATTAAAATTATGCAGAAAATTCTATTTTTTATCAATTCTTCCCATTCTTTTAAAGTTTATAATTAGATCTAATCGCATACATGGCATAATGCAATTTGGTAGTAAAAGTACTGTGTAGCCATTTTTTTCACAGCTAAAACATAAATGTTTTAATCCTGGGAACGGGCCTCTCTATTTCTAGAGGAAAGGAGAACATACGATATTTTTACATCGCATTCTAAGCCTCCCTTAACATAGTTTATGATCCAATTGGTGTGCAGTAAGTAGGCAGCAGTAATAACTTATCTATCACACTAAACCCTGTGCTAAGGTGCGAATTTTGTGTTCGCCATATATCCCAACACCGCTCCAACCAGCGTAGTTCTCTCAACTTTGGTAGAAATATATTGATTACTGCGCAGCTTGTCTCCCTTTCAACATTACTGTTTGGAAATTGTCGAAATAATTACATTTTTTTATAGCAAACGTACCTGGTGGAAAGAAATTAACACTGCTCATAGATATCTACAAGATCAGAGGCATCATAGTTACGTTGTCGGCCTTTAACAAAGGAGTTCGGTTGGAAAATACTCCTGAAGGCAGCTGGTTCCATAGCGTGGTGGTGTATGCAATGATGTTTTGGGAAAAACGCCCCGTAGTGGATCGCCACTCATCCAGATGGTAAGAATGAAAGTTGTACGGCATTAGAATTTAGCGGCAGGAATTACTCCAAACAATTCCTCGAAAGACTCTAAAAACTATAAAAGATGTCGTTAACTTTTACTGTCCCCATAATTCTAAAAACAAAAGCTTAGTTAAAAGTCACTTTATGTTTTTTAATACATACATATATATATATATGTTCTATCACATTTCAAGATTTGTTCCAAATTAAACCGCTGTGATTTCGAAGGTACTATTTTTTCGTTTAACAAATTAATGTTTATCTGTTCTTGTGCACACCAGGTTTATTTCTTAAGCTGTTTTTCTTAACTTAAAAAACTATCAAACACTTAAATTATGGTATATTTAAAGTGAACCAAACTCTTCATACACAATCATGTTATATTCATTATAGTAATAATGTGACCTCCAATATAAATGGAAGGTCACATTATTATTACTACTATAATAAAGTACCAAAAAAATAATTACTAATTTTCTGTCAATATCAGAACTTATTGACGTAAGACACAAAATTAAAACAAGAAATGCAAAATTCAAATATTTATTGAATAAGGCATAACTGCAGACTAGGCATACCATTACAATTGTAATGCTTAACAATATAGATGATCTAAACTGTACGTTCAGTCGTTATATGATACACAGGCATGTAATTCACTGAAATAGACATTTTAAATACATATTCAATCAAATACACAAACACATTGCTACTTTTAAATATCAAAAATTAATAAATGATTATTCGATCAATTAACGTGAATATATATAATTGATAGAGACGTTACTTTGCAGTAATCCATTAAAGCTGACAATCAAAAAATCTATTCACTTATCGGTTATCTCGCGTAGTCTTTCCATTCGTCGGATGAGTACTATAAATAAAAATGCATCGTACCTATTAAGAATTTAGACTATTTCTAAATTTTATATAAAATATCATAAATACATAATTTATTAGGATTATAAGCAAAGAAATTAGTCTTACAAAAATGATAATTACAACCAAACTTTATTCATAACATCTATATAAACTTACGGACAAACAGCTTCTTACAATAACTTATCGACTTCATAATTGTTTTAACAAAGAGGTAAGTAAAAAAAAATAAACTAACACCTTGTTCAGAACTACTCAAATAAAAATACTTGCGTTATATTTGAAAATACTGCTTTGTTGCAAGTAATTTCGAATTGATTATTCGGTTTACCAGCCGCATCGAAGCTGTCACTGTAGCGCGGTGGTTTGTTTACAAAAGAACGGCTAAGACTACTATTATTACAATATTAAACTTAAGTTACTATTATAGAAATTATTTTAAACATTTCAACAGCTTTTCGACAAAATCAAAGTCTATGATGAAGGTTTAGTACATGTGTTTTCACTTGCATCTGTAACTAAGTTTAGACCACGGTTTTATACACAGGTCTTGCATCAACAGTAGTGGTGGTGTATCGGCTTGAAATGAAACGGGGACATCCACACCCCACGCGGAGGTGTGGGATCGAGCTTCTGAATGAACCCCACTATTCGAGCAGAAACTAAATGGGGGGACCCGGTGTTTGGTGCCACTGTTTCCAGCGGCTTTTGGGGCATCCTATAAAAACGAACGAACGAACGAAGCGTAGACATCGAGCCTCGCCTCGGGGATGTTCCTTAGGTCCGTCGCAGGCTTTCTCCCTCGCGTGGGCCAAGCGGCGGACGTTTCGTTATACAAACAATGTTTTTAAAATACCTATAGTTGCCTTACGTGTGCAACTGACAGCTTTAATTATCATCTCTAATTACATATACTCCCAAACCTTTACCTAAGCATGCAGAAAAACTGAAACCCTATAGAAGTAAACGAATATTTTAATATAGAAAATATTTTTAATATGTTCAATATCAAATTATAAATTAAAATAACAAAACAATAATTGTACTTAAATACGGGAATAGCTTAACTAGTCAGGAGTTACGGTTACGCTTCTAACATCGTAGAGTCATTCTACCCATCATTGGATTTTTGTTCCTTTAACAAACACTATTAACTTATTTGGCATACTTAATTCGAATACTAATGAAAAATGCTAACAGCATAAACTAGCCTCCCTCACAAAAAAAAAACTGTACAGGCAAACTATAATCCATGATTGAGTTACCACTAAGTTTATACAAAATATACATACATTTACAGAGGTATAGGAAATTAATGTAAAATAAAAATCACCCATATATCATATAAAAAAGACTAGTAAAACTATTTATATCCCACGATCGACAAGTTCTGTGCTAAGCCGTTTTTGCTTAATTCGTCGTTCAGGTCATTTGACGTTCTGACAAAGACATATTATCATACAATATTTAATTACATCATTAATCTGTAATTAACTTGTTTAAAGTAGTTCCATTTATGTTATCATAGTGTACCATTCATGGTACACGTGGCAGGGAACGAGTTAATAATAGTAAATAATCACCGCTGCTCGATTACGATCAACGGTAACTTTCTTTTATCTATTACGATCGATGTTAAGTAAAACAAAAGCAATCGAAACACGTACAAAAACAATTTTGTTCTATTCCGACATTTAAAATCGCAATATAACTAATAGATGGCGCCATTACTATGATTGACAAAATAAATGTCAATATTGATAAATTGACCTTTCTATATTAAAGTTTTCCTTAATAAGTAGGTACAAGGATATAGATAAGTGTCAACAACAAAAAATATGATAAATAATAAATTATCTTTGCATTATGTTGTCCATCACAAATTTCATTTAATCCTTCTTTTCATGAGATTCTGAAATAAAAAAATATTTAATTTAAAAAAAATGTACCATACTATGTAAAACTTAGTTTCATGCCACTTTTTAAATTTTTGACAGTCAAATAAATGACCAAGAATCTAGATGCACAACTACATCAAGTGTGTCGAAACACGTATTTCTGGCGTCCGGTGGACAATAAAACAATTATTTCCCAAGCATTTATATTTATGCCATAACTGAACAAGAATTTAAAAATGTAATTTCCCATTTTAACGAGTATGTCAGTGATTAAATATAATAGGTATATAATAATATAGTTCAATGCTAGTTCACTCATCTGAACCTGACACAAAGGTATATTATGATTTTTAAAATTATAATATATATAGATATGTACAATGTCATTCATTGAACGAAAATAAAATCCCTATTATGATCTAATGCAGTGTACAAACATTTAATTAACTTTTATGTTATATTAATATTGTGACATGTTCTTTGATCCCCATAACTTTTATGAGTAAAACTGGATGGTTCGTGAAATGGATCCGAACCAATAACGAGCCTCTTTATTTCTTAAAGACCGGCAACGTCTGCAATGCCTGAAACACTGCATATCTATGGGCGGCGTTGTATGCTTTCCATCAGGTGACATGCCTGCTTGTTTCCTTTCATATACTTTAAAAAATGTCATCTGCACCATAATATTATACTACCTAACTAAAGCTATACTACTCTTTTTCTAAACCAGTTGTATAGGTCTGTTTACTCTATGGAATAACGAAAAGTAAAAACTATTTTGTGAATTAAGCGAACCTTAAAAACTTTTATGCGACCAGTGTCTTCAATATCAATCAAAAGCAACAAAAATATTTGAAATGTAAATTTGTCACCTGGTTCATCATCTTCATCTGCGTCCAAAATATCAGCACAACAAACTGAATAAAATATAAGTGAAAGAAAACCAAGTGGTAGGCCAAAAACGAGGGCTGTTAATACTGGATTACCGCGCCACATCTGCGATAGAGTAGTCCTTGCTTCGTAGAATCCCCTGTACAGCCGAATGGGCCAGTGATCGCCACCATAAGCCTGTAAAATATATACTATTACATTATTGGTAATGAATGAGAGGTCTGTTCGGTTACTGTATGTTTTGTTTGTATTTTTATCTGAAAATGAAGTCACTAAAATTGTTATTTCACCGAAGGAAGAAATGTGTGACACTCTGACCAAGTGTGATGTGCTGATTGCAGGAGAAAAAGTTGAGCAATTGAATGAGTTTGTATATTTGGGGTCATTGTTTACAAGAGATGGAAAATGTGAAGGTGACATTGAAAGGCGAGTGAAAGCTGGTAATCACTTTAATGGAGCCCTGCATTGGTTTATGAAGTCAGTATGTGTCTAAAACGGCCCGACTAGCGGTTCATCGGGAAGTGCTTGTTCCAACTCTGATGTATAGTAGTGAAAATTGGGTTCGGCATAAGAATCATAAAAGTAGACTGAATGTGGGGAAAATAAGAACATTAAGAAGTATATATCGGGTAACTTTGAATGATAGAATAACGAATGAAGATATAAGAGAGTAATGTTGAGTAAGAGAAGGTGTCGTGACAAAAGTTGAGAAAGAGATACTTAGATGGTTTGGGCACATACGAGAGCATGGATGAAAAATGACTGGCAAAAGAAATTTACATTGCAGATGTGGATGTAAGAGTCGGTAGGGGAAGGCCAAGGAAATTATACCTTGACCAAATTGCCAAAGTCTTTAGGAAAGGCCTTAAGCTCTCTTTACCCAGATCAATTTAAGTTTTTTAATGTGTTTCACTTGATAAGATTTGAAAACCGCAGGTATAACTTGTGTCGCACGCCTGAGTACAGTATTTATTTACTATTATTTTTTGGGCTTGTTTTTTTCGTTAGTAAATTTTTTTATGTGACTTACTAACTACCGCATAATGTATAAGGAAAAGTTTTTGATAAAGAGGACTAGTACACATTTATATTTTCATAAAAACTTATATAAATCTTAACTTACTGGGGCTAGTTGGTTGCGAATTTGATTAAGAAATAGTGTCACGGCTTCTGGAGTCATAAGAACTGGATCATCATCAGGTAGATGATGATGGCTCGTCGTAGAATTGATTACTAACAAATGTGGTACTGCTAATTCAGACATGGCTATTGAATTTGCCAACTCAGGCGTTCCCATCCAACCAAATTGAAAGTGTCTATGAAGTTCAGCCTTCTTTTTTCTATAAAATTAAATGGTTTATTTTCATCAAAAAGCTCTTTAAAAAAACGAATATAAATACATAAATAAATTAAATAATATGATTTATATGTATAATATATATATATATATATATATATATATATATATATATATATATATATATATATATACACACATATTTTTGTATACCTAAATAAACTTTGTTAATTACTACTTTTTTTTGTATTATTATGACAATAATGTATCAACAACCTACTTCAAATTATCTTTTCAACACTGTGTCCATTCTATGGTTGTCTGAAAAAAATCGCTATTAATGATAAGCCCGCCATTTCTATATAAATATTACAATCTAAAAAAATAATTGTACAACTTTGTTTTTGGTGTACAATACAGAAAATATATCTATCTATCTATGTATGATCATTGGTAGATCTAGTTGCTGTTAGTTGTTTTATTCGCATTTTTCTTTTGTACTTATTACATACACTGGTTTTACAATATAGTAGATGAAGTAATGACACAAAATAGCAGATGAAGTAATGACGACCTGAAAACTCTTAATTAAACTTCATTTGCTATCATTATTATGGTAAAGACATCAGATATTTGGTTCGCATTTTCATAAAATGTTCAACTGATCCAAGTACATACATAAACTAAATTTCTTACCTTATGATTCCTTCAACCATATCTTTAAAATCTTTCTCCGTTTGTGTTATTTCTCCTAATTTATTTTCAGAAACAATAGCAATCACTACATATTTTTTGGTACCCATGATGTCATTTATGTTTGCTCTTGAGATTTTAGGGAAAAATCCAAATCTTTCAGAATTAATCCATGCATCCAGTGTTTCGTTCAAAGCTTCTCTATCTTCAAGTAAAGATGGGCTGGCTGTGAAGAACATAGCATTTTTTATGTTAAATACTTTTTTATATGAAAGAGAAAGGCAAACAAGAAAGCGGGTAACCTGGTAAGTGGTAAATAATCCATGATGTTCATGAGCATATATCATATCAGGCACTGCATATGCATTGTCTTCCTTTAGAAAAAATGTTAGACAATAGGAGCAAGAAAATGTGGTAAGGTTAAAGAGTTGCGGGGGTGAGGAAAGGAGAGAGACCACTTATTGGATACAACACAGTAGCAACCTCCCTATCAGAAGTTGGTACCTAAGCGTGCCAAAAAACTAGCCCATTTATGCTGTAGACACAGTTTTGCTATTACACAGTTATAATAATTACCCACCAATTATCATACAAAACTTTCAAAATCAGTGTATATGTGATGAATGTTGAAGATGTCCATAGCAGCAGTGATTTCTTACCATTAAGTAACCTGCTTGCTTATTTGACTCATATTCCTTGGAACAATTGTTTCATATTTTGCACTCCAATAAAGACATGTAAAATTCAGTTTATAGGCTGATTTTGTCTATAAACGGAATTTTTATTTTATTTTAAATATTGAGTTTCTAATTCTAATTAATCAATATTAAGATAATTAGTTATTTTATCAAAATACCTTCAAAATAATAAACTTCATCTTCTTTATAAACAAACACTGTTGTATCATTTGGTGGTTTTAGATCATCCTTAATTAGTTCAAGAGACATTAAATAGAACCATGAATGTGGCTGGTATTTATCAGCATGCAAAGCATACATTTCCTGCAATGATTATGAAAAATATTATGATGAGTATTCTATTTACATTTATTGAGAATTCTTAATATAGATAATAATCAAATGAAAAGATATTCAATTGCTTGGTGGACATAAGTGATTTGATGAATTCCATTTTCTTATTAGAATGACCATCAGATAAGAAGAGCCTATTACAAAATTCTCACTTTTATAATAGTATTAAAATAGATTAGGACATGGCCCATATTTCTGCCCACTATTTTATTGACTAATCCTTTTACACTTAGCTTCTTGCTCTTATTTAATCGTAAGTCAAATTATGCAGCTTTTTCTAATGACAAATTAGAATCATATGTGGCACATTTCAATAAAAAGTTATCAACATATGTTTACACAACTTTTATAATACACAATTAAGATTCTATACAAAGAACTTTTCAGTTGTCTTCCGTAGAGTCTACTATACCTGAAGATGCTTCGTGTTGGGGCGAAACATGTGTTGTTTACAAGATGGAAAAGTGATGTGTGTTTGGTGTTGTGTATAGTGGTTGGTGGGTGGAGAATTGATGGCCGATTTTCAGTAAGTTTTTGGTTTAAGTTTCAAATAAATCCACTTAACAGAAAAACACACATTATTAATTTTCTGTTATTGTTTTGCTTGTCACGGATCTTAGCTAAGTAAAACTTTTGATTGTCCAAATAGTGATGGATTTCCGCAAAGTAACGCCTGACTCCATTAATAATTATATGTATTGGGTAAAACTAAAATTATATCTAAAGTTTAGTTCCAGCATTTAATTCTAAAATTTAGTTCCAGCAACAGTCATTAAATTTATATATAAATATGTATTACTTAAAATGAGTGAATGATAAAGTAACCTTGCAAGGAAAAAAGTTAATTCAATAATAGGGAGAATTTTTATTAGAGTGATGTGCAGGCAAAATAACTAAATGTGATACTTTTTAATTTCAACCCTTGATCTTTAAATTGTATGCTGCTAAGCAATGGAAGAGATATGTGTCATGGAGCTATGATCATATTAATATCAAGTTATGACTGAAAAACATAGTACAGCATTAATTACCAGCCCTTCAGGTTAATATATTAATAAAAGGTAAGCATCCCAAAATGAGAGGCTACGTTAAAAGGAGACTACTACAGGTTTGTCAAAAATAAACACATTTAAAAGACCTTTTAAGAATTTAAATAGCAGTTTCATTATTAACAAAATTCAGCAACTCACCCACAAAAGTCCATGTTGTTTCCCAATGTAACCAAAGAATATATTATGTGTCTCCTTTAAATATCCAATGCTGTCTGCATGTGTTACTCTCTGTATAGCAGGCTGTGCCATGCGCATAGCATAATTAACCATATCCTCTTTTACTCTTTCACCATTGTATTCATGCTGATAGGATCCTTTTATACTACACATAATAATATGATATTAGACAAGTTTTTTATGAGATAGGAGGGCAAACAAGGAGTTGTGTCACCTGATGGAAAATATTCAAAGCTGCATATATGAATCCACAACACCATAGGCATTGTTTTATGAAGGTTCCATTGTTATATCTGTTCAGAAATAAGTAGTTCCACAGGGTAGTAGTTAGCGGAAAGAAGTTTGGAGAAAATTAATATACAAGATCAAACTCTCTTTCACATTTTAATTAATGTTAAATGTTATAATGGTATTAATGTTACAGGTTGATTAATGTATAATTTCAAAACTATCATCAGCTTGCGGCAGTCCACTGGTGGACACAGGTCACATGAGGTCTCGCTCCAATACTGGTCCACGCTAGTGGATATTAGTTCTCTCAAAATTTGACCAGCCATTGCCAATTCAGTTAGCTAACTAAAAAGGCAAAGGCTTTTAGGCAAAATTAATATGACAACAAAATAATGATATTTTTATAATTAGTTGAACTTATGTTAAGATGAATTCCATGTTTATCATACTTTTAACTGTAAAATAAGCATATTTTTATGTGCTAAAAGGTCAAATGTCATATTTACAAAAATGACATTTGGCCTTGGGTATATTTGGCTTACTCATCAATATCCCAAGTATATTATTAATACTATTGGAACCCAAACAAAATTATAAACTTTGAGCTTCTCAGTGCATCCCTTTATTATAAATTATTTATATAAATGACAAAGACATGACATAGACTTAGAGACATCCTTATAAATAATTATTTTTATAAATAATTGCTTTTACAAGCATCACACAAATATATTAAAGTGATTTCAATGATATTTTTAGAGTTCGAAATTAAAAAAGGGTATTATTATCAAGTTTTTCTTGTTTATTGAATTTATCAACTCCATAAAATACTTAAGAAAAATTATTACTTTACTTTCTTATCAGAAATCATCATAGTACAAAAGACAAAAGGCAAGACAAGAACTGTTATTCTGGAATTTTGAATTGTAGGTATTGACATATTTTTGCTTTAAGTCAGCATTTATATATAATGTATGTGTATGTAAGTTACGTATGTGTATGTAAGTTAGCATTTATATATAATGTACAATTATTATCCCCAAAAACTCTCATTAGTAATATTCACTTACAAAAGCATTACAAGTAAAAATGTACACTAAAATTAATCAAAATATTTATATACTAATTTTAAACACAGAATTATACTTACAACAATATTGTAGGATAAGCTCTTACTTTGAAGTGAGTAGCAACTGTAGTAAAACGAGTACAGTCAACTTTAGCCACTTTTATGGGAGTATTATAAAGAGACTGTGCTACATGTGCCCATACTGGATCCAAACGTCGACAGTGAGCACACCATGGTGCATAAAATTTGACAAACCACATTCCTTCATTGCTGATCTCAATGAATTTATCACTTAACTCTAAAACTTTCGAAGTAGAGACTAATGCCAATGCTGTAATGTCAAAGAAATTGATATGTAAGAAATAATCAACAAGAAAAGCACATATTGAATGACAACTTTCTTAACTTTATAAATATCTAAATAAGAAAAATAATACACATTTTAAATTATAGCACATAGTAAATACTATTTTCATTTATATATAAAATATCTTACCAATAATGAAAATGAAACAAGATCCAATAAATATATTCATTACTACGATTTAAACGTTTAATACAATTACAGATGTGCCGATAAAATAGACATCAATTCTTTGCCACTCAAAGTTAATTAAGGCTACTCGCTATTGTTCCAAAATAGACTGAAAACGTACATAAACATTATGAAAACAATATACATAAATTGAAAAATAAAATAGTCCGATGGGCTAGATATTAGTTAACGTCTATTCCTATGCTATTTGACTGATATTGATACTAGTTTATCTATCTATACACTGTACTAGTATAGATAATAGTATAGTGTGTAATCTATGGATACTTGCGCTGATAATGATAATTCGTAAAGTAGTGTTGCCAGCAAACTATATCGGCCAGCCTCTTAGATTTACTATTTATGGCTACAAAAACCAGATGTTATAAAGTATTACCTTAGTACGGAATAATAAATAAGAACGAAATATAAAAAACATTTAGCAAGCAAATTTATTTAACTGCAGATCTTTTATCAAATGAAACTTAGATAGAATGATGATTCTCGTGGCACTTTACGCTAAGCTTCAAGAAATGTTTCCTACGCCGCAGTCGCCGTTGACTTACCGCGAAACGGATACATTCACACCCCGTACTGAGGTGTGGCATCGAGGTTCGGGGATGAATCCCACTATTCGCGCAGCAACTCAATCGGGTGACTGCCCCCTGGTCCTAGGTGCCGATGTTCCCTGCGGCCTTTAATGACTTCGCGTCGTCAAGATAGCCATATCTATTCGCTCGAGTTCGAGTTAGACACTATGTTGGCGAAGGATGCGCGCGCGGTCCTCCAAACGATTCCCACATCTACACATTTACCCTTGCTTACGAAACTAATGGTCTACAAGGTGTAACAAAAAAGTGTGAGGAACAAAAAACTTCCCCACAAGTTTTTGTTAGGTTTTGCTAGATTTCCTTTTCATATTGTGTGGTCCCTATTTGGCTCATCCAGTTTTGTCCTGCCGTTTCTACAGTGTCGTCTGCCCATCTTTTGCTTTGTCTTCGTACATTCCTTTTTCCTGTTGGACTCAGCCTTTTTACTATGTTGCGGGTATAATTATAGCTTTATTTCCCACACTTTTTTGTAATAATATTCGACCACAACGACGAGTGAGCATGATAGCTCACCCCACTCATGTATATAATTAGGTGAATATAAATAAATATATTCATTTATTCGCTGTTCTGTATCAAGATTTGTCATATTACTTCAAGTTACTACTCGTTACAAATACGATGATATAAGATTATCTTATCATCTGTCATGGTCGAGTTGTTATAGAAATATCGGGTATTTTCTTATAAGAAAACAATTTTGGTTAGTTACTGAGCAATGTTCCATTTCTTTCATGGCTACCGAAGCGTAAATGGAACATACTAATAAATTAATATTACTAATGTTCAGCTCTTTCATCGTTGTAACTCAGATTGATATAATATATAACTCCACATTAATTTCATGACTTCCTCCCCCCTGTCATCTCTGTCACTTATTGATTTGAAGTAATAAAGCCTTAAATTAGTACATATGCTGCCACAAAGGTTGGTTGACCTCCATCTTCCACCCTTCCTCATTAATTTATGACGTAATTTATGGATGGCTCCTTGTCACGATTACTTTATTATACAATAGTTTAAGAAAAATTGTGTTTGGATGAACACCTATTTTAATCGTAGATCATAATCTATATCAAATGGTTAACTCCTAGGTCTATCACATACTACGATTTAATTTTTTATGACACAATTTTAGCATTACGCTGTGAAATATCATTTAAAAATCTTGGTGCCCACCACATTGAAAAAATTATAGATTATTAATACGGATTTGATAGAAGATGCTTGTCTTGTTTGCTAATTATTCTAAAGACGTAAGAACAAGAAAAGATAATAATTCATCAATATTAAACTCACCCTTTTACAACTGTAAGAGTTATCAAATTTTAGGTTTATTTTATCTTAAACAAAGTGGCACTGAACTGTATCAAAGAACACATATGGTATATGCTGAAGATTTAAACGCATGGTGCTCTTCAACTTTTATTTTTAGAGAAATCGCACTAAGTGTTAAATTCATAATTTTAAAATGATTGCGATATTTTTTCTGAATAATGTTTTATTGTGAATGCGGAAGACTTTCACTGTCAAAATAACACTGTCACAGTAACCATTAAAAATCACGAATCTGTGATTTATCATATGATTACGTAAAAACAAATTGCTACTGTCACCGATCTCACCGGTTACTTATCACACAATCGTGATTATTTCCTAGGTAGGATCCAGTGTACACTACTATCAAAGTACGAAAAAAGTAAATGTTTATTTCACAAAATTGTGTTTTTTTTTAATAGTGTCTTCGCCATGCTGTTATTACTAAATGTGATGAATCATATTTTCATGAGTAAGTACTTTTTGTAAATATTATCGTTTTAACAGAGTAGATAGACAGATTTTGGGAAGGTAACTTGGTTTTTTTTTTAAAGAATTAATGATTTATTTATAATTAAATTTTTGATTCAAGATTTAAGAGGTTTATTACTATTTAATTTCTTAAATTAAATTAAAACTGAGTGGAGTCGAATGAACTGACAAATTCGGATGCTAGTTCCCAATTGCGTGATCGAGGTTTGTGTTCTCTCTCACAAAAGTGCTTAGCTTAACTTAATCTCTATTGATGCTTACATTTCTAAAAGGTTGATTTACTTGCACTATCTAGTTAACTGATATAGTGCAAATAAATAATGTAACACTCTTATTATATAATAATACTAATCAGTAAGCAATCATAATGTCGTCATTGTTGGATCATTATTAAAAAATCCTGGAAGCCAAAAGTGCAAGATATATCCTGTTGTGATAATTGTAAATAGGTACGGAAATTGTAGGAGTAAATTTACTGGAGTTCAATATATTTTGGAGTTGCATTATTTCCATGCACCTTCCGTTCTATACTGTGAAAAACATAATAACTTTTGAAAGACGTAGAACCAATAAAAAAATAGCATTTAATTCAACAATTAACTCCATCGTTCGATGACATAACCATTAAACTACCAAGGAACTTATAACTAAATTACAAATTAGTATTAGTAATTACTAACAACACGATTAAACCCACGGTGACAATAAATTGTTACAAGTTAAAGATCAATAGTGAAATTACAATGATAAAAATAAGAGCACGCAGGGAATATGACTTAAATTTAGCACGAGCCCACTACGCATGCAAAATACTCACTAATAGTGATTGATCATTGTTGAAATAACAGTAACAAAAAATGTCGCATAATGGTTATGATTGTAAAGTAGCAATCATTTCCACGCTTAATGTATATCAAAAGTATCAAAATCAAATGGTTGTTTGACGTGATCATAACGTCGCAGACATTCAACATTCCCTTTTTTCCATATTTTCCATGACTTTTCAACTGATTCGTTCTATTTGCTATTCTAATCCGCTTATCGTTTGTTTTCGAGATTGCAGATATTGTAATATAAATCGCCATTACACGTTCTTGCGTGGAGAATACCGTTATTCGGAGCGGGTGTTTACGCGCGGGAGGGGGACTTTAATCGGCGCAAGCAGTGTGGTTGCGTTAGCGGCGCGAGTTCACTCTGTCACTCGGTCATTACGGTATTTCTCTATTGCGCGTCCCACATTAGCGATCTTGAAAGAAAAAGTGACGATGCCCGAAAACAAACCGTTTCAACGACTTCCTAAAAATGTTATTCCAAAACATTACAAGTTAAAGTTGGTCCCTAATCTCGAAGAATTCACTTTTAATGGAAATACAGAGGTGAAAGTATCGGTAAGGTGGAATTTCATCAAATTGTTGTTGCAAATAATATCTTGTTTTCGTGTGACACACATAGACAACGTATTCACTTTCAGATCGTGAATCCTACCAAAGAAATAGTGCTCAATTGCTTAGACTTGGAGTTGACTAGCGTGAAACTACGTTACGACGATGGTGAATCAAGTGCGATGTTGCTGCCCGTGGAAGTACGATTATCCACCCCAGATGAAACTGCAATTATTGAGTTTGACAAATCACTACAAGCAGGTGATGCGACGCTTTTTTGTGAGTTTACAGGCGAAATCAATGATAAAATGAAGGGTCTATATCGCAGCAAATATTTAACTCCTGGTGGTGAAGAGCGCTATGCTGCAGTAACCCAGTTTGAAGCAACGGATGCCCGTCGATGCTTCCCTTGTTGGGATGAGCCAGCAATTAAAGCTACATTTGATATATCACTAGAAGTACCAGAGAATCGAGTGGCACTTTCGAACATGCCAGTAAAGGAAGAAAAAATAAATGGTGTCAAAAAATTGATACACTTTGATACTACTCCTATAATGTCTACATATCTTGTGGCAGTAGTAGTAGGCGAATATGATTATGTGGAAAAGAAATCTCGTGATGGTGTACTTGTTAGAGTCTATACTCCTGTAGGAAAAAGCAAACAAGGCTTATTTGCTCTTGAAGTGGCTGCACGGGTCTTACCCTATTATAAAGAATATTTTGATATTGCTTACCCCCTACCTAAGATTGACCTAATAGCTATAGCTGATTTTTCTGCCGGAGCTATGGAAAACTGGGGCTTAGTCACATACAGGGAGACTTGTCTCTTAGTTGATGAAGAGCACACATCAGCAGTGAGAAGACAATGGATAGCATTGGTTGTAGGGCATGAACTTGCTCATCAATGGTTTGGTAATCTTGTTACTATGGAATGGTGGACACATCTATGGCTAAATGAAGGATATGCTTCATTTGTTGAATTTCTTTGTGTCAATCATCTATTTCCTGAGTATGACATATGGACACAGTTTGTTACCGAAACTTATATCAGGCAAGTAATGGGAAGGTCTTTAGAAAATCGGTATTGTAAAAACATATTATGCTTTCTTTTCATATAAGACAATGTGTAATGTTAAATTAAGATGTAGGTGATATGCAAAAAATTCATAAAAATATATAACTAAAAAGATTACTACCTTGAGTAATGTTTATAGTGTAATAATTTTAAAGAGAAGAAAATATTGAAACTGAATAATATATTAAAAAATAATAATTATATTGCTGTAAGAAATCAAGAAAATTCAAATTTTTTGTATTAATAAGATTCATAAGGAATATTAATAATGTATAGAAATAGTTGTCTTAAAAATAACCTCAATTTTATTTGTATGAAATATATCTAAATGTGCCCCACCAAAATACTCATATGTGACACATATGTGGCGTTGTTTACCCATTGCTAGCTCACTTCAAACACAACCTCCTCCCTTTGCTGCATATGGTCTTGTAGGTTTGTTTTACTTAGGATCTCCTTTTTTGAAATTCTGGCTTCACACAACAAAAACAGTAATGGTGTGACTAAATTGATTATGTTGAGATTCGTCTGAATACATAACAATCTTTAACGTTTTAAACTACTGCACTTTTTACAATATCTAATATACAATGCACTACAGATTTTCTTAAATTCATTCATTTTCTTTTTTCTAAGAAGAGTACCAAAGCTTTTAATATTGTTATTGAAGATCTAGGAAAACATGCTAGCAAGCCATCTGATGTTAAGTCCATTGTTGATGAACATCTGCAAAACTAAGGACAGTGTTTTTAAAGTTACTAAAGAGTCCTAACAATATAGCTTATAAAATTGTACATGGTATAATAGAAAAAGTCCTATAAAATGCAAATTTTTAACTTTCATCAGAATATAAAGATATTAATTATACCTATATATTTTTTTTTATTAAAGCATTTGTTTGCAAATATTACAGGCAGTAATGTTATGGATTTGAATATAGCAATGTTGTTTATTATTTTGGCTTTAATGTTTTGGCAGGTCTCAAGGGAGAATCACTCCTCTAACCCTAATAATAAAAAAAAATATAAGTCAATAGCTTTGTTATATACATATAACTACACTAACTGACCCTACAAACATTGTTTTGCTATATAATAGGGAGGGCCACCCTTATCACATAGGGGTATAAAAAATAGTTTACGACCTAAATCGTCAAGCTGTTTCAGAGGAGTTCGATAACAAACACTGTCACAAGTTTTTCATATATTAGATATTTTTTACCAAAGTACAGAAATGAAACATTGCCAGTCACCAAGTAAATGTCATTCACCTTATGAATTGTTTGGCAATGTTCCAAATAATTACATTGTATTTGTATATTTAAATACAATATGTTGTTTAAAATTAAACTTAATCATTGTTCTCTTTTCAGAGCACTTGAGTTGGATTGTTTGAAAAATTCGCATCCCATAGAGGTACCAGTGGGTCACCCTTCTGAAATTGATGAAATATTTGATGATATATCTTACAACAAAGGTGCATCTGTTATACGTATGCTACACAGATACATTGGTGATGATGACTTTCGTAAAGGAATGAATATCTATTTAACCAGACATCAGGTAAATCACAAATGTATAAAATACAATATTTGTTTAAAATATCATAAATGTGATATTAGATCAGTAGTTTCTACTTACCCCCACGGGAAACAGGTGTGACGATATGTATGTATGTATTTAAATGTGATTCTATGTAAGTATTTATACATCCCTTTGCAAAAAAACGGTCGGTTTTTTCCTATGTGTGAGTGACACAACGAATGGATGTGGGCAATGGCAACCTATACCTCCTCGCCACGTTTTTATTGTGTACAAATTTACGATTATGGCATTGCACAAACTATGACTATATCTGCATATGATATGTGCCTACGAACTATCACAAACTTACTAGCTTTTACAAATTTTATATAATTATTTTGTTGCAAAGGAATGCAAAATAACGAAGTGGTTTTGATTTTTCTACATTATTGGTAATAATTTAGTTTTAAAAAGGTTTTAATAGGTACACTATGTTACTGACACTTATTAAAGAAAAAAGAAAACGAAAATAAAACTTAATTTCACTATACCCATACACATGTCCATTTTCACTTGGGTTTCTGTTTACAGTGACTAAAACACCGATTCTAAGATTTAAGTGTCAAAAAATAAAGAAAAAAAGAAATTTCCAGTCATCTAAGCAAATGACATACTAAAAACATTAATAATATCCATAGAAAAGCTAATGACTGTAAGGTGCCCATTTTTTTGCAAAGGAATATATATATCTACTGTACCTACTGATATACTGATATTAAAATTGACTTATGGAATTATAACAGTATTTTCTGTACACATAGAAATACATTTATCTCCCTATTTACATGGTACATATTTTACACTTTTATAAATTATCGAATTTTGAAAAATATACATATTAAAAACATTTTTGAGTTTCATTGATTTTTCACGGTTTTGTCGGGAACCTTAAGTGTAAATTGGGGGATAGGTGTATTAGGAACAAGGAATAATTGATAATTGTAAATGTATGTATAATAAATATATAAAAATTAATAAATTTTATTTATATTCCAGTACAAAAATACCTTTACAGAAGACTTATGGGCTGCATTAGAAGAAGCTTCCAATAAACCGGTAGGGGCAGTTATGTCTACATGGACTAAACAAATGGGTTTTCCAGTGGTACAGGTTGGAACATATTTGAGATATTTGTTTAGCAGTACAATAATTTTAACATTGTAATTGAAGTTTTGAAATTTTAACTCAATAAATTACTTATAATCAGGTTAGCTCAGAACAAAAAGGTCCACATAGAGTATTGAAACTGACTCAGCAAAAATTCTGCGCTGATGGTAGCCAAGGTGATGACACATTATGGATGGTACCGATTACAATATCTACACAAGAAAAGCCTTCAAAGGTATTTGTGAATTGATTTTCATATTTTTTAATCACATTTCACATTGAATACTATCAATGTAAACAAATCTTATATCTTATCATTTGGCATTGGATATCAATAGCATTGACCCACATTTCAAATGTTTGCATCACATATCTATATCACAATATAAAATCAGTTATGAATTTTTTTCAATTGTTGTTAGTAAATAAATTACTAAGCATTATTTATTATGAACAGTTTCATTTTTAAATATCTGTTGAATATGGGCCACATATACAATCATCCTACTCATTTTGAGTAGGAGGATTGTCTATGTGGCCCAAATAAACTAGTAAAAGACTTGATGTCCACAAAGTTTAATGTTGCAGTTCAAAAATCGAACATAATAATTTAATTTTGTAATATTTTAAAATCATTTCCGATTTAAAATTTTACTGAAATTACACTAACCGGAATGCAATTGATACCGAGATTCAATTATTATAATTCAATTTAATCTCTTAACATTTGTTGCCATTTCATACAGTTACAGTAAAGGTTATTATTATTATTTACTACTATTTTTTATTTTTGCGAAAGTGTTTAAAACAATGCATAAGTAACTAATATAGCTAACAATATATTTTTTTTCTTTTATTACCGAAACTTTAATATTCATGTATTTTAAATTGTTTTAATTTCGCTCCAAAACGCCTATACTGGTCACATGGTTTGTGGAGGTATAATTAAAAAGATATATATAAATTTATAAACTGGGAACAATAAAAAGGTGATTATCATTTCATTTTACTTAGAAAATTGGAAAATTTCAATATAGATTTGACATGTTTATTCTAGATTTTGTTATGTGATATGAAAAATGCAAAAATATTACTTAACCTATGTTTCAATCAAATTTCTTATAATAAAATAAATCTAGACCATATTTTACATCATTATTCCTTTCATGATTAATAAGGTCTCAGGATCTATCTGATAAATGACTGGACTAATATTCAACCTTTTGACATGAATCATTCTTAGATTGTCACAAAAAGCAGCAGCAGCAAATTGCAGCTCTGAAGCGCTATATTACAAAAAGAAACCACCAAATGGCTCTCCCTTTACTTTTTATTACCTTTTGTCTTTATTTGTAGCTATCAAAAAATGTATCAAATATGTGTTTAATATGTATTGAGATACTGGCAATCTCCTAGTTCGGTGTCCATCGGCAAACCAATCATGTATAGTTTGTCCGGGGGCTTAATTAGGTTTTCAAACAAATATTATTTCGCCTTTTAGTTCGGTGTGCATCGGCAACCCAATCATGTATAGTTTGTCCGGAGGCTTAATTAGATTTTCAAACAAATATTATTTCGCCTAAATGTTGACCGCCACGTCGGACACACTCTTGGAATCTAACTACAATATTTTGTACTACTTGCGGAAGATACTTTCTTTTAATGCTTTGCTTTAGTCGGGTTTGTTTCATAGACTTTTACTTTTGAGGGGGGTACCTCAACGAAACAACAGAAAAAAGTTCATAGGAGTAGGATCCGGTGGCTTGGGTGGCCAATAGATGTTGCGGAAACGGTTTATTAATTTGTTATATGAGAAATCACAAAGAAGAATCTCTAGCCGTGTGAGCAAAGTGAAGGCATGCATGCGTTTACTGATCATTCAACCTATAACCTAATTCCGCTATGGAACACGCTAAATATACGCATATATTATTAATGATAAATAAACTGGGTTTAAAGAATTAATTTCCCAGCTTAAAAATTTTATAAAATGAAAATAACTATATTTGCAGGTTGCATTGTCAACAGTATTAGAGACACGAACTCAAGAAGTGATATTGGAAAATGTGGCAGAAGATTCCTGGGTTAAACTTAATCCTGGCACAGTAAGTTTTAATTTTGATAGATATATATATATATATATATATATATATATATATATATATATATATATATATATATATATATATATATATATATATATATATATATATATATATATATATATATATATATACATATATATATACATATATATATATATATATATATATATATATATATATATATATATATATATATATATATATATATATATATATATATATATATATATTCATAGATATATATATATACACGGACTTTAACTTTATGAATGACGAAGTTTATTTTTGCGAGTGAATAAAAATATGAACTAGGCTAGTATGAAGTTGTTTTCCTTAATGAAACAAATTAAAGATCACCATAGATTTGAATAAATTATAATGTCCATTGTGTATTGAAGATACCATGTTCGAACTCTCTTATAGTCGTGACGAGAGAAGAAAAAAATACACAATAGTATTTAAATTAACCCTTTCGCTACGGAGCGCTTGTCTCAAAATGTGATCGCTGTGAACGAAGCGCATTACTGAGTAGTTGAAACTCAAGTACAGAATAATATGAAGTATTTAGAAGTCGTTTGTTCTTCTCTAAATTTCCAATAATATTTATGATATTCAGTAATTTCATCTTACTTTTTAAAATATAAAAATTTATAATCATAATTTTTATCATAATGTTCATATAATATTTTTAAAACAACGAAATTAGTATTTGGTATGATAAAGTTTCATGGATGGATAACCCAACATCACATTGTGAATAATAGTACTTCGAGTCACGCCTTTTTCCTCATTTACTGCAGACGACACATTTCTTTTAATAAAAGTCAATTGTTTAAGGCATGCAGCGTTGCCAGATACTCGATTAACAAAAATATTAACGCGCGCGAGTACGCTCTTCCGCGCGCCCCTTTTTCCAGAGCGTATACATACGCTCTTTGTATTTAGATGATCATTCTTCGAGGGCGTATACATACGCCCGTCGGAGTGAATCGTTGTTTAATCGATTTGAAAACTATGTTTATTATGTAGGTCGGGTATTATAGAACTCGTTATCCCGCCTCAATGTTGGAACAGCTAGTGACTGCAATCCGCGACGGCTCATTGCCTCCGCTCGACCGGCTCGGTCTACTGGATGATTGCTTTGCACTTGTGCAGGCAGGACATACACACACGGCTGAGGTAAATTTGCATTTTAGTTTTTTCTGTTCTATTCAAAATATTAACAAAATTAAACTCTTAAATAGAAACAAGAAAAGAAACATTAACAAAAGTAAAAGGTTACCTAACACATTCCCATCGGGCTAGTTTTGCACAAACTTGCTTATAAATCGGGGTATTTTTATGAAATCAAAATATTCGACGTGTGAATTAAAACTGCGGTTATTATTCTGATTATAAATATTCAGTCTTAGATTTTCATCAAAGTGAACGCGGGTTTAATCGTGTTTTACATATAAGATTTCAATACAGATAAAATCGATTGATACATAATTTTTGAAGTCGAAATTAATAAGAATTTTTATGAATTTTTTCTCAAAACTTTTTTAAGTACTTTTGCGTATTAAGTACTTTTACGCATATTTTTAATTTTACATGACTCATTAGGTGATATAAAATTAATAATTTTATATATATATATATATATATATATATATATATATATATATATATATATATATATATATATATATATATAATATAATTGCCAAATTCATGTTTAATACACGAATTTGGCATAATATTATATATACGATATAATTAAACATCATTATTCGGCAATAATCAATATGCGATATTTACAATACATTTGTAATCAATATGTATTTATGTCACGACCGTTAAATAACATGTGACATCAAATAGTTTTATAAGTCTTTTACGGTATTTGTAAGTCTCCATCATGAATATGACTGTTATGCATAAAATAAATGTCATTTAAATTACCATGCATCATAATAATCTTTGTTTGCTTTTTTGATAGGGCTTTGTAAGTTGACGATTAATAGATTTTAGTATCTCTTATTCTTTTTTTTTTTAGAAATTTTTTATATAAGTACAACAACATTATGACAACAGTTAATTCATCTTCTTAACAAAGATAAGAGTGCAAGAGACAAGTGTATATAGCTCTTAAATATATGTGAATTCTTTGTTTTCAGTCACTTAAACTTATGGAGGCGTTTAGTAACGAAACCAATTTCACTGTGTGGTCTTCAATATCTAACTGTTTATCTAAGCTAAGTGCTTTATTTTCTCACACTGCTCTCGACAAGCCGCTGAAGAATTATGGACGTAAACTGTTTTCCAACATCACTCATAAATTAGGTTGGGATGCAGAAGAAAAGGAAAGTCATCTTGATACACTCTTGAGGAGTTTGGTGCTTAACAAAATGATCAGTTTTGAGGACCCCAGTACCATCAAAGAGGCAAAAAGTCGGTATGTGTACTAAAAGTATCCAATTTTTTTATAAAGTGAAATGTTCAAACATTTCTTCTGTTTAAAAGAAATCATCTTCCCTCATACATTTCTGCAACATCAGAGGATCGCTTGCTTTATTGGTCTTTAAGTAAGGTCTATGTTCATTATGCAGGTTCCACTGTCAAAGCAGTTCGATGTACGTTATTTCTAAAGAATGATTGTGGACAGAATAAATTTTAAAAAAACATGTTATTTCACTGACATTCATCCAAGAAACAATTTTAATGTATGGTCGACTGTATGATAATGCGGTCCAACAGTATTTATTTATTTGTCACAAAAACAAGATTAATATATACTGTAAACACAATAACACTGGGACTTACAACTCTTAAGATTTGCGCAAAGCATGCCTACATTATAATAACAGTAGCGGTGACTTATTCGTACCTAAATTATAAAGAAATTTAATAAAATTAAATTAAATTTAAAAAAGAAGGATAACAATAATGTCCCGTGTGATCTATCGGACGCCAAAGATATCCCGGAGCGGTCGTGTATTCCAAACAATTCCTTTTTTTAATATATTTATTATGGCCCAACAAGCAAATGAACACGCCGGTCACACGATGATGAATGATTACCGCCTCCCATAGAAATCTGCAACGCCGGATGTGTCACAAATACAATACGTTGGCGGCCTTTCATGAACACGTACGCCCGTTTTTTTTTATGGGATAGGAGGGCAAACGAGCAAGCGTGTCGCCTGATGGAAAGCAAACAGCGCCGCCCATGTGCAACCGCGACACGGCAGGAGTCGCGGAAGCGTTGCCGGCCTTTTAGGTAAGTATAGGCTTGTTTTTTGAAGGTTCCAATGTCGTAACGGTTTGGAAAGACCGCCGAGGGTAGCTGATTCCACAAACTGGTGGTGCGTGGAAAGAAGTTACGAGAGAATCGCACCGTAGATCGCCACTCATCCAGGTGGTGGGGATGAAATTTTTCTTTACGGCGAGTTGTGCGGTTGTGGAATTCGGCTGCGGGAATTATTCCAAACAATTCCTCGGAGCAGTCCCCATGATAGAAGCGGTAAAAAATGCTGAGAGATGAGACATCTCTCCGCAGCGCTAGAGAATCAAGCCGTTCGGTGAGATCTTGGTCATCGGCGATTCGGATCGCACGACTTTGAATGCGATCAAATGGAAGAAGTTGATACTGGGGAGCCCCGGCCCAGAGGTGAGAACAGTATTCCATGTGTGGCCTGATTTGTGCCTTGTACAGTTGGAGGCAATGGCCAGATGTGAAATACTGTCTCGCTCTACTGAGCACACCCAGTTTTATCGAGGCCAGCTTGGCCTTTCTTCCAGATGGCCGCGGAACTGGACGTCATACGATATGTCAACGCCAAGAATTCCGATATACGGCTTAAGATTAAGGGGAGTGTCTCCAAAGCGAGGAGCTACGACAAAGGGAGTTTTTTTGGTAGAAAACGCGCAAACTTGTGTCTTATTGGGGTTGAATTCGATTAGATTACGCTGACCCCAATTCGAGACCTGGTCTAATGAGGTCTGTACTTTAGACACAAGTTTGTTCCGACACTCATTGGCCGAGAAATGTTAGCACGTCCGGAGTATAAGGCATCACCAGTGGTGTCATCTGCATAACAGTGCATGCTACTAATTTGTAACATATCGTTGATATGCAGAAGGAACAAAGTAGGTGAAAGCACACAGCCTTGCGGAACACCAGCATTCACGGGCTTCAAATCCGAGCAAAAACCGTCTAAAACGACTTTTATGCTCCGATCCGTCAGGAAGCTGGTGATCCATTTGCATAATTTATCGGGTAACCCATAGCATGAAAGTTTAGCTAGAAGAGCCTTGTGCCACACCCGATCGAAGGCCTTGGCTATATCCAGGCTTACTGCTAAGGCTTCCCCTTGGCTCTCCACCGCTTCTGCCCGTCGGTGTGTCAAATAAGTGAGAAGATCACCAGCTGAGCGACCCTGACGAAATCCGTATTGACGGTCACTAATCAGCTGATGCTCCTCAAGATACCGTAAGAGCTGGCAGTTAATAACAGATTCCATTACTTTGGAGAACAAAGAGGTGATGGCAATTGACCTGTAGTTAGCTGGATCAGAGCGGTCACCTTTTTTTGGGATCGGATGTATTAAGGCTGTCTTCCATGACACCGGGACCATACCTGAGTTGTAGGAGTGCCGTAAGAGGCGCGTGAGAACTGGAGCCAACTCTGGAGCACATATCTTTAGCACAATTGGGGGGACGCCATCTGGCCCACTCGACTTATTGATGTCAAGAGAAAAGAGTGCTTTACGCACCGAGTTTTGAGTAAATCGGATTTCTGGCATAAAGCACTCACACCGGAGGATGGTTGGCGGTGGTCTTTCTCTGTCTTCAAGAGTCGAGTTTGATGCAAAAAGAGAGCCCAGAAGATCGGCTTTCTCCTTTGCAGTGTGGGCCATCGAGTCATCCGCCCTGCTCAAAGGTGGAAATGATGGCTGACAGAAATTCTCTTGCACGGCTTTTTCGAGAGACCAGAACGCCCGAGATCCTGAGGGAAGGCGAACTAGTCTCTGGCCGATTTCTACAACGTTTTCAGATTTTGCTCTGGCAATAGCTCTTTTGGAGACAAAGTTATACTTTTTTCAAAGCTGCCATTCAGAAGGATCTTTCTTTGCCTTTGCTTTAACCCAAGCCTGAAACGCCTCCTGCTTTTGCCGAAACGCCATTTTGCAGGAGTGGTTAAATCAGGGCTTAGTCTTGCCTCCAATAGGTACCACAGTGCTTGGAACAAACAGTTCCATACCCTGAAGCACCACATCAGTGACAAGATCAGCAATGAGGAGCGGATCTTCCGATGCAAAGCAAATTTGCCCCCATGGGTAGGATACGAAAAAGGTCCGCAGTCCATCCCAGTTTGCTGATCTGAAGTGCCAGACACGGCGGCAGCCCGCGGATCGGGGCCGTGATTTACGCGTGAATGACACCTTGCTCCGAATTAGGCAATGGTCTGAGGAGCCAAGAGGGGCATCGACAGTGACATGATACCCATCGGGATGAGTGGTCAGCAAAAGATCCAACAGGGAAGGCTTATGATCTTCAACATCTGGTATTCGTGTAGGCGAAGAGACCAATTGTGTCAGACCATAGGCTAGAGCAAAACTCTGAACAGATCTACCGGCGTGGTCAGTTGACTGTGACCCAAGCCAATCCGCATGATGGGCATTGAAATCACCAAGTATGATGATTTCGGCGGAAGGGATCTGTTTGAGTACGGAATTAGTCATCATTTGAAGGTGCTCAATGAGTCGGTCCGTCTCAGAATTACCACTATGCGACCTATATGGCCACCCATAGACGCCAGGATGGTCGTCGCAGTCTACACGAAGCCAGATAGTGGAGAGGTCCGAACCTTCAAATCTCCCTAGGCGGCGGGCGCAGATATCTTCCCTGATAAATACGCATACGCCGGCATGGGGCACAAAATTGTACTCGATTTTGTAATCGGGATACGAAAGGTATGACGTATCCGCAGGGGGAGAAATCTGAGATTCCGTTAGAAAGAGCAAGGCCGTCTTAACTGTCTCTAGGTGGTGGTGGACGGCGTTAAGGTTGGTATGTATCCCCATAATATTACAGAAATTCATGCAAAGCATGGTAGGGGGTGCTTTGGATCTGCTGCTCTTGCCTTGGGTAGGATGGAGAACAAGCGGAATTTTACCCTCCCCAGAGTACGCAGGGCAGCCTGAGCAGGGGCGCTCAGGGAGGGGTTCTCCAGAACGGGTAGTGCTGGTACCCTCCTGTGGTACTCCTATGTTAAATGCCGCTGTCATTGTGGGAGGGGGGGGGGTTGGGCCTCCGAAACTCACCGCTCACCGAACGAAGCGCGGTAGCAAAGCTACCACTCAGACGTCGGTTTTCTGCGCGAGTGTGGTACTTCCCCGGGCGAGCCGGCCCATTCATGCTACAGACAAATATTGTGCAATACTTGAAAAAGTATTCGTCTGCACGTTGGCTCTACCACTAAGAATTTTTTTTCGAATACCTCAATGTCGTAATCGTTTAAGAACACAGCAAGTGGTAGATCTTATTTATTTTATCTGTACGCAGAGATGTATCATCTTTCTGTGTCCTGTTTCGAAATTATTACGACGAATGTTCAAAGGAGTTGTTTAATCTCCTCCCAGCCGCACAGTTCCACCATCTCATTACGCGCCACAAAAATTATTTCCATCATCATTGTCTGGATGGCTGGCTGTCAACCACCGTGCGGTTAATTCTCAGTTTTCTGCCACGAATTTTGGAAATGGGGAACAATTTGCCACCTGGGATGACCACGTGATTATGACATGACGGAGAAGAGAGTATGAGTTCGTTCAAGGCCGGCAAAGTATCTGTGAAGCCTCCAGCTTTGCGGATGCATATGGGCGGCGGTTATCGTTTACCGCCAGGTGAAAAATTCATTACTGAAAATTGGAACTGGATTGTACGAAATAGATCCCATGGTGGACACAACATCTACATTGTAATGCTGAGATTTCTATATCCAACTCAGGACTTTATCCCGTCGATGCATTGGCCTCCCTCATAAATGGTGATTGTTGCCATAATCCCATGGGGATTGGCAGACAGATTTTAGATCATATATTGGTCCAATATCCATCTACTGAAAATTATTTGCTCAAATAACTGTCTTATAGGATACCGATGGAATGAAATGGACTGAACCTATGCCGTTGGGAACCACACAGAAATTTCTTGATTATGGTGATACGTACATACTACATACATACATATAGTCACGCCTGTTTCCCGTAGGGTTAGGCAGAGACCACAGATCACCATCTGCTACGATCTCGGCATACTTTCTTTGCTTCCTCCACACTCATCACTCTTCTCATACAAGCCGGTTAAGGGTTCTATTGACCTGGCGTTTTCTAAAAACTTCGGCAATTTGATCAATGTATGTTTTCTTTGGTCTTCTCCTACCGACACTTGCATCCACATCCGCAACGTAAATCTCTTTTGTCAATCTTTCATCCATCCGATGTGCCCAAACCATCTAAGCATACCTTTCTCAACTTTTGTTGCGAGATCTTTTATGACATATTTACTCCATTACACATTGTGATAATACGTCACATTTTCTTATGTATGTTTAGTTTCGAGAAGCATATAACAGGTGCTTGCACCCTACCAGCTGATTTGAGGTCGGCGTGCTATCGCGCGGTTTTAGCGGAGGCTGACGAAGGGACCTTTCAACGCTTCTTAGAGCTATATCGCGCTGCAGATCTTCATGAAGAGAAAGACCGCATCAGCCGAGCGCTTGGCGCCGTCAAAGACCCCGCGTTGCTCAAACGAGTGTTAGATTTCGCTATATCTGTAAGTTAAAAATAATTTGTCAATTATTACCCCAGATTAGGGTTTTCTGTTATTAGGTACCCTGATATTGCCCGCCTTATACAATGGATCTATACATCAAATTTATTTCATTCGCCATCTAGATGGTGAACCAAATAAATTACTGTGGGTTATTGAAAGTATTCATATTTTAAAAAAATCGAAACTGCGAAAAAGTCTTCATGCAGATTATTTTAGATTTTTGTCATTGTTTAAAATGAAATGTGTTGTACAAAAATGATCCGATATAGAAACTGGCCAACTAAGATATTGATGCCTAACAATCGAAAATGATCTATATTCTCATATAGTAAAAATTCATTTTGTTATGTCGACTACAAATATTTGTTGTATAAGCTATCAAGTATGTAAAATGTAGTATAAGCTATCAAGCGTCTACAATATCAGGGGCACTGCAAACACATTACTCCCTTTAGAAAATGTATATAATAGGATAATGGAACGAGAAGAATCTTGTAATAGAATGGAGTGAAGGAAGCATAGGAATTGGAATTTCGGCTCCAGTATTGAGGCTCCTCAGAAATTTATTTCATTGTCATCATCTCAGTAGCAAACCTATACTAATTAGAATATGATTTTCTGCGAGTGTGTGATACTTACATGAAAGAGCCATTTATGCTGGAGACAAAAACTTGCTTTCACCACAATTACCATCTAAAATAAAAAAAACTCCAGACTAAGGGTTGTTTGTGTTGGTAGATAAAGCCTTTACTTTCTTAAAAAAATATTTTAAAACTGACAACATGACACTTAAAAACAAACTTGCTCAATTCTGTAGGACGAGGTGCGCTCTCAAGACACCGTGTTTGTAATAGTATCGGTCGCTGTAAGTCGTAATGGACGCGATCTTGCATGGCAGTTCTTCAAAGATCATTGGCAGGAATTTATGGACCGTTACCAGGTATTTTTCTTCATCTCTATTTTATATTCAATATTTTATTCTATAACTAGTGATTCCTTATGTATTAAGAAAGTACAGCACCTATTAATTCATTAATTTGAATTAATGGCTTTCAATAGCGCCTAAATAGCAAGCATGATTTCGCCAATGTCACATAGAATGGAAAACGCACGAAAATGATTAATTGTTGCAGTTGAGATAAGAAAGGATTGTAATGGAGAAGACACAGGAGATTGCTAGATAATCTATATTTTTACACTAACATAATCTTACAAATGAATATCATAATTAAATAACTTTAATTCTTTATTATTAATTATAATATGAAAAATTATTTTTTCAATAAAATGTCATAAATTTTATCGACAAAATTAAACATAAAGTAATAAAACATAGAATACCAAAGAAACAGTACTTTAATGTTAGATTAATAAAGTATATTTCGGCGTTTTCGGTGGTTGTAATTAGAATGAATTTTGCCCCCACTGAATTTCGGTTTTTATACACACCGAGAAGGGGAACAAAGACAATAAACATTGAACCTAAAAATAGATTTCCTTCAACATAGCAACAATATATCTCTTTTACAAACAAATGCAATTACTGCAAAGCAATTCCTAAAATACAGCTCAATATTCAAATTACATATTTATATGATTTTTACATCATTCTAAATAATTTATATTATACAAATTACAATTATTATAATTATTTTTTATAAACCAACATTATTGTTACATAATCTGCCAACAGATGGCGCTACAATACATATAAAATTAATATTGTCTATTGCATAAAATAATTAACAATGATATTAATTCTAATTCTCTGACATATATTAACCCTTTGCGCTCGAGGCGCTTTTCTGTCGGATGAACCAGCAACTCGAGAGTAATCGCACGCGCTCCCGCTTACTTCATGAGTTCGTTATTGTTAACTTAAAATAATTTTAGACACAATAAGACACTTTAAACTCGTATATTTTAACACTATTAGCTTAATGTAATACAATTATTAAATAATTATATTCTATAATTTTGCTTCTTATGATATTTTGTGAAACAATCTCCAATGTGCATTCTTGGCTTGTCGGGTGAGAATCACCCGAGATAAAAGACATTTAGACACCTCGTAAAATGATCTACAAAAGGCCAAGTAGACTTTTCAAGCGATATTCCTTAAGTCAAACAGAAATAAACACATCGATCTGAATGGTGCCTCTCAGGCACCGCTCGAGTTATTGCATCACATATTGTGGTGCAATAGGGCGCCTGAGAGGCACCACTCGAGCGCAAAGGGTTAACATCCCATGGTACAGTTAAAACACGATCCATAGTTCTCAGCCAGCCCAATATTTCTGGCCGAGGTAGATTAGATCGATATAGAGGCCAGGTTTAGTATGGGCCAGAGAATGCGAATAATTCCGGTGAAGAACAAGCAGTGGGACGCCCCCCAACTAGATGGAGCATCGTAGAATGGGTAGTGAAGACTAGTGCTGAGGATCATGCTAGGTACCGCATCTTGGGAGCGGCTTACATCCAGCAGTGGACTGCCATAGGCTGATGTAGATGTTGATGAGATATTTTTGTCGTTTTTTACATAATAAATGCAAAAATATTATTTTTTTATATTACGAAAATGAAGGAGTAGAATATAAATTACAAAGAAAAAATGTCTTGAAGAATTTTTCTCATTTTTTGTTTTGTCATAAAAGATATGAGTGTAAATTACCAATAAGAATCTGAGTTACAAAAGAGAATATGACAATTTATAATCTTCCTATCAGAAAAATATACATTCAGATATTTTATGATTATATATATATATATATATATATATATATATATATATATATATATATATATATATATATATATATATATAATATATTCATTGCAGGGCGGCTTTTTATTAGCTCGACTAGTCAAATCAACTACTGAGAATTTTGCGTCGGAAGCTTGTGCCAAAGAAATTGAACAGTTCTTTAGCACACATCAGTCGCCGGGCACCGAGCGCTCCGTTCAGCAAGCACTGGAGACGGTGCGCCTCAACGCAGCCTGGCTGCGGCGTGACCTTGCCTCCACCACCACCTACCTGCAAACCTACCACTAAGGCCTGTTAGTAACTTTTTTGTAAAAGAAACCAGTAACTATATTATATTAAATACACATATTTTAAACTATTGTTACGAGCTGGGGTTCGGGGATCGGAAAAATGAAATCGGCCACTAGTTTCACTTCTCTTTACTTTATTTCCACTTCTTCTCTTCTACTATTTTCTTCCGATTGTCTTTCGGATAAACTTTTAAACTCTGCTTCGATCTACTCCTCTATATAGGTTAAACGATCGAAAATTCTATCATTCCAAAATTCGAAAATTTTCCAGAATTGTGTAGTCTTTTCTAGACATCGTCTTATCTGTTTCCCAATTTTCTATTAACTGTTCTTGTCACGCATTGACAGTCTTGTCAATTTATTTTTAAAAAGTTGTAATGGCTTGCTTGACCAGGATTTTGAGATTTCAAAATGAGATTTTAATTGTTTTATAATAAAAAGATTTTTCATATATGTGTCACGCAACAGTATTAATGATTTCGTTAAATCAGGTTCCGAACCTTTTATGGACTGCCTTTACAAAAAAAATTACGTCGTGGATAAAAAATTATTAACGGCGTTAATTATAAATAAGATAAACATTTTAGACGGCTAGATAGAGTGTTTATTCATGTAAATAGAGGTATTTCATAACGCCCCCTATTTGCCTTTGGACCTGCTACCGCCCGTCATTTAAAACTTGCAGATCAATGTAAATGTTTATTGTAGACGAGTAATAGTAAATTTTTTAATGGGCAATATTTCTCGGGGCGAGCCTCGTCTTAAGCGTGTCGATCGTCCCGGGGTCGGGCTCCCCCGGGGACTATGGTGCCTTACCTCAGCATGCAGGGCTCTGCTGGGGCTGACCTCCATCCTCCCTTGCGGCTCGTGGGATTCACTAAAGACGAATTTAATATACCTAATTTGTCGAAAATGACGGCGACGTGGTTCGCCACCCGTCACGTCCTGATTCTCACGAGGGCGAAAAGCGACCAATGACGAGCCGTTGCGCTGCGATGAATGGCAGCGGATGGAACTCTGTGGTCTCTGCCAACCCCTGCGGGGGATAGGCGTGAATATATAATATATAATAATAATAATAATAAACAATATTTCTTTCTTTTACAGGCCAAATAACAAAAGACTGCTGAAACTACAACGAAGTGCATTAAGTTTCGTTCACAGTTAGTGTTACTGTTCAAAAGTTGGCTTTATTTATCGTCAGTTCTATACTTATAAATTCTAAACTGATATTCCATTGCAATTTTCAAAAATTTCAAAATTATTTGACATAATGAAATTTAATTTTGAATTTGATTTACAATAAAATCAAATTATAATATAATTCTTATCAAAATATGAATATATTTCAATGACTGACAAACCCTTCCCCTAAAACACTAGGTTAAATTATATCTGCTTAATTTTCATAATTATAAAAATTTAAATAAACACTCGGCAATTTATAAGTATGATGCAGTGTTCCATAGTACAAAGTTAAGAACTTCATCACTGCTAGACGCTGGAAAATAGCATCCAAATGATTAAAACTAAAACAATATACTGCTTTATAACTTTTATTCATACCATCTCTTATGGCTTGTTATGTAAATGTGTAATATATTAATTTATAATAGTTACGTTACAAACCAATGGTGGTGCTTAGTGCGGTAGAATTTTAGTAATCATCTTATACATATTACAATTGTAATTATTCGGTTCTGTTATAAACACATAGAACGGTGTGCAATAGTATGTTTTTTTAAACTAGTGGCTATCATAAATTACATTTAAAAATAATATTAATGTTTATTTAGAAGGGGAAGTCAGTTGTTTTATGTGAAGTAAGAATATATTAATTCGTAGTTACCATCGATTTATTCATTGTATCATTCTTTATTGTTTTGTAAGACTTTGTTATTGCAATAAATTGTACAAAAGTACACGTAAACTTTGTTCTTATTTTGTTTTATACTAATAGTATAACCGTTGACATATGAAAGAAGGCAAAGCCCTAAATGTCTAAATGTTGGCACTGCAATCGGCAAGTCGCCTGCACGTGTTGAGGCATCTAAAATACGTGTGGTTCTAACGAATTAGTAATGGTGATATAGCAATATCAGTCACACAACAGCCTGTTCTTTATTTTAATATTTTTATACCTAATCATGGTCTAATGACTGTTACTGGTGCAAGAATTACCGAATGTGTTTAAAAATCTACCTGCCCATTGAACTAGACTGTTAAAGGTATATGATGTCAGATTAAAACAAATACCTTCCGCAGTGCAAGCGAACATGTCTGTCCAAAAATGTTGGACGGCTATTCGGAAATCCTTATACGGAGCTGGCTGCAAGCTGGTATTGAAAACGGAAAACTGGTAGCCCTGCGCTCCACTGCGGCGGTGCCAATACTGATATACTAACTAATACTGATACAGAAATCGCATCCCAGTGAAAACACTATATTTTAGTTTCGTATACCGTTAACAGAGGGCAGTAATTATGAAACACACGGAAGAAACATCACTTTCAACATTTCTTCTTGATACTATATTGCGTTTTGGATATAAAATGTAAAATATACAATATAATTCATAACGAAGATATTTATCGCAAAATAGTGTTCGCTCGCTTAAACACGTCGAAAATATTTTCAGACTCGAAACTATTCATTGAGATTCCAAAATTTGTCTTAATTTGTTGTATATGCTGCTTTGCAATTTGTACCATTATTCTGTCAGTCAGATTACCATTACCTTAGCAGGAAGCCTGGATATAGCCAAGGCCTTCGATCGGGTGTGGCACAAGGCTCTTCTAGCAAACCTTCCGTGCTAGGGGTTGCCCGATAAATTATGCAAATGGATCACCAGCTTCCTGACGGATCGGAGCATAAAAGTCGTTTTAGACGGTTTTTGCTCGGATTTGAAGCCCGTGAATAGTGGTGTTCCGCAAACCTGTGTGCTTTCACCTACTTTGTTTCTTCTGCATATCAACGATATGTTACAAATTAGTAGCATGCGCTGTTATGCAGATGACACCACGGGTGATGCCTTATACTCCGGACGTGCTAACATTTCTCGGCCAATGAGTGTCGGAACAAACTTGTGTCTAAAGTACAGACCTGATTAGACCAGGTCTCGAATTGGGGTCAGCGTAATCTAATCGAATTCAACCCCAATAAGACACAAGTTTGCGGGTTTTCTACCAAACAAACTCCCTTTGTCGTAGCTCCTCGCTTTGGAGACACTCCCCTTAATCTTAAGCCGTATATCGGAATCCTTGGCCTTGACATATCGTATGACGTCCAGTTCCGCGGCCATCTGGAAGAAAGGCCAAGCTGGCCTTGATAAAACTGGGTGTCTGGCCATTGCCTCCAACTGTACAAGGCACAAGTCAGGCCACACATGGAATACTGTTCTCACCTCTGGGCCGGGGCTCCCCAGTATCAACTTCTTCCATTTGATCGCATTCAAAGTCGTGCGATCCGAATCGCCGATGACCAAGATCTCACCGAACGACTTGATTCTCTAGCGCTGCGGAGAGATGTCTCATCTCTCAGCATTTTTTACCGCTTCTATCATGGGGAGTGCTCCGAGGAATTGTTTGGAATAATTCCCGCAGCCGAATTCCACAACCGCACAACTCGCTGTAAAGAAAAATTTCATCCCCACCACCTGGATGAGTGGCGATCTACGGTGCGTTTCTCTCGTAACTTCTTTCCACGCACCACCAGTTTGTGGAATCAGCTACCCTCGGCGGTCTTTCCAAACCGTTACGACATTGGAACCTTCAAAAAACAAGCCTATACTTACCTAAAAGGCCGGCAACGCTTCCGCGACTCCTGCGGTGTCGCGGTTGTCCATGGGCGGCGTTGATTGCTTTCCATCAGGCGACACGCTTGCTCGTTTGCCCTCCTATCCCATAAAAAAAAGCAGTCTCACAGAACTCGAGTGACGTAAAAGTGTATCTACATATTTTAAATTCATAAAATAATATATTTAAATAGTTTTACGTTTGATAGTCATCTATTATTATATTCAAAGTACAGTTATACATATATATTTTTCCATCTACAAAATCCACGGGTAGTTAATGTACTTTTTAACTTTTGTTTTATTATTATGTTTAATGCTTTATTTTTACTCAAAATGTAAGTGTCCAGCATGGCTACTAAGAGAAGGCAAAGAAAAACAGAAGACGAAAATCGTGAATTCAGAGTATAGTGTATAGTGGACAGGAAAATTTGAGTTTATCCTAAACTTAAATGGTCTTCCGACCTGTCTTATTTGTCAAGATAAAACTGCACATATAATAAAAAATAAAGACACTATGATTAAACACGAATCATTTAATATCAAATATCCACTTGGTGATGCAAGCAAGAAAGCCATCGCTCTTCATCTCTGTTTTTAATCACTGGGTGCAATCAGATTGAGCGAAAAATGGTTTTGTCGCATAAAACATTTCTTATTAAAACGTTTTGCTTCAATGTTTATTGAAATTAAAGCATTTCTTTTTAAGAGAAGGGTGTTCACTATGTAGAGCTAACGAATGATGTTACTTCGCATCTAAATTAGCTTAATCGTAAGGTAAAAGGAAAAAGAAACAAAATTTTTTTAATGTTAGAATAAGTAATTTCATTCGAAAACAAATTGTCGCGTTTACTGAAAATTTAAAAAAAAAACCTTAATTCACTTTCCATGTTTATTAAAATATTGTCGAGAAAGTAAGTCTAATATTGACATTTACCATTTCACAACAACACTGATGAATATGAAGGATGCTTTTCTCACCAGGTTTGAAGACAACAAAGCGACGTCAGCTTTTGTTTAGTTTGTTAGTATTTTTAACATTTGAAATAGTATTCCTATTTCATATGATCAATTAAAAAACTAGTATTTGCTGTTATTTTCTCATTTGGATCTACATATTCATGCGAAAAGTCATTTTTAAGCATGAACATTATGAAGAGTAAAGTAAGAAATCGGCTTATCAATGAGAAATTGGAAACTTGCCTCAAAATACTAACTACATCTTACAAACCTGACTAACTCTTCAATATCAGCCCGCGGCACCCAAGACGCGCCACCTAGCCCGATCTTCAGCTACACGCGTACAGTCTCTACCTGCCCCCTTTCGCAGATCGTCGCTCCATCCAACAGGTCCCACACTATGTACGTTTCCCGAGGCGCGGTCTCCACCCCAGCACTCGTCTACTCCAACGCTTGTTGATTTTCTGACAAACAAGTCCAGCCCATTGCCACTTCAATTTGCTAACTTGAAGAGTTATGTCAGTGACTCTGATTCTCCGGCGAATTTCTTTATTTCGAATTCTATCCACCAGAGAAACTCTGAGCATAGCTCTCTGAGTAGCGTTGAGCTTGTGAAGGAGACGGACCGTAAGAGAGTACAGGCAGGACGCATTGATTAAAGACTTTTGTCTTCAGGCTTTGTGATATGGGCGACGAGAAGACTTGACGAAGTTTCCTTAATGCGGCCCGGCTGACTTCTTTTCTCGGCTTCTTTTTCGAAGTTGTCTCCATCCAATCGCAATATTTAAGGGATAATAATTAAAAGTATTTTAAGTAAGTATGCTGGAAACTTGATTCCAATATCTGGCAAGAAATGCAGATTTAGTTTTATTGTCTTTGGTTTGATTTAGTGATGACATTGATAACACACGTCGATGTTTTGTCGATGTAATATATCGCATTGAGGCATCGGTATTATATTGATACATTGAAAACTACATCGATGTTTTCAGTACATATTTTATTATAAAAATTGTACAAGTGAGGCGTGAAAAAAAACACACTTACTCTGCAGATGTTGCCATATATTAAAAATAATTTTCTCTATAATTTAATCTGTTTAATATATTAAAAATGAATAATTTACGAAAAATTTTAAAGATGTAGTAGTTTCACTTACTATATATTTTTAAAACGTATATATGTGTGTTTTATGATTACTGTACTACTTTAAATAGATGGATAATTTATTTCCTTCTGAAGTATATATTTTAATCAATTCACATTATAAACAGATGAAAATGGGGGAAATTCAGTCAAAACCTTTACTCACCGAGCAGAGAAATCGATTTTTTGCCACCCTCACGGAGATGTCATTTTTTCTTATATGTAAAGCCACTTTTAAGACACCTTATTGGACTAATAATTACTAAGTTACTGTGGTTTGCTTTTTCAATGCATCAAATAAAAAACATCGATATATACCAATTTTGACCAATTAAGAAAAAATCGGAATGATTCGATGCGTCTTTACTTTACATCGAATGTTTTTAAAACATCGATGTATATCGTCCACTCCTAGTATTTGATTCATAAATGTTGACAGCGTCATAGCTTGTTCTTTTGTGCCTCTTGTTTTTTCAGTTTTGCGTAACTAATTCAATTTTTAACTTCGTATGGTGCGTTATAAAAAGTAAAATATATGAAATGCTCTGACATGCAATCTGTCATGAGGTTTTCACTCACTGTTCCATCGTTATAGATAGGTATGGAATCGCATCGATTTTTTGTTTATAATTTACTTAAATCATAAATTAAAATAATTTATTTTAAGGAATATTACGAGGACATTTTATTATATAGAGGTTTCTAATTTAACATATAAATTAACCACATTGTTATTTATTATTATTAAGTAGTTAATGGATATTTTCTCTTACAAAGCCTATATATTTATTTTTCAATATAATATTGCATAGATATTGATTGCGCTGCTTTTTTTGATTTGCTATCTAACTGATGATAATTATTGAAATTATTTTTTAAAACATTGTAAGTGTAAAAAAATGTACTGAACTATGTAAAAATTTAGAAGAAATAGTATAAGATTTTTGATTCGTTTTAAGTTTTTAATAAGCCGTTTTACATTGTTTAATATTATGTTGCTCACATGAAATCGCCTCCAATTAAATAGTTCTATAGCAGTTATGCAACTGTTTTAGTTTATTATTTATATAGATTTGTAATACTTAATACTAAAATTAATATTCTTTCCTTAAAATAATATCAAATGATTTTTTAAAAAAAATGCGTCAAGTAAACTACTTGACGCATTTTTTTTACTTTGTTAGTACAAACACACAAAACAAAACTTTGTTAGTCCCCTCTTGATACTGCCTAAAGAATTCTGTAGAGACCAAAACAGGTGGGATCTGAAGGTGCAAGGTCAGGGCTGTATGGTAGATGCATTCACATCTCCCAGTCAAATTCTCTTAACTTTTGCTGAGTGGCCTAGCATGCATTATTGTGGTGAAATACCACTTTTTATATCATTATTTGCTAATATTCCTTTTTATTTAATTTTAAAATGTATCCAATTTCTTCATTAGATTCACTCATTTTGACAGAAAGAAAAACAAAAGAAAATAGTAGGAAACAACATTTTACTAATTTGTCATCAAACACACATCAAAACTAACCAGTTCCATAGAGTACAGCCCAAGAAATTTTATTGCCAGTTATACTATATGTGAAAAGACTTTTTCACCAACCTAATATGAGGGATAAGTGATGAATGTATGTATAATTATATTGAATATTGTCACTTATCCCTCATATTTAGAGTACTGGATTATAATGTTTAAGATGCCTATTTATCAATATAGATATACCTCTATGAAACAAGTAGGGCAGCTTAAAACAAGATTATAGTAATTTTAAAATATATTTAACAATCTTTTGTGGTTCAATATAAATTATTCAGGTCTAAACTGTACATTCTAAAATAATTTCAGTATGTTTTTTACAAAATAGTTGGTACTTATTTTTTTATTTATTACTTAACTTTTTATAACAGTGGAAAAGCCATAGTTAAGTATATATCATATTGGTAAGTATTTGACTGTGTTTTGTCTGTGCAGGGATCCAATGACCCAATTCCTATTCCCTTCCTTTATATCCTCCTTCGTGCATTATTCACACATCATTCCTTTGGTAGGGGAAGCATGTGTAATGTCAATGTGCATCAGGTGACCCTCTTGCTTGTTCATGTGTTAATTCAGTAAAATAATAACAATAATCTTATTGTTTGAAAAATTATTTATATTACTTTGTGAAATGCCCAGCGCGGTGGCGGGTTGTGAGCACGGGCCGGGTGGCGCCAGCTCGGGCGGGCGGCCGGCGGACACCATTCGGCGAGTCAAGGTGAAGATGTCGTCGGTGTCGGCGCAGGGCGTCGTCGAGCGTGCATCCGCTGAACTTTCCCGCCGCATCACTGGTCTTGGGCTTCGCGGCCGAAAACGGTCACCTGGCGTTGTAGAACGAGTAGCTAACGCCCTCTGCGGACCCGCTCAAGCCGCCGCCCCCCGTGTCCCCCGCCGACGACGACCTTCGCCACGTCCCTTTGTTTGGAGTCAGTTCATCTTGGAAGAACGATTCCTTGAAAAATTCTTCTTCTACTTTAATGCAAACGATAGAAGGACACTTGCACAAGTATGTACTAAATGGCGTGATGTACTATACTCTTCAGCAAAATGGTGGAATGGTCTTGTGGCTATGCTTGACTGCCGCGAGCTACGCTCTGCATCTGGATGCTGCATGCAGAGATTTTACAATTCTATCATTAGACGGGGTATAAGGGGCATTGTACTTGTATGTGCTACAGATGATGATATTAATGAATTGATAAGGCAATTTCCACTATCAGCTCACCACATACATGCCATCGGTTTAAAAGGATGCACAATAACTGACAGAGGATTAGAGGCTATATTAGATCATTTACAGGTTAGTCTATGGCATGTAAGCTACAATTTAAATAATTTACTAAAAAAATCTTTTATTATATCTTATTTCATTGAAATACTCATTTTTAGGTTCTCTTTGAATTAGAATTAAATGGCTGCAATGAAATAACCGAAGCTGGCTTATGGGCATGCTTAACGCCTCGGATTGTCTCACTCACGCTTTCTGACTGTATTAACATTGCTGATGAAGCTGTAAGTATCAAGTGATTTTCAACAACTTAAAATTTACTGAATAATATTAAAATGTGTGTAATGTGAAAATTTTAAAAAAGATAATTTAACCCATATTTTATTTTGTTTATTAATAAAAATAAAATAAAGCGCTTTACAAACATAACCAATCACTTGGATTTCCTGTGTCTTAGATGTCATACACAAATCACATGAATGAAAAATCAGACTGAAAAAATCTCCATACCAATTCTATCTCAATGTGGAAAATTGTCATCCTTAGTTGCAAAAGTGAAACACATGGCATTGCACCATATGGTTTGTCAAGGAATCAATATTTAACTATATAAGTATACTCTGCTGGTGAAAATATTCCTGATATTAAAACAAATGATTGTAGCAATTGCCTGATTAATGGGTGATAAAATATAAACATTTTTATCTCTAAACATTCTTTTAACACTTACGATATGTTCTTCCAAAATTTACATCTCTGATCATGTTTTTATAAATAATTAAATTAAGAATTTACTCATGTGGAAAACATATGTGCATATAGGAGATCAGTCTGTTCCTAACTTTTGCTTCTTTTCTTCAGCTTGTAAGTTTAATAAATTTAAAAAATATCAGATGACCTATAGGCCAAATAAATAGTAAAGCTTTATCTAATCTATCAATAATAACAATAATGTTATAAAAATATAATTTGTTGTATTGTAGGTTGGAGCTGTAGCACAATTACTTCCATCACTGTATGAGTTCTCCTTGCAAGCATACCATGTGACGGATGCTGCCCTCGGTTACTTCTCCCCTAAACAAAGTGCCTCTCTTAGCATTCTACGCCTTCATAGCTGTTGGGAACTCACAAATCATGGCATCGTTAATATTGGTAAGCTGTTTGTGATTATTTATAAGTCTACAGTAGGATTGATATTTTCTTTTCGAAAGTTTATTTTGTGATTTGAATATGTATTAGGTTGGCAACTAAGTAATTTCCGAATTCAGTTATAGGCATCTCTCACTCCATCATTTTTATGATATCCGTAAATGTTATGATCTTCTTCTTTTATATGTTAGCTGTCATCGTCACCTAGCTTTACAAGTTAATTGCAAAAAAAAATCTAAGAAAATATCTATATTTTCTTAAAGTTTTTTTTTCCTTAATATATGGAGTGCAAAAACGAACATTTCCGTCATATTTTGCTTTATTATTTCCGTAAAGGAGAAAACGCAGTGCAAGCCGCCAAAAAGTTGATGATGTGTGTGATGTGATGAAACGTGATGTGTATGGTGATGAAGCCCTTAAAACAAGGCAATTGTGGAAATTGGTTTGAAACTTATTGCTCTGGAGATTTTTCTCTTAAAGATGACCAATGATCAGGTCGAGCAGCTGAACTCATCGAAGCGGATCATCACGTAACTATACAGGCCATTACAGAGACATCAAATGTTTCACATACAGCCATTCAGAAGCATTTAAAACGTGTCGGGCTCGTTAGGAAGCTGAATGTTTGGGTTCCGTGCGATTTCAAAGAAGTTCATCTAACAAAGTGCATCGACGCTTGCGATTAATTCCTTAAATCTGTTTTTAAAACGAATCATCACTGGAGACTAAAAGTGGATTGTGTACAACAATGTCAATTGAAAAGGATCGAGGTGCACGTTTTATGAGTCATGGTAAACATCTTTCCAATCCCACCAAATTGACAGCAAAATCTTCTTTTGATGGATATTTGCATCCACCAAAAGAAGATTTTGCTCTCAATTTGGTGGGATTGGAAAGGTCCGGTGTATTTTGAGCTGCTTCCAAGAAACCAATCCATTAATTCGGAAGTCTACTGTCAGCAGTAAATTGAATGCAGCGGTCAAGGAAAAGCGAACAGAATTGGTCAATTGTAAAGGTGTCATTTTCAATGTCAGGATAATGCTAGGCTGCACACGTCTTTGGCCACTCGGCAATAATTATTGGATATTGGTTGGCAATTGATGTTACACCCACCATATAGCCCTGATCTCGCCCCATCGAATTACCACTTATTTCAACCCTTGGACAACTCCCTTCGTGGTAAAACTTTCAATGATGATGAAGCTGTAAAATCTCACTGAACTCAGTATTTGGCCGAAAAGGATAAAACTTTCTACGAGCGTGGAATTTTCAAGTTGTCAGAGAGAGAGAAAGTTATCAAACAAAATGGAAAATACATCATAGATTAAAGTTCATTCCAAGTAAAAAAAAAACTCTTTTATTTTATTGAACAAATCGGCAATTACTTAGTTGCCAAACCAATATTTTATTTTATTATTATTAATTTAAACTAACAATATATAGATAATAACAAAGAAAAATAAAGATTTATCTGTGCATAAAAAATGTTATAATTTTAAGAAATTTGTCTTGAAAGATTTTTTTCTTGTAATTGGCTTTTTATTTCCACTAGTACACTCACTACCAAACTTAACGGTACTATCGCTAAGCGGATGCAGTAAAGTGACTGACGAAGGAGTGGAACTTCTAGCGGAAAATTTGCCTCGTCTGCGCAGCCTCGACCTAAGTTGGTGTCCGCGAGTGACCGACAATGCGCTAGAATACATCGCTTGCGATCTTAATCATCTCGAAGAGTTAACACTCGACAGGTACAGAATAATCTTCATTATATTTATCACTAATCTTTTGGTCATGTAACTTTTTAATAGGTAAAAAATTTTACTACAAAGTATAATCCTAATCTTCTCGAAGAGTTAACACTCGACGGGTACAGAATAATCGTCATTATATTTATCACTAATTTTTTGGACATGTAACTTTTAGACATCTAGTCCTTCCTCATCATGTTTATTAAAGTTAAGATGACCACATTTATAAAAGGTTTCAATAGCCAAACTATCTTACTGGCACTTAATATATAATAAAGCGTCTGGGTATGAAAATAAATTAGTTCCAAATTTGAAGCTTTTGTTTTTTTAAAAAATAATCCCTTTTTTAGTTTGTGAATTTTTACTTATTTTGCCCGTTAAAAGGTTATCAGGTAACCAAAACTAACTTCTTGTTATTTTTAGTAGAATAATTTATTTCTCGCATATTCGGCATCTATCCTTCTAAGCAATATCATAGTGAGGCATCTATCCAGCAGCATCTATTAGGCATAAGGCCAAAAAATATACCGCAAGAACTTAATTTCTACAAAACCAGTAATAGTTAGGTAAATAAATACACATTCTAAAGCTATATAAATGGTTAAACTAGTTATAAAACAGGGATAATCTATGCCAACATATTTGCAATTAAAATAATGAGGCTCTTTCGAAAACTGGGGCCAAAACTAACTATTTAATAGTTAACACATTCTCATGGGGAAATGACATTTCTCTTTTTTTAATTATTAATATCACCTATTACATCATGTAAAATTAAAAATACGTAATGCATAATACGCAATCTTACAAATAAACAGTTTTAAGAAAAAAACAATGATTTTCATTAATTATTTTTTCCTAATTAATTTCAACTTCAAAAATTATGTATCGATCGTTTTCATTTTTATTGAAATCTTATATGTAAAATACGATTAAACGTCATCAATCACTTCTGATGACATTTAAAATATAAGACTGAATCATGACATCAGAATAATAATCGTAGTTTTAATTCACACATCGAAATATTTTGATTTCATAAAAATACTCCGATTTATAGGCAAGTTTGAACCAAAATAGCCCGATGGGAATGTGTTAACAAAATAACAACTAAGATTTAAGCTATAGTATTATATAAGTAAATTGTCTTTTATTGTATCACAAAATGTATGTGTCCAGATGTGTACATATAACGGACATAGGCGTGGGGTACATCAGTACAATGCAGTCATTGGTCACATTATTTCTGCGGTGGTGCTCGCAGTTGCGAGATTTTGGTGTGCAGCACTTATGTGGGATGCGTTCTCTACAACTACTTTCGCTAGCAGGTATTATGTTATCTCAATTTATATAATGTTTTACCCATAACCCTTTCGCTACCAAGCGCTTGCCCCAAAATGTGATCGTTGTGAACGGAGCGCATCACTGAGTAGTTGACACTGAAGTACGGATTGCTACGAAGTAATCAGAAGTCGTTTCCTGTTCGCTAAATTTTACATTGATATTTATTATATTCAGTAATATCATCTTACTTTCTATAATATGAAAATTTATAGTGATAATTTATTTTTTAAATATTATATTACGGAACCACACATAACCCAACATCACATTGTGAACTAGTACCTCCACTCGCGTCTTTATCCACGTATGCTGCAGACGATACATTTTATTTCATGATAATCAATTGTTTAAGACATGCAGCGTTGCCAGTACTCGATTAACAAAAGTATCTCATGTAAAGTATGAAATAAAAGTAAAAACGCGCGCTGGTACGCTCTTCTGCGCGCCCAGTTTTCCAGAGCGTATATATACCCTCTTCGTATATGAATGACCTCTTCAAGGGCGCCCATCGGAGTGAAAGAGTTAATGTTATGTGCATTAACCCTTTCTTTCACACATACATATCGTCACGCCTGTTTCCCCTAGGGGTAGCCATGCCATAGACAGCTAGCCATGGAGATCTCCATCCGCTACGATCCCTGCACACCTTCCTTGCTTCCTCCACATTCATCCAACTTTAATCCACCCTTCCTCATTAATGAGATCACTGTCATTGTGCAAGATTCTACCGCGTTTCGTCTATAACTTCCTAACTATTCACTATACAAGGGCTCTCTAAAGCAACAGTAATCGTGTGTCCAGTTTTATTTAAAAATAAAAGCACTGCTTGTTGCTTTTTTGAGGTCGTAGTTATTATTCCTTATTTTGTTACTTACTTACTTCGTTAAATCTAGTACGAAGACGCGGACCGTTTTTAAAGCCTCAGTCGAATTGTGAAGAATCCATCGTGAGCATAGCTTTTTCACATTCAAATGTTTATGCAGAATGGTAAGTCACATGTCCGTCTGTTTCAATCATACGGCGCACAGTACTGACGTTTTTGTGTTTTTAAGATGTTTGGTAGACTAGCCGTCTTTCATAATTATCAAATAGTAGTCATGGTGCTTCATTGTCAAAAGCACTTTAATGCAAAGCAAGGCTCTGCTGATCTGTCAAATTATACTTAAAATTGTGCTGATAATTTATTTAAATGACACCACAGTTTAATGTGTGATTTATTATACGCATTTATTAAAATAATGCTTCAATATAAAAAAAATGAAATTTTGATAGAGTAATCTGTTTCCTTCAGCCAAAAAACTCTATTTTCAAATATTTCAATTGCTTTTTAAATATTGTTTATGTAAGTGATCAGTTCCGGAATCATATAGTCTGCTCTATGTAATAAGCTGTCTATAATAATAGTAGTTCTACTTGACTAATGTGAAGTGGAGCTCTTTAACTTTTGCAGCCAAGACATCATCTAATGCAATTGACATACCTGTGTAATTATGAAATATGAATTACAAAACATCTAATTAAGATGGCAGTATTTTTTTTTATTTATATATTCACGCCTATCCCCCGCAGGGGTTGGCAGCGACCACAGAGCTTCATCCGCTACGATCCCGGCTCCTCCACACTCATCCATCCTTTCATCCATTCTTCCTCTCACATTCATCGCAGCGAAACGGCTCTCCATTAGTCGTTTCCCACCTTCGTGGGAATCAGGACGTGGCGTCGCCGTCATTTTTTCAACAAATTAGGTATATTAAAATTCGTCTCCCACGAGCTGCAAGGGAGGATAGAGGTCAGCCCCAGCTGAGCTCCGCATGCTGAGGTAAGGCACCATAGTACCCGGGGGAGCCCGATCCCAGGATGGTCGGCACGTTTGCGACTAAGCTCGCCCTTAGCCACGCATCCATTGGCACGGCAGACCGTGGATTGGCGGAGAGTAAGGGAAAGGATAGAGAAGAAAGGAAAGAGCAGGAAAGGAAATGCGGATTGGGGGGGGGTTACCACACTCGGAATAAATATTTATAAATCAATACATAAATTTATTCTGATGCGGTGATCGAAACCGCAGAGTCAATGCTGCGGGCGGAGGGCCCCGTCACTGAGCCAATCCGTAGATGGCAGTAATCGATGATAAAAATATTTTATAGGGTAGGAAGGCAACCGAGTAGGCGTGACACCTTATGGAATGCAATCAACGCTGCCCATAAACACCCGTAGTGCTATAGACACTACGGGTGTTTATGGGTGGCACTGGGGGTGTGTATGGCACTACGGGTGTATGGACATACCCGTAGTGCCATACACACCCGCAGTGCCATACACACCCGCAGTGCCATACACACCCGCAGTGCCATACACACCCGCAGTGCCATACACACCCGCAGTGCCATACACACCCGCAGTGCCATACACACCCGCAGTGCCATAGACATAGACAAAAACAAGCCTTAACTTTCCGTAAAGGCCGGCATTTAAGTAAAGTATAGACGTGTTTCCAATTTCCAAAGTTCCAATGTCGTATCGGTTCTGAAACACCATTGGAGCTATATCTTTTTGATCTTTGCAGGTTGTCCATTATTAACTTCAGGTGGTCTTTCGAGTCTCATCCAGCTGCGTCAGCTTCGCGAATTAGAACTGACAAACTGCCCTGGAGCTTCACCGGAACTTTTCGATTACCTCCACGAGCATCTGCCGAGGTGCATCATCATAGAGTAGGCATTATATGAATGCAGCCAAATGTATAAATGTACATATTCCTAACAGATTGCAGTCAATTGTAAGAATCGCACTTTATGAACACATGTACACAAGATATGGACAGTCAAAAGTTTTACTTAGCTAAGATCCGCGACAAGCAAAACAATAACAGAAAATTAATAATGTGTGTTTTTCCGTTGGGTTTAGTGGATTATTTGGAACTTTAAACCAAAAACTTACCGAAAATCGGCCATCAACTCTCCACCCACCAACCACTATACACAACGCCAAACACACACTATCACTTTTCCATCTTGTACACGACACATGTTTCGCCCCAACACGAGGCATCTTCAGGTATAGTAGACTCTACGGAAGACAACCGAAAAGTAGAGTCTACTATACCTGAAGATGCCTCGTGTTGGGGCGAAACACGTGTCGTGTACAAGATGGAAAAGTTATAGTGTGTGTTTGGCGTTGTGTATAGTGGTTGGTGGGTGGAGAGTTGATGGCCGATTTTCGGTAAGTTTTTGGTTTAAAGTTCCAAATAATCCACTAAACCCAACGGAAAAACACACATTATTAATTTTCTGTTATTGTTTTGCTTGTCGCGGATCTTAGCTAAGTAAAACTTTTGACTGTCCATATAGTGATGGATTTCCGCAAAGTAACGCCTGACTCCATTAATAATGTACACAAGATTATTACATGAACCAAAAACAATGCCTTTCTATATAAATTCGATACAGATGCGAGCTATTTTATATCACAATAAGTTCATCGTTAAGTATTAAGCGGTATTTTAAAAATCCCTTATTGTGTTTAATTGTCAGTTTTCAATTAGATGTCATTTATTGCTCTGAAATATATTTCAAATACGTAGTTGGTTGTTTATGTATGTTTTTACACTTTTGACCTCATAGTCAAACATGTAGAAACATACACATGTACATACTGAAAGAATTATATGGGTTGAAGTTGGAACCTGAACCATGTTATATGAGATAATAAGGATAAATTTCTACAATACTACGATCTATGTGTATGTAACGTAAGATGTATTAATTGTGTCCAATTTCTAAACACAAACTAATGTTTACATTAACTTAATGTGTTCAGTATGTTACAGAGTTATTTTTTAAATGTAAATAATGATAGACCCGGGGTAGCACGAATGGGTATACTCGACCAAGGAAATAGGTAGTAACATTTTAACATGTTACCGCATTTCCTTTATTTTCTTATCACATCCTTGCCCCAAGGTAAGCAACACATCTGCACATGTATCTTTAATTCCGTAGATGTGCATGGGCAGAGGTGGTTACATACCATGAGGTGAACCGTTTACTCGTTTGCCTGCCTCTTCTATAAAAATGAAAATATGTTACATTGTAAATTATAAAAGCGATAAGCTTTCTCAAATGGTTTCACTGTGGCTGTTAGTTTCTTACTTTCACTTCAATCAGGGTTTATAGATGAATTTATTCCTAAGATGTCTGGATTTTGGTGTTTGTTATGCCATCTATAAAAACAGTAAATATACATATGTATCTTACTTTTTTTTATGCAAAGTTAGTTTATCCATTAAAGACTCCAGTTTTGAAAATGGTAGTTAATGAATTTCTTTGATTACTGTTCTAGTCATATCTGTGACAATAGCTTTTAGAGTATAATTAACTTATTGAGCAATATTATACAATTAAGCTATTTTTTAAATGGGCTAACACGTTAGTTTAGTTTTATAGTTTATTAATGTACTTCTTATTTTTTTTAAATTAATTTTGTAAACTATATAGAATATTATTATATTCAGTAACAATATGCATTCTATAATGTTTATTTTTTTGCTGACTGTACTAATATTGACTTAAAGCTAAACCGTCCGAAATTTGTATGCTTTGTGTGTGTTTCTGCGTGTTTATATGTGTGTATATTAGGTAGTGAACATTATTGTATATATCCGTTATTTTAGAAATCAAGAATGGTAGTTTTACTGTAGAAATATATACATATATATTGTTCTTTGAATATTTTGTTAATTTAGTTAAAACTTACCTATTAAAACAAATAATATATATATATATATATATATATATATATATATATATATATATATATATATATATATATATATATATATATATATATATATATATATATATATATATATATATATTTCGATACATTCCTTTTTATATATCACTTCCTTTACCTTATTTTAATTTTATTATTTTACACACATTAATTAATAAAATGATTGAGAGAATAAGCTATGAAGAATGAATGAAAAGTTCACGCTGTGCTTCTAATTTAGATATTTTTAATATAAATATATACTGTAATGTACCTTATTCTAGTCAAATCTACAGAAGCACCAAATCAGTAATAACGTATCTATGCGGTACAGCAAAGTAGTCTTGAAGAATTGATACTTAGGTAATGACCGTATAAATAATTTGTTTTATGGCGTTTAATTTTAATATTTTGTATTTTTGGTTTATTTTACAAATGATTTTTTAAGTGTTGAACCTACTCATGTACCTTGAGCGTAATATCTGTGTAAAAAAGGTTTGTAGTGTGCTGCAAAACTTGTCTCAAAGTTACAGATATTTATCTCAAACGTTTTTGGAGATGAATGTTTCAAACGTTATATTAACACTATGCTGTCCACACGTCTAATCGGTATTGTTTTGTTTGGCGGCGTTAGTACTGGCTCAGATCGTAACACAACACAATATAACGTAGACAAATTTTGGGAACGTAACTTCTCCGATATTTTCCAGATATTTTTGCGCACAACACAAAGGTGGTGTAACCGATATTTGTCAGATATTTTTATGCACGACACTAACGTGGTGTGACCGATATTTGCCAGATATTTTTGCGCACGACACCAACATGGTGTGACCGATATTTGCCAGATACTTGTGCGCACGACACTAACGTGGTGTGACCGATATTTTCCAGATACTTGTGCGCACGACACCAACATGGTGTGACCGATATTTGCCAGATACTTGTGCGCACGACACTAACGTGGTGTGACCGATATTTGCCAGATATTTTTGCGCACCACACTAACGTGGTGCGCATGATATTCTAGCGCACATCAACATGGTTCCACCGGACAGCAAGGTGTTAATTTAATTTGTATAATATACATATTTGAAGGATGTTATATTTCTATGGTATACATAAGAAAAATTGTTTTTACATCTCAAGAAATTTATCTTCAATTTACTTTTTTGTAACTCATGGAAAATTCGGTGATGTAAAAAAAATATTCAACGCATTCTCAGTAAACTAATCGCACTTAATAAAATAACATGCTTTAAATTCAATTTGTAGCTATCGAAATTCTTGCAACTTATAATCTATATTAACTTGAAACTAGTTCCAAAGTAGTCTTTTACTAGAATTTTCACATGACTTATTGTTGAACGTAATAAATCTTATAAACAATATATATATTTAAAGAGAAATATAATTAAATATTAATGTAATAAATGTGTAATAGATTTAAAGTTGTTAACTAAAGTAATTAAAGTTGAATGTGTCTTATCCAGACTTTAGTAAAGTGGTTGTAATAAACTTAAATAACATGTAATACAACACAGAGTGTGTTGTCATTATTTTTTTAAATGGATTATCTTTTGTTTGCCGACATAGCTCTTCTTGTTAGTGAATTGAAATGGTTACGTTTGTCGGAAAACTGATAATCGCTGTATTAGACGAGTGCTGGAGTAGAGACCGCAAGGAGAAACTCTACAAATGTATTGTGGAACGCCTTTCGGTCTGATTTTTAAATTTTAGAAACTAGATGTGTGAAGCCGTAGATCGAGATAAGTGGTGCATCTTAAGGGAGGCCAATATTCAGTAGAGGACTGTTAAAAATATATTTTTTTTTTGTTATTTGTTCTTAGAAATGTGTGGTTTCAACACATATTTTTCTAATTATCATGGTTTGAACCACAATAACGAGCGTATTGAATTTTTTTTAGTAGTTTTATGATACCACTAGCTAGACTTCACCGTTACTAGCATAGATTATGAGGCAACAATTTTGTTACGTGACTAATTCGTTAAAATAATAAAGAGTGAATGAATGTAGCCCCTTGTTATATTTTTTTATCATATCTGTTGCTATTGTAAATGACACTACATCTTCCACAGAATACTGTTTAATTCTCAAAAATAACACATTTTTTTAATACCACGGCGGTTAAGAATCAAACTTAAATTATGAATCATCTAGAAAGAGCCTTAAACAGTAATCACATCTCATGACGAGAAGTATATCATCCTCGCCAAAAACTTCGTTCCAAAACGCCGAGACTAGGAATAAATTAGCGCCGTAGTTGTATGTTTCTATTATATCGGAGATGAATTTGTTCTACTCAGAGTTATGAATGGATGGATATTGTCATATGATATCACTTCTCCATACTATCTTTTTATGCCTTTACGTACCCTCGCTATTTTAAAAAATGTTTTTAATACCTTTTCTAGTTTTATACAAAGTTTTTAAACTTATCATAAAATTTAAAATGCCTGCTCAAAAAACTATATCTGGCTGATCACTGACCATCTGTATACCTGTCACCTCAACGAATAACTATGATGTTAAGCATTCTGGAACCATGGTTTATAACTGCACCGGGCTTCTCGGAACTTATGTTAGAAAGAGAATATCTGTGTGGGTTCGATTCTAACTACCATTACACTATTGATGTCAATCTATATTTTCCTAACACAAGCTTTCAAGCTTTAGCTTAGTTTAAGTGGTTAGCAAGAATTTTGGAAACCAAAGCTTTTCAAAGATATTGACGATAAAACCTACCGTTGAAATCCACTATTAATATTGGTAAACTTTAAAAAGGTGTTTTAAAAATTCACAACTGAAATTAAGTTCTTTTGATCAATAACATTGTCTTAAAAACACAATTCTTTTATTTATTATCAATGTACATTTATCTTTTTTGGGATGCAGATCTTTTTTTCTTAAATATAATTTAAAGTTTTCAGTAGAATGTTCACCTTTCACTTATAATGGTATTTTTTGACTAGGAAGTAACTTCAATGTTTATAAGTGGTGTAGTATAAACAAAAACTTATAATTGACTTATTTCATTTAAATAAGCTATCATCTCAATTTGCTTCATTCTTAATTTTAATTGCCTGTACCAATCAATATATCTCTTATTTTCATATTGTGTGGCTTTATTTGATTGAGCCTTACCTGTTACACATTTTGATTTTGTATTGAAATTCAGATATTGTTTTTTAGTACAACTTTGATAATCGCATTCACTTTTTGAGGCATATTTATTCAACAAATTATCCTTTACTGGGAAACATAAATTATCTTCAGTATCCTTTAAACTATTTTTATAAACATTCTTATTAATTCTGATGCAGTTTTTATTTGAATATATATTTTGTTTGTGGTTTTGCCTTTTTTCTAATTCATTTTGGTCTTCATAATATTTCACTTGTGATTTCTTTGATAATTTCACATATTTGGAACTTGAAAATGATGTTGGAAGTCCTGAACTAATTAATGCATCTGTTACATTATTGGAATCAAATTCAAAATTATTCTTTTTACATTTTGTACCAATAACATCTGTATCTTCATTATCTTCATATAAATTATTTGATTGGTTATCTGACACACTATTTTTGTTTTGTACATTAACACTACATTCACATCTACCACTTTGTAAACTTGGAAGTGTTTTTATATGTGGTTGATTTATAACACTTTTATTTATATTTTGTTCATTAGCATTGCTTAAATTACTTTTTACTCCATTTAACACAGAAAAACCATTGTATTTTTTGTCACAAGAAATATCTTCTATACTATTTTGTGGATAATGAACTCCATAGGATAATTTTTTAAAAGTTTCATTCTGGTTATGATAGGATTTCCTATTCTCTTTCACAGGTATTACACTTATACATTGATATTCAGATTCTTCTTCAGTTTGGCTTTCTTTATCATTTTCATAGGAGCACAATAAGTCATTGAATACTTCAATCTCTACCTTCTCAGAATCATTATAAGATTTATTTAATTCTTCAAAGCTTGTTACAGGTTCCTTATTTTTCAAGTCGCCTGTTAGAACTTTCCAAAGATGCATGTGGTTTTCAGAAAGAATCATACTAACTTCATCAGACATTTGAAGTTCATGATTTTCAGAAACATCTATATTTGTGTGGTGCTGATGATCAATATCACTGATGCAATATTCATCATTTGTCCATAAATTGCTCAATTTTATAGGAAGTTTAATAGATTCCAATAATTGTTTAAATTTGTTTTCTTCTGTACCTTCACTTAATATTGTGATAGCAACACCATATGATCCATAACGACCAGCTCGCCCAATCCTATGTAAATAGGTTTGCCATTCAAATGGTGGTTCAAAATTAATAACTAAATCTACATTTGAAGCATCTATTCCTCTAGCAGCCAAATCTGTAGAAATTAATATTCTACATTTATATTCTTGTAATGTCTTGAGAGCGTCCAGCCTATCTGTTTGTTCTTGTTTACCATATAACAGTTCTGAAGGCCACTTTTCTCTCGTTAACATTTTGTGTAATTCACAAACTCTGACTTGATAATTACAAAATATTAAACATTGCTTAAATTGCTTATTTGTTATAATTTTGAGAAGCTCTTTAAATTTTGTTTGTGTTTGTTTTACAATGTTACTATTATATTTAACATAACATACTTTTTGATCAATGCCCAAAAGAATACTGTTTGTATCAGGACAAATATGTTGAGCATTTTGTACATACTTTTTTATAAATGATTTAGAATTTTCTGGATATGTAGCACTACTCATTATGACTTGTTTTTCTCCTGGTAGTGTACCATAAATGTAGTTAATGTCAGCCTGAAAACTTTTCTCCATTAACTTGTCTGCTTCATCAAGAATTAAAAGTCTGATTCCTGAAGTGTTAATATATTTATCTTTTATTAAATGCTTTAAACGCCCTGGGCTGCCTACTATGATGTGTACATTTTTACTAAATTTTTCAATATCATCTTGAAGTGGAAGACCTCCCATAACAACCTCAATTTGGAGTCCTGCAACATTAAAAATATATCTTCAAAAATTTTGTTTTAATAAATATATACATATGAAAAAGCACATGTGCGACAATTTAACTAGGCATAATATATTAACACATTAACTTTATTACTTTGACACAAAACCAAGCAGATTCATATATTGAATCTGCTTAGTTTTGTGTAGTGCTTAGTTTTGTATAGAATGAAATAAAAGTGAAACAAAAAAAGTGGATACCTTCTAAGAAAACTTGCAAGTTGTTGAGAAAATATGAAATTAATTTCTTAGGTCTTTCTTATTTTATCCACTTTTAAAGTCAAATAAATTCTTATTTTATAATTTACTTCATCATTTTTAAATTAGGGCCTGCAATATAATGAAATTTTAATTTTTTTATGGAATAGGGGCGAACAAACAAGCTAGTTGCCTGATGGAAAATAATCAATGTAGCCCATAGACTACTCGACCCTATTTGTAACACCATTCTCTGATGGAGAAGCAGTAAGTGTTTATATCGCACAAAAATTAGGGACCAATGTGAATATTATTTGCATAATTATCAGTTAAAATGTAGCAATAACTATCAAAATTTGTATTTCTCGTTATTATTACAAAACAAATTTTATCTTTATAACTATTTTTACCTTTATAATTAGATCCTATTTGTTTTAGAACATCACATATTTGCATTGCAATCTCACGAGTTGGAGCAAGAATGATCACTTGTAATCCCCCACTTAGATCTATTTTCTCTAAAGCTATGACAGAAAAAACTGCAGTCTTGCCCGTTCCAGATTTAGCTTCTAATAACAAATCTGCAAATGAACAATATAATCAGTATGATTAAAATTCTAGAAACTCATGCAATAATGTGGTCATTTAAATTAGTACATAACACAATTTTGCCATGCCACAAGTGCCCATGGCACTGCGGATGTCTATGGGCGGCGTTGACAGCTTTCCATCGGATCACAAGCCTGCTTTTCGCCTTCCTATCCCATTTAAAAAAATTGTGATCCAGTACAATTTAACCTTGAGTGACTACTCAAGTTCTACCAGCATTTATTTACTTTATCGAATTTCAGACTTCAAATTAATTTATCAACAAGATATGTTTGGATATAAGAGTATTAAACATATGCGAGATGACATCGGCTTACCAAATCCGCACTTCCCAAGAGGAATCCCATGAAGCTGAATAGGAGAAGGTTTATAAAATCCTGAACTTTTTAAGCCTTCTAATGTTTTAGGCAATAGAAGCATTGTATCAAATGTGATATCTTGATAGATATGCACATCGTGAGTACGTTGTCCATCGTAAACATTGTGTGCCAAAACCATACTTTCAACGATAATTGTCGATTATGTTCAATTAATTCTTTGAGTAGTTTAAAAGTTTAACCTATTCGTCTTTGATTATCAAAATAAAAATTTAACATACATAACTTTAAACTACATAACCTTTAAAGCGGTCATAGAAAACTTAATTATGATCTGACATAGACTGACAGTGATAGATAAATAATCAATATTTCAAAAATGAACATGACGTTATAGAATTGCCAGGTGATATAAAACAAATTAAGTTGTATGCATTTCTATATAACCATAATGTGGTACAACATTCCTGAAACCCAAAGAACTCGAAATTTTATAATTTGGCTTTTAAACCTCAAATATTCGAGATTTAGCTAAAATTAGTTAAAAGTAAGTCTAGGTCCCTCCCTTATGGGTCTGTGCTCGTACAGTATTTCGCCAAGTAGATCCAATGAAACTCCGCGTGATAATCGTATATACGTGTATTAACTCTCACTAACGAAATCCGGCAGGTAACATTTAATTTAAAACTTGTATAACACAGAGCACGAGATCGTTAAGATTAAAAACAATTAGCTAATAATAATAAAGCGTTTTGCAACTCTATATTTTTTTGCCTCGCGTTCATACGGTGTTGCTTGCAGAATTTTCTCTATTCGTCACAACTGTATTTATATTATCAGAAGTGATTTTATTAGTCATCAGTTCATCGGTTTGATAAAAGATTTCATTTGTTTTTTAGTTTTTGATTTTGACTAGATTTGACCAAAAGAGTGTCTATTTTTTTTCATTTTTACTTATTATTTTTTTATTGTATTTTATATTTATTTTAGTAAAATTTTAAGTGATACTGAACATTTGTGGCAATCAATTTTTATTGTTTTTTTTTTAAAGTTAAATTTTGTTTATTTTAGTTATGATACCAAAATGTCGTTTTTTTGTATTTAACATTTTGTTTTCTTTTTATTATTGTGAGGAAGAGACATTCATCACCAGACGGACGACTCTCGAGGACTAGCGGACCCGCTGGAACGCACACACCTTTACGCAATCGTGTCGTCCCTCTCATACACTATTGTCGTTCTTGCTCTCGCTACTACGTTTGTTCACTTACCTCATACTAGTTGTAAGCTGATTTTATTGCATATAAATAACAACATTTTGTTAAAATATGTCATGAATTGCTGCACGAGCAGTGGGGTTCATCCTCAAGGCTCAATCTCACATCGATGTAAACGTCCCCGATTGATTGATTGATTAAAATACATTATTCGACTGCAGTTAATCACAAACGGAATATCACATATAAACACTCACGCGTCACTACATTCTAATCAAATGGTAAATTACACTAATCGTTTCTGTGGTTTTTTTTATTTAAATTTAAAGTTTAAAGAAAGATTTGTTTTAATAAAATGGTAGCTATTCTGCTTCTTGAGCTAATCGTTTCGTTTTATTTATATTTCAATAAAATGTTGCACAATACCAAAAATGTATAACAATGATTCTGTTTAGTTTCTATTATTTAAGCTAAAAGTAAAGAGACATTTGTTTTATTTTTAATTTTGAAACAAGAAGGTTGTCGTTTTGGTTATTAATAACATATATTTTTTTGTTTTACATTAATCTGTTAGTTGTATTATTATCTAGAAAAATCGAATTTCTTAATTCGTTTAAGTAATCGATTTTTTCACTCGAAGTGACATGCCTAGTGAACAATTCTAAGTGCGGACGCTGCTTTTATAGAAAATTGCGGAGGATAATCAATCTGGACCAGTATTCGATAAAGCTGTAAAAGCCATTAGGCTACCACCACCAACATCTTCGAAACAAAGGATACTTAATCATGCAGTAGGGGTATTCCTAAGAATATGTAAAATTTAATTTACAAATTTTCTAATTAAATATTTCAGGTAACTTCAAAGTTCTTTTGAAAAACGCAATCTTCTTATACTTATGAAGCATTACTTTTTTATCAAGGAAATAATAGGGTTTTATGTGAATTAAATATTTTTGGTATTACATTTGGTTTTTATTTCTCTGAAAGTATTTGTGTGCTTTAAGAATACATGGCACAAATTTACGAGCTTAATTATAGCTCTTACCTGGCAACAATGATGACAAATAATTATTTATGGTCACATACAATGCTTGCTTATGTTTTTTAAACGTTAGATCTGCCTCTTAGCCTATTACTTAATAATAAATATTATAATTAATTTATATTCTTTACCTTATATATTTGGTTTAAAATATTTAAAGATTATGGAGTTTATTGATTCTATACCTGTTACTTTTAAAGAAATTTCTCCAAATCTCAATTTGCCAGAGAAATGGAAGGAAGTAGCATTAAATACAGGTTTCATTCATTTTAATATTATTTCACTTAAATTTTTATATTTTTTTACGTTATTTGTATATTTTTATTTTAAGGTGGCACTCATAGTACACTACAAGATATAAAATTGCCACAGAAGGCTGGTGGATATTGGTACAAAGAGTCTAAAAAAGCTAATACTAGAAACCGCTTCATTTATTGGTAATAAACATATAATTTTAATAGTATGTCTTTGTTAATAAATAATACTCTACTTCTTATATAATTTCAATTTCAGGCAAACAACCTCTGATTCTATAGAATTGTCAGAGGCTTCGTTAGATGTTAATTTATCTGCATCAAATTTGAGGTGCAAAGTAGCTCCTGGAACACCACCATTAAATAATTTATCTTTTTATGAAAGACTATCTACACAAGAACTTGTTATATTGGCTGCTACAGTCTCATCAGTACATAGACTTATATTTCCACATCCAGACTCATTAGATAAAAAGGTATGAATTATATTACAAATTACAGCTGGCAGGCAGTAAAATCTACCCGACAACCTAGTTGGCCATTGGGATCAATATATTTTTCGCCTATAGGATTTAGAACATGGGTGGGATAGCATGGCATTTAACTACCTTATATGAGCATGGTGGATTTATGTCCATTTCTCCAGAAATGGGGAGACCTGTTAAAAAAAATGTTAGGCTGATATATGATAAAAATATTTTAGGTTTCTCATCTTTGCTTTAAAAGTCATTTATTTTAACCATAGTACTGGCTACTAAATACTTATTTGTAAATTCTTTTATCCATTTTCAGTTAGGTTTTGGGTCATCAAACAGTATATCAGCTTCAATATTTCATGATACCAGTGCAGTAAATAATCCAAACAATTATTATATTTTAAATCAATATTCAAACACAAGTAAGTATTGAATTTTTTATAGTAATAATTAAATATTTGTAAACTTTTAACTAATAATAAATTTGTAAAGAAATATTTATAATCAGTGTGCAGTACAGCATAACTCAAGGGTCAAGGAAACAAGCCTCAAAATGAAATTATTTGCTTTATTTCTCTAATTTTCATTAGAAAGAGTATAATCAATTGCAATTGTTGAGTGCGTTATTAAAAATTTAATCCATTCAAACTCAATCACTCACTGGACGAAGTGCATTAGCTAATTACTAAGCTGCTGACAACCGATTGGCTCATCGGCGGGGCCCCCCGCCCGCGGAGTCAATGGTCGTGGGTTCGATTCCCGCATCGGAATAAATTTTTTTTTTGTTTTTTCATTTCCTTTTTTTTCCGTCCTTTCCCTTCCTTTCCGCCAATCCACAGTCTGCCGTGCCAATGGATGCATGGCTAGGGGCGAGCCTAGTCGCAAGCGTGCCGATCGTCCCGGGTTCGGGCTCCCCCGGGTACTATGGTGCCTTACCTCAGCATGCAGGGCTCTGCTGGGGCTGACCTCCATCCTCCCTTGCAGCTCGTGGGATTCACTAAGACGAATTTAATATACCTAATTTGTCGAAAATGACGGCGACGTGGTTCGCCACCCGTCACGTCCTTGATTCTCACGAGGGCGAAAAGCGACCAATGACGAGCCGTTTCGCTGCGATGAATGGCAGCGGATGGAGCTCTGTGGTCTCTACCAACCCCTGCGGGGGAAAGGCGCAATATATATATATATAAAAAAAAAAACTACTACTCAGACGTCGGTTTTCTGCGGGAGTGTGGTACTTCCCCTGGCAAGCCGGCCTATTGATGCTACAGACAAATAATATGCCGTTCTTGACAAAATATTTGTCAGCAGCGTGGCTCTACCACTACCAGTAAATTTTATGTGCAAAAAATAAAAAATTTGAATAAGACGTTAAGGTCCATTACTCTAGAAATGGGATGGCCCCATCCCAAGTTGTAGAAAAAGGAGACCTGCATTCCATTGATCAATTTTTGACAACATATACTTATATATTATCAATATATACAGTATTTAGTACTAATTATTATTCCGTGGAAATATATATAAGTTTCCATTTTCCATGAAACTGTAAAAGGAATATTTGTATTTTGAACAGCTACAGGTGTGGCCCACACTTGCGCATCGCTGCTGCGTGATAGTGGGGAAGCTGTATATGCACTTGCGTTTGGACATGGCGGCGAAGGTAGCTTACTGCTTGTCAAGTTGCCAGTTACAGGCTCGGCTGTCACTACAGTTCTCAAAAGAGAAACAACAGTTCCTAGGTTCTTATCTGGGATTACAGGAGCTCTGAGGTGAATCTCATTCTTTTTTTCTCATTTTCATAAATAAGGAATGATAGTATCCATTTTGTAATATTAAACAATTTCTATGTTATAAGTAAAGTAAATGTTAGTTTCTCATATCCTCCATATTGCTTATTTGTTGTAAAATTTAAGAATTACACCCTGAGCAATTTTAAATGTTTACAATATGTATATTATTTGTTACAGGGGAAAAAGTAGCACAGATGGCATAGAAACATATGGTGTAGTTCTTACCAAGGGCTTTATAGTGGCAGTATGTGGTGATACATGTCTCCGAGCATGGTCACTTGATGAGGGTGGAACTCCAGTTGCAGTCTCCTCACCCCTCTCTCAAACTACAGTTAGACCAAAACCACCACGTAAGACTTTTTTATGTTACTTGCGTTAAGTACAATCAAATACACTACTCAAATGGTTTATCTGATCACCTTAAGTTATTTTGAAAAATTTCAGTTTATAACAGCATTTGATAGTCAAGTTAATAGTTATAATAAAAAAATTTTTTTTTCAGCTCATGGTCACATGTTACGGAGTATATTAGGTGTGGAAAGAAGTACAATATTCGTAACCTATCTCTCATTCCCCAACGAATGTGAATTTGTTGTGATGAAGATGCATGATTGTGGTACTGGTACTGTTAAGTTTTCACACTTATGTCGCATATTTGGACCTCAGGTATTCTATATAGATATCAAAGATAAATAATTAGCATAAGTCATTACAGTCTTTATTTCTCAAAATAGATTTACAAGAAATTTTTTTGACGTCAATATTAACACTAATAGATTGACACCACAACAAAGTGACGCTCTGCAAGAGAAACAGCGACGCAAGAAACTATCATTATATTTTGCGCTATTTATAAAATAAATTATTTTATTTTGTATTATAATATAATATTTCATTCTAGGTTAATTGATCAATTTGATAATCTATAGTTGAATAATAAGCTTCACTGATTAGCCTTTATTTTAAATGTTTGAATTTATTTAAAGATATGGCTTAAGCATAAAGTGGGAATATATACGCAAGTGAAGTAAATAATAAGCTGTCTGTACAAACTACCTTAATAATGTCTCTGTGGTGCCTACTTCATCATTTCTTATGATGGCTTCCACCAAGTTGTTGTTTCTAGAACTGACTGCCACATGGTTTTTGTGCTTGTCATTGATTCAATCAAATAACTATCATTGGACATAAACTGAATTTTCGATTGTTAGTTGTAAATACGGTGTTGCTAGGAACAATTTACGATTATTATGAAAGTAATATATCAAATATTTGAGAACAAATTTAATAAATTTACAATACAAAGTGTCTAGAGAGTCCCCTAAATTGGATATTGCAGATTTGAGTCCATTACAATAATGTGAATGATCTATTAAAAACGCTTTTTTATTAAAAAAAGTAATATTTAATTTACAGAAACACATATTCCATATAATACAAAATGCAATTAAAATGATGGTTTGGTCATTTTGAGCTCATTGTGTTTTGGTCTATCAAAACAGTCATCAAAATCTCAAATCAGGTCTTGAAAATCAGGTTTATAACCTAATTGCTTTAGGATTGTAATGACAAAACAATAAGTATAAAGCAAACATAGGTTTGCATCTTCCGCTATTGACTTTCTTTTGCGAGCTCTATATCGCTCAACTGAAATAATTAACAAAAATCTAGAAATGGTATCAGCATTAAAGTTCCTAAAATATGCATTGGGAACCAAACTTGGTCCAGTTTTGTTTCATGGATCTTTATGAATGCATGTGTTTCATCTGATAAAGTATTTGTTATTTATTTTTATCCCTGTACCTTTAGTCCATATTTATTGTTTTGTATCTATATTTATATCTTCTAAATATAATAAATAATTTCATTTCAGTTTGATCTTTTGGACTACAATATTGGTTATGGAGAAGGTGGTCATGTCCTTTGGGCATTATGGAGCCAGCCTGATGGTGACGCTCTAATAACAAGTTAGTAGAGATACTTTGTTTATGTGAAGAAATAAAGCGCTGAATAAAAGTAACCATACAAAAAGTTCCATGTAAAGAAATACAAATCCATATTCACATTATTTTCATACTTATAATTTACTGTAAATGAGCTAAAAAAAAGAACTAAATTCTCACATTAAAAGTTATAGCCTCTGATGGCGTATAATCGAAATAATGAAAATTATTGGACTGATACTGCACCAGTTGATTAGGTATCTCATCAAGGCTGATTATCTGTTTTGTCAAGAATTGTTTTAATATTTTTATGGGATAGAAACGCAATGAGCAGCGTGTCGCCTGATGAAAAACAATTAACGCTGCCCACAAGAGACATCTACAAAGCCTTAAACATTACAGAAGTGTTGCCTTTCTTACTATTAAAAGAAACACAAATTTTATATGTAGCAATTAATTTGTAACAGTCCACTGCTTGACATTGATCTCCGTCAAATTGTGGGGTGTCAACAAAATTATCATAATTGATATGTAAAAAATAGCATTCACGAAGACCAAAACTACTTTTTATTTCTACCTATTACTAATTTTTTTTTTCAAATTTGTTTTGATTGCGATATGTAACTCATATTGAGAGCACAGCATATTGAGAGTTATTAATCCATTCATTTGTCTATACATCTGTCCTAAATCTCAATTTGTTCATGTGTTATATTTTATAATAACATCTACAATAAGAATTTCTAGTGTTTTATGTCTTCAAAGATTTTTCTATGTGTGTACAGATAGCACCCTAGATGCGGAGGTTTCGTGGCGTGCCGTAGCAGTGCGCGAGCCCCCACCGCCTCTATCCCAGCTTTCTTCGAATCAGCAATATCGGGATCGACTCCTCGCGCCTGGCCTTTTTCCACCTGCTGTTATCAAAAAAGCGCTAGTGGTAATTTATTATATTATTCTTTTTCACAATTATTGATTTGAATGTTGTTTTATTAGAAAATCAACAACAGGTGATTCACTTTTAATACAAGCTACGTTCACGTTTCTGATGGAATACGATGGTCGAACATCAAGTCTCAGAATTAATATCTGTGGGCCGTTTATATATTTATCTTGATGAGGGAATTGAACCTGCGACCATTAACTTCAAAACGGTTATTTCGCAATGTACATAATAGTAATTAGAAATGGTATGTTGGGTCCACTTCTAATTACTGTCTGTTGTAAATTTATATATATTACATACGAAATAACTGCTTTCAAGTCAATGACGTAGCTTCAATTCCGGGTGGAAATGGGAGATCGAGACATTAATTAGTAAACTTTATGCTTCTTATATATTTTTATTTCTATTAACAAAACCTTTAAACAACAACGGTCTTCCTTAACCTCTTGGAAATTTTGCTTTTCATTCTACTCTGACTTCACATAATATTGCCAGTGCTGGAAATATAACAATAAAAAAAAATCATCTACTACTCGACATATATGAGGTTATTTATTTTATTGTTTTTTGACTTGCACATGTAGAAAACTTTTGACAACATTAAATTTTAAACAGATTTACCGTCGCACATGGTGTGGTATGGAAACTACCATAGGCGCAGGCGCGGACGTAGATATGGGGGAGGCGGCCGTCAGTGCTGTGCAGTCACGGCTTCGAATTCTCACCGCCCGCGCCGATACACCGGACCACTTACTTCTTATGCACAAGTAACTTTCTTTTCGATGACGTTGCTTAAAGGTACTTTGCCCACGTGACATGTGACCGGGTGCATTACTTGTCACACATAACATTCACAGCAATTGCTTGTTGTAACGCATGAGTAGCCCACATTCGCGTGGCGTGATATCGCACTACGTATGCCACTCATCGTGCAACTAACAATGCATGGAAGTAGCATGTGACACGAAGCTTCTATCGACTTGTCAGTACAGAGTAAAGGATAAAAAAATATTTACAATAACTAACCCACTCGGTACGAGCGCTCTTTCCGCCGCGACACTCCCGCTGTACGAGATGCCACGCCGAAAACGCGCACATTGCACACGGTCAGTCTTCCGTTATCATAGTCAGTTATCTCAAAAATATCAATTAATCAACGCAGATACAAATGTAGAAAACGTATGTTCAAAAATCGAAGATTTGAAGGTGTTTTCTACATATGTGCAACACGTGTACAAATCATCAAATGGAAGCCGGATATATCCGGCACCCGTACCGAAATATACGGATCTACATCGGTTGTCGACATTGTCTCGAGTGCGCTTTCTAACTCTGATATTTCACTGGTCATATGTGTCATGCTATGCCATGCTATTTGTGCCATGTCTTAAAAATGACAGCCCCTTAGTTCACTACCGTCTTGGTGTGTTATTGGATTAATCAAAGGCCTTAATGGCCGGTAACGCTTCTGTGATTCCTGTGATGTCGCGGATGTCTATGGGTGGTGTTGATTGCTTTCCATCGGGTGACATGCTTGCTCGTTTGCCCTTCTATCCCATTATAAAATCTATAATAACTTTGAAGCTTTCGATGGTGGTCAAAGTTATGATGTTCAAACCAAATTTAAGTCATGTATTTCGTTTGTAGAAACTTATAAATAATACTACATACCAATAACAATTCAGTTTAATTTTTTTTTTAATAAAATATTAATAACTTATTTGAAAATAAAAGTATTATGTAAAAATCGTTCGTATTGTGGTCTCTGTTGCAGATTCTTAATAAATACATAAATGTGAAATGTTGAAAATTAATTATTTAAGTGATTAATATAAATTTAATCATTTCTTTTGTAGGTGCTGGTCGGACTTATACAGTTGGTGTATGCAGTATATGGAAGGACTTCAGAAACCACTAGGCCTCATGGTTTCAATACATGTAATTATTTATTTTTTGACGTAAATTTAGTAATACGAAATTGTATAACCTCCATATTGATATGATATAAAGTAGCCGTCTACTTTTCCACCTCATTTATGTATTTTTCTTAATATGATTTATTTTTCTTAATAAAATTAATGAACCTGCTATTAATTAGTGGTCGTTCACAAAAAAACATTCTCATACAAGATGTATCGCTTGGTATATACTTATTGATTTATTTCAATTTTATGATTAAAAAAACAAATATTGAAAAATATCAATGTTTGTTTTCCATTAATCGAAGTGAATATACAGAGATGGGATATTTATAGGGAAGGTCGCAGAATGTGTGACGAAGCGCGGGGAAGAGCAAAATTTAGCGTGACGTATTTTATGAACATCATTAGACTGTTTTTTAGCCAGTCTTATAGTCATTAATTATGCAAGTACCGTAAACCGTCCTATAACGCGGTACTTGTAACGTGTTTTCATGTTCCTCGTATAACACGTTTTTCCTTTGTACAACGTGGGGATTTCCCAAGTCATATTGTAAAATTTATATTGATTTTATCGTTCATAATCAACTTTGTTACGTTCGTACATTTTGTTCTTATAAAATTAAATTATTTTTTATTAAGTTTTTGTTCCTAGTTTTTGAGTTTGAGGAATATTGATTATATGTACAATGATCCGAACCGACCTACCGCGCTATAGGAGGGTTTACTGTAGTAGTATAAGACATCTCGGCAGATTAAAGATGTTATCATTGTCGGTGACAAATCGTTTATTATAGAGTTACGAAGCGAAGAGTGAGGGGTGGTGCGCGGTGGTCCGTCGAGCCGGCGTGTCGCTGGTGCGCGAGCTGGAGCCACTGGAGAGAATGATGCTGTCCCCCGAACTCGCTTTGCCTGATTCTGGTACAAGAATATTTTTATTAAAATTTTCCGCACAATTCGCCGAAAGTAAATATCTCATCCGTCTAGATGAGATAGTGGCAATCCTGGTGCGGTTTTCGCGAAATTTCATTCCACGCACCACCACTCAATGGAATCAGCTGCCTTCGGTGGTATTTCCGAACATTTACGACATTGAAACCTTAAAAAAACAAACCTACTCATATGTTAAAAGCCACCAACGCAACTGTGATGCCTCTGGTGTTGCAGATGTCTTTGGGCGGCGTTGATTGCTTTTCATTTGGTGATACGCTTGCTCGTTGGCCCCCTATCCCATAAAAAATGATGGTTGTTCATATAATACGTTTGCATACCACTGGGTGGGCCTTAGCCTGGTTCAGTACATTTTTCCAGATTTTGTTTTTCGGATATTAGTGTGGCTAGACCTAATGGCATCCCCTCCCACCGATTGCCATTAAGTCGTCCTCATCTCCATCTAGCCATCTGAGTTTAGGCCTTCCGCGGCTTCTACGACCATCTGGTTTGTCGTCGAGTAGGCGTTTGGGTACTCTAGCGTCGTCCATCCGTATTACGTGCCCAGCCCAACGAAGGCGTCCAATTTTTATGATTTTTTTAATTACCGATGAAAGCGCCGATATGCTTGGACTTTCCAGGAGCGGAGACGGGCGAGCTGTCTCCGGAGGCGATGCGCGTGGTATACGCGGGCGCCCGCTGGGAGCGTGCGGCGACGCCAGCGGGTGCCTGTGAGCTTGAGAGGAGACTGTTCGCGAGCGCCGCGCCCCAGCATCGCTTGCTGCCGCGGTTGCTTTTGCTACTGGCCACACCCGCTAGCGACGACCAGATGCCGGTGCCCGTATGTGTTTTCTTTCATGGCATTTGTTTATAACTATACTCCTTTGCAAAAAAAAAAACGGGCACCTTACTCATTAGCTTAGATGACTGGAAATTTCGTTTTTCTTTATTTTTTAACACTTAAATCCTAGAACCGGTGGTTTACTCAATGTAAACAGAAATCCTAGTGTAAATGAACATTTGTATGGGTAAAGTGAAATTAAGGCTACGAGTAATCTTATGGTACTTTAATAAAAACATTAAAAAAACTCCTCTTGCATCAGTCACGGCATGTATTCGTCTTGAGGGCCCATGCTAGATGTCGTTCGCGTATATTAGCCGCTAAAAGCCTTCTCCTCACAGTCCATAGGCTAACTTGTGTTCCTCTCACCTTGAGATCTATGTAACTACATTTACGGTTTCTCAGCGCCGGAGTTACTAACAGCGGTCGTCTCGTAGTTTTCTAAAAAACTGATTACAGCACAAACTTTAAAAAATAGTATTAGCAATAACCACGTGTTTTCACTACCAGGGAATATTAAGGACTAACGGTATTTCCTTAGGCCTTAATAGCTAAATCCTAGAGAAAAAGCTTAAGGACAATTTTAATAGTTAATTACTTTATCTACAATTTTAGTCTGAGCTACTTTTATCGTAAAACTAACCGTTTGGCCAAAAATCCAAAAAACCCATGTTTGCAACCTTTGATCGTGTATACATTTTTTTGCACACACGGCATCACGTGCCTGTAAATTTTCAGCTTGTTGTGAATTAATGCAAGGGTCAATGTCTATTTTAACTGGGCTATCATAATAATATAAGATAAAATGAAATAAAACACAACGTCACTGATGTAAAATTGCATTTTTACTTCATTGTTGTTAACATTGGCGGGAAAAGTCACCCATATGTTATGGTACATTGTTACTTTTCATTTATTTTACGATATAGAAGTAAAAACTGTTATGACTTGTAGGTGCAGATATAGGTAACCACTAATACCATCAGGTAACCCGCTGGCTATTACAGACGACTTTCCATCTATTACAGACGTTAACACCCCAACAAATTGATGAATTGACGTCCATCTTAGAGCCAATAAAAGACTTACAGAATGCCGTGCTTGAGCTCAACGACGCTCTACGGCTGGATGTGCCAGAATTAGATACGTCTAAAAGTAAGTATCAAATTTATGTTTTGTTAACTTTTTAACACATTGAAGACGGGAGACTGGAATCCCCGTGTTTTATTTTTCAACTGTTGGCGACGGATGACGGAAATTCACGTTTTTTTGTTTCTGATGCAATATTGTGTAATTGCAAGTAAACACGATATAGACATGAAAAAAATGATAGATGTAGTGATAATAATGAAAAATGTGCGGGAACTGAGGCTAGATACTTTTCAGCGCATACCATCTTCAACGTGTTAAAAGTTGACAAGGTTTTATTCAGTTCAATGCCAATGAACCTATTACCGGTTTAAAAAAAGATTCTATCTTTGTAAGTATTTTATCTTTGAGACTAATAAGTTGGAACATGTATATTTGGATGTTTATTCAGTTAACGTCAAGGACGTGATGTAAATGTAAAAAGATTATGCTACTTATTATGGTGCCACAACATGAGTTAAAGATATAGCAACAACAATTGTAGTTCCGTGAGTAATTAGTAATATTAGAATTATGAACTATTTTAATTTGCAGATGAAGAAGAAGATAGAACTGAATATGACAACTTATTTGCCAGTGATCTAGGAGTATCTATATTAACTGAAGCAATTCGGCAAATGGCAGAGATGAGGTACGCAAGTATTATTTATATAATTATTGAAATAATAATTATACATGTATATAAAATGTTAGTTTTTTGAATTATGAAGAAGTGTCCTGATAATAATCACGAGTACATTTAAGTATTTTTGCATGGATGAGGCAGGCAAACTAGCAAACATGTATCCTAAATAGTAACACACTACAGCAACAGATTCATTGCCTATCTTGGGGTAAGCTGTGAGTGATGTGATGGAAAGAAAAAAATAAAGGAAAAAGAAAGAAGTTTAGGCTCTGGATTTCGAAGCCAACGGTTCCAATCTATTACTCAGAAGTGTATTGTCGGTGTGAGAAAGGGAATTCCCCGGCGTCACAGCGCGGCATCAACCTTCACTCAAATGTTTTATAATGATGGCCGCGAGATTGAATGAGCCTATTATTTTTAGGATTATGTGTTCACCTATTGGCCACAATGCTTAATTTAAATAACTTCTTTTAAGGATTTTTTTAAGTTTCAAATTTGATTCCTCTACAACCTATGAGCGGAGGAGCGCGAGGGAGGGAGTGTCAAAGTATACATTAGGCGTTTTGAACCGAGCCCTTTGATAACGCGTGTTTTCAAATAAAGAGGGTACACATGCTATCGAAGGTGTACACATGCAGTATATCTTGGTGACACTCGTAAAACACCGTGCTAAGCGCTCTGTATGTACGCTACTAACGCGCTCCGAACGCAACACTGAACGTTAGGAACAAATGAAAACATCGAATTAGTCGCATTAATCTCACAATAATCCGCGTGAGTCTCTCGCAAGAAAACGGATGCCCTAGGGCTTCCAAAAACTATTGTGTATAAAATATTAAAAAAGTATAATAGATAGTATAAAATATTAAAGAAGGAGAAGAGATTTTAATCGCGTAAAAATTCTGCGAGACAATGTTTAGAGCGATTTCGTATGGTGAACACTGTGTATTGGAGTGATGTAGTCCATTTTCATTTAAATGGAAGTGTTAATAAGCAGATTTGCCATAATTGGTCACCTAGAGGACAGAACCCACAATCAGAAACCACTACATAGTCGTAAAATGACGGTTCGATGTGCATTGTGAAGCAGTGGAATAAACGAACTTTATTTTCTTGAAAATCGTCAAGGGCAAGCAATTACAATAAACGTTATTTCTTATCGGAGCATGCTTACTGATTATTTTCTGCCAACACTTAAAAACACATCCTACCCTCACTTCATGCACATGGTCTCAACAAGATGGTGCCATTGCTGTCGGCCTTCGTTTGGCAACGCTCGGCCAACTTGTATTGCCGACTTAGGAATGAGGTTTCGATTCATATTGATGCATATACATAAGTTAATTATGTGACAGAGCACGGGTGGTTCGCGGTGCACTGGCAGCGCTGGGCGTGGCGCTGGGGGCGGGCGGGGTGCCGGGCGCTGGTCACTGCGCCGTGCACTGGCAGGCCTACCGCGCCTTGCTGTGGCTACGGAATGCTGCACTACACCCGCGCACGTGAGTTTTTCATGAACAAAATATGTATTATCAATTTTATTATAATTTGTTATATGAATAGGCATACAGAATATTATTCTTTCTTTATTGCACAGCACGTATCTATCTATCGTCATGCCTCTGGCGGCCGTAAATTAAAAAAATAACGCAACCATTACTGTTGATGCAAGAACTGATTATAAGACCGTCGACAGAACGCATAAAAATATCAAAGTAAGTCGTGAAGTAAGAATTATTAAAAGTTATTCAAAAATCTTTGTTTTTGTCATTTTTTCATATATTATTTCCGTTGCTGGTTCAATATTATTAATGTAATAAAATTAATCTTTCAATATTAATAGTAATTTGGAAAATTTATGTGTTTCCTGTGCAGGGTATATATAAAGTGTTACACAAATGCAGAAAGCTCATTATTTTTTTGAATCATCCCCTATCTAACACAACGAATATCATACGAATATAATACGAAAATACAATAATAAGAAAATCATAATATAGAATAAGATCTCTTCAGAGGCCAAGATCCATTTTGGGTCACTGCGCCAACAAAATTAGTTTAGTTTATTATCGGACGCATATAATTAGTTAGTGGCTAAAAAACTGTTGCTGCATGTCTGATAATTATTAAATTTTGTGCCGTATAAATTGCATGCAGCAAATTATATATATATATATATATATATATATATATATATATATATATATATATATATATATATATATATATACGAGGCCCTAAGCTTATGTGCTTGTATTGGAAAAATATGGTTGATGTATATTATTATATTATTGGAAGCCAGAATATTCGATCATAATCGCAATCTTCAACACGTTGAGCGCCACGCCGATTCTTAAGGGAGTCCCCGCCAGGCCACGTGTGCTATCTAAAAGCGCTAGTATTGTAGGGTCAATGTTTCTTTTCGCAGTACGAAAATATTGTAAATTATGTAATGATAAAAATGCAACAAAATGTGGTAGAGTAATATCCAGAAAAATGACTAAGCGAATTGTCACATTTTGTGATGTCTGTAAAGGAGAACCGTTTTTATGTTTACCGTGTTTTAATAAAATCCATTAAATCTGTTAAGTCAAAATTAAGTAAATTTGAAATAAATTTTCAGTTATTCCTGAAAACAATCCAATTTTTTAATTCTATATCATGTTGTACGCTGCCAGCCTCAGGTGGCTGACGCGGCCTACACGGAAAGTGTAGTGTTAGCCACCGATGGCCGACGTGGCGCTCAATGTGTATAACCAATTAGGTATTGTTATTTAATTGTTTAATATTGTCGATATTATTAATGGGGTCAGTAATGTCAGTTCGGCAAGTTCTTCGGAGGCGTTCCGGTTGAAGTTGAGCCTGTTGGGCGCGACATCGTGCGAGCCGCGCGGGGCGGGGCCAGGGGCGGGTGTCGTGTGCGCGTACGTTGCGGACGCGGGCGGGAGGCGCGCGCGCTCGCACTTGGCAACCGCACGCGCCCCACTGCACTGGCATCAGGCCCTGCCGCTCATGACCTACCATCTCGCACATCAATTGTATCCTTTAATATGACTGACTGACTTGCGAAAGGCAACCGTGTTCGCCAAAGATGAGCCGTTATACTACCTTAGCCTTAGTTCGGTTAATATGTAGAACGTGCGATATAATATATGTATTTATCTTCTGCTGGGTTCTAAGTCTTCCTGGTAGTATGCCCCACACGGACAGACACGATGTTTCTCCATTCCGGTCTGTCGGCGGCCACAAGCTTTACTTCGCTCCATCAGGTACGACGCTAATTGCCGCTTCTGGTTATCATTAAAGACTCTATTATGACCTACATATCCCATCGTAACTTTTTCTGCCTGTTTATAATCATCTTCATTTACTGCATCCCTCTTTTGCTTGTATCTCAAAAGAGATACATAATTTACGCCGTATTTTTCAGAGCTTGTTTTAAAGGAACCCCTAATTTGACTTTATCGTAATCGTTAGTGTACAACAAAATGTCGCTTGAACCTGTCGAAGTCTTCTTTACGCGTTTTCTCGATATCTGAGATACATAAATATTTTAAAATTGATGTTACAACCGTCCCTACGCCCCATTTTAAATATGAAATTGTCAGAAGCAGTAGGTAGCATAACCAGCAAAAAATACCTAATAAGCTTATTGTAATCTGTAATTTATAACGAATACTTAAGCATATTTTTATATATTATATCATATACTAGATTTAATATTCAAACTGTATCATAAAGAAATTCATCAAAAATACTTAGATTTGTTTGACAAAGTACAATAGGCCTCACTGCAAGCGTAAGCACCGCGCTAAAGATGATGCAACACTGTTAATCGTGACGAGACTTGTAGCCCGTGTGCCCCTTACCTTGTACTCCTCACTTACCGTGCATAGTTTCGATAACATTCGAGCTGTTACAACCGTACCCAGTCTACCCTACTTATACTGATTCGAATATATCCGTCATGTAATATATATCTTAGTCATATAAGTATAAACTAGAAAGTTTTAACAAATATTTTTTGTCATGTGTGATCTTTCTTTAAGGTTTATGGTTTATGGTTTCACTTCTTACCCGATTTGCCATATTGTGTACTTAACAATTATCGAAAGTACATGGTAAGGTTCACACTTTTGTATCGTTAATTTTAATTATTATATTGTATGGACAAATTTAAGTAGCCGTATTATCGTATATTTTAAATATCACAATAATGTTTCTGAACACAGCCAAAAGATGGGCAGTGAGTGGTGATTTTGAATTTGGTTGGTGGTTAGCTTGTATCAATCAACCGCGATTAGTGCAAAGCTACGTGGCTATGCTGGAGCCCTGGTGCGAATGGAACGCTTGCTCGCGTAAGTATTGCGGTGGATCTCTTTCTTTTACAGTCTATATAAATATCACTGCTGGGAACGGACTTCCCTATGTCTAGAAGAATGGACATTAAACACTAACTTGTCCAGGGTGTATAGGCAAGACATTCAGATTCGGAATAAATACGTGTAACCCATACAGATGTACCTTTATCCCGATGTGGTAATCGAACCTGCGATCTTCGACTCCGAAGTGGTAACTTCGCCAATGAACCAATTAGTTTAGGTCGTCATAGATAAATTATCAAAATTCTTTAATTAACTATTATGATATCAAACTTACACAAATCTCGTCAAAGCCATACCACCATTTTCTCTTTAATAGATACGTTAATTCATCGAATCAACTGCAAGAGCATTGAAGACATTATATCTAAACAGTATTTAAAAATATGGGGTTACATCAGTGGCAGTTGTTAGTCTATTATTAACAGTAAAAGTTAGTTTTTGTAAGACTACGTCGTTTCTATTCCGAAAGTTATAAAAATGTATTTCATACATGTTTTAGTTCACAAGTTAAAATTATGTATAAACATTAATTACTGTAGTATTAAATAACTTGAACTAGATCTGAAAAATACTAACTTACAGCCGTTATGCAATTTTTTTTTATTTACATATTAATTACTACTACGTACTATTTTACACGTCATTTACTTATTGACCTCGCCACTGAGTTGTCAATGTCTTAAGTGAGACAGTTGTTTGTCAAATAACTGAATATGAATATGAAAAAGCACTCTTCGTCATCAGTTAGCCGACATCAGACGCTAGCAGCTCAGAATTTGGCCACTGACACAGCATCATTCGTTACCATCATAAGGTCATCTGCTAAGCAGGTGACAGAGCTCAGGGAGCAGGATGTGTCATTGTTTGTGTACCTCTTCCAAACTCGCACAAGGGGTTTGTGGTTGAGAAGCCCCTTGTGCGAGGTTCAACTGGTCAATTGCAATTTATATTTTGATTTTTTGCTGTCTCTACAGCATGGCAAAAAGCACTAAAAAATAAATTCCCGGATTGTATCAATATTTATTGAACTACAACAGGTCAGTTTATCCTCGGCTTGTCCCTCTTGGACAGTGAGGATGCGGAGGGTGCGTATACAGCCCTGTGCAAGGCCGCTAAAGGCGTCAGCACCGAGCCCTTCCTGCGTCACCTTGTGACCGCCGCCGATCATCTCACGCAACACCAAGCGCTTGTGCTATACTATATGAAGGTAATAACAGTTTCTGTACATCATTTCCAATATCATTTGCTATTCTATAATTTGTTTATTCCGAGAAAAGGTATGTAATTTTAATTCACGAGAAGAATTTTACCGATTAATCTAGCCAGTGGCATAGCGTCGGTACCACGGTCTTATACACAGGTATTGCAACGAAGCCCAAAGATCTCCATCCGCTACGATCCCGACACACCTTCTTTGTTTCCTCCACCCTCATCCATCTTTTTATCCGTCCTTCTATTCACCTTCATCGTAGCGAAACGGCTCTCTGTTTGTCGCTTCTTGCCCTTGTGGGAATCAGGACGTGACGGGGGGCGAACTACGTTGCCGTCATTTTTTAACAAATTAGTTTTATTACAATTTGTCATAGTGAATCCCACGAGTCGCAAGGATGGTGGTCAGACCCAGCAGAGCCCCGCATGCACGCCCCGATCGGCACGCTTGCGACTAAGCTCAGGCAAACCGTGAATTGGTGGAGAGGAAAGGAAAAGGATAGAGAAGAGGAAAGGGAAGATTGATTGAGACAAGATCATAAGGATAACTATGTAGTTATGATACTACCACTACAATAACTACCGGACAGGCGGCTAGGCAAAGATACTCCATTTATTCGTATCATTATAATTGGTTATATTAAAAGGCACAAAAGAGACAGAATGCTATTCTGTCTTCGTTGCACAGCACACCGTATCGTCATGCCTCTGGCGGCCGTAAGTTGAAAAGAATAATGCAACCATTAAGCCGACGTACCCCCACCATTGTTGATGCCTGTGTATAAGACCGTGGTCGGTACACGCTGGCAAAATATCCCGCCCCTTTATTAAGATTAAAAACCTCAAAAAATTTGGACGAGCATTATTTACTAAAAAAAATACCTATGAAATTAAATAGTTCAAAGTTTTAGTTCATTTAACATTATTTTAAATTTTGTTGCCCTCAAAACGGGCCACTGGAACTACTTATCTTTCTGACATTAAATTTTAACTTTATCTCTTTTTATGCACATTAAAATAAATGTGTATAAGAATATCCGGGAGTCATACTTGAAGTTTGTAATCAATAAAAATTTGTCAATACGTTTTATGAAACTTATCTATATAGTGTATGAGGGCAGCTTGTACAGTTAGTCAGTCGCTCAATACTTTAAATAAATTTCATGCTGATATTAAGACACAAGTTGGAAAGGTTAAGAACCTCTTAACGTATTACTTCTTTAATAATTGTTGTGTGTGTCAAAATATACAATATTGAAATGTTGTGTAACCGTAATAGCTAGTTTTCATTTATTTTTAACAGGTGATCAAGCTGTTTGAAATCCATGATGCAGGTGCTTGTGTTGTGCGCCTAGCCGAAACTGCCATTAGCATTGCTGACAAAGATGATCCTAATTTGGTAAAGTCATACATTTATTTTATGCTTTCATTTTAATCATTTCTATTCATTGAAATCAGTATTACGGCTGGCATGTCTATTTCGCAAATATATATAATTATAATTAAAAAATGTTAAACACTGAAAAACAGTACACCATATAATACATACAGTACATTATATAAACAGTAGTTCTGTGCCTGTGCTTTAAATTTATAAACTGGAACGAATGATAAAACAATAAAAAGAATTATAATTACATACAATAAACAGTTTGTTATTTCTAATGCATTTTATTAAGCTCAGTTCGTTCATGTCGTATAAGAACATATTTGTAGATGGCGCAATACGACGCAAAGTCACCCGCCAATACGAATTCATAGAAGACACAAGTTCGCGTTATTTAAAATTGTGATATCAAGCTAACATCAACCTTATACTCGACAGCACATGTAAAATAACTTAATCAAATGTCCATAAATTAGGTTTTTGTAGGTGCACAGGCAATGTTTTAATTGCTGATCTTCGAATATTTCACACATTATTCCTGCAATAGGTAATAAAATATTATATATAGGTATATAAAATGTTTTTGATTAGTAGTGTATATATTTTTAGTATAAGCCATTTATTAGTTATTATTTTTAATATAACCAACGGCTCTGTATATATTCCTAATATAACGTCATTTAAACAAAATGTAATTTATAATTGGCTCCAGAAGTTTTGTAAACTTGTATAATATGATATACGGTGGATTTTGTATTTCATAATAATAAATTTATCAGATGTTCTATAGTAACAGTTATGTATACACACGCAGCCAATGTTCCAATGGGTGGTGTTCAAATGGCACTTGGCGGGTGGTCGTGTCGAGCGTGCGCTCACTGCCGCTGCCGCCAATCCCGCGCCGCATGCGCGCGCCGCTGCAGCTGCCACACTACTCACTACTCTAGGTATTATATGTTGTCTTAACTCGGATTTGCCAGTCACTTACTAACACACCCCATAACTTGATCAGGGTCGTCATCGGCGGACACGATGCGGACTCAATTCATACGTATAAATTGGTGAACCCGACATGATTAGGAGGTTGTTAGTTTACACCACGTCGGGGTCTCCAATTTAATATGTAAAGATAAATATGATGAATAAAATGTATGATAATAATAAATTACTCGCAGTAGCAAATAGCTAAGGAATGAAGCGTGTATTAGATTTGTAGTATATAAATTCCTTTGCAAAAAAATTGACATTTACAGTCATTGGCTATTCTATGGAAAAAAGCTTCGATGACTAGAAATTTCTTTTTTAGAATTTTTTCAACACTATCAAATCCTAGAAGTGTTTTAGTCAATGTAAACAGAAATCCATGTGAAAATGGACATTTGTATGGGTAAAGGGAAATGAAAAGTACTAGTATTTTTGTTACTTTAATAAAAAAAGATATTAAAAAAATTAATAACGAGTATGACCTCCTCTTGCAACAATTACGGCATGTAATCGTCTTGGCATGCTTTCCACCAGGCTTTTGATGGTGTCCTGTGGAATGTGTTCCCAATCAGCCGAGATCACACGTTTAAGCTCCATGATGTTTTGTGGAGGTGGTTGGACAGATCGTACTCGCCCTTTTAGGAGGTCCCAGGTGTGCTCAATGGGTTTAAGGTCGGGGCTCCGCGCTGGCCAGTCCAAACGAATACCGAGCTCTTGTATATAAGCATCTACGTCCTTAAAACGGTGGGCCTGAGGATTATCATCCATGTTAATGGCACCTTCACCAATTACAGTCAGTGCTGGTTGTGCATGTTGACAAAGGATTTCTGTTATGTACCTTTGCGCATTTATTGAGCCATTTTCAATGAATACTATGTCGGTACGATAGCTGGAAGTTACGCCCTCCCAAAACGTAACAAAATCTCCACAATAGGGAGTGATTTGTTCAAAACACACGTCAGCATAGTGTTCGCCTGATCTTCGTAACACTTGCCGAGGTCGGTCCTCACCATGGAGATAAATTCGAACCTCATAGAAGAATACGCTACTCCTACCTCCTACCTATTATTATACGGGGACATCCACAGGGGTGTGGGATCGAGCCTCGGGGATGAACCCCACTACTCGCGCAGCAATTCATAGGACAGATCGTCCCCCGGTCCTAGCAACAACTTCGCGTCGTCGAGATTCGGTTGAACCTATTCCTACGTTAGGTCTGTCGCTGACTTTCGCCCCTCGTGGAGGCCAGATGGCGACAGGAGGATTTCGAGTGGGAGCGGGCGTGCTTCAAATTTGGTATGATAAAGTTAAGAGCATGAAACCACAAACAACCCAACATCACATTGTGAACAAAAGTACCTCGACTCACGTCTTATTCCTCGTTTACTGCAGACGACATGTTTTATTTCATGATAGTTAATTGTTTAAGGCATGTAGCGTTGCCAGATACTTGATTAAAAAAAGTATCTCATGTAATGTATGAAATAAAAGTATATATGGTATGAACGTATATGTACGCTCTTCGTACCTGCGCGCCCACTTTTTCAGAGCGTATATATATATATGCTCTTCGTATATGAATGGCCATTCTTCTAGGGTGTGTATATACGCCCGTCGTAGCAAAAGGGTTAAATGTCTCGAAATATTTGTAGCGAGCCATAAGCAATTGGGTGCATTGGTGTCTTGCGGCGCTCTCGCGGCTGAGGCGGAGCGCGCAGCGGCTGCACGTGCCAAGCTGCACGACGCCGCCGGACACAACCCCTACTACGATTTCCTCTACGCGCTACACGTCGCGAGGCACCATTATAGGAAGGGTGAGTTTGAAAAACGAATTTTTTTCCTATAAAAAACAAAGGAGAAATAATTGATAAAGTCGCGCATTACTTTGCTGAAATCCATTATGAAGATGGACAGTCAATCTTACTTTGCTAAGGTCCGCTAACACAAATCAAAATAATAATATTGTGTGTTTGCGAAGAAGTGTATAGAGAATTACTTACGAGAAACGGCCGTAAGCAGATCCTCCAACACATCTATACAGGCTTTAATACAGCTATACTCGATCTGCGGCTCGCTGGGGTTTTGTAGTTGGCCCATCTGGTGTTACTTTATTTTAAACCATTTTGAATTTCGTGCCCATAAGAAAAATTTAGAGCGCGCTAAGTAAATAGGTTCTACATATATATCATTACCGGGTCGCGATGTGTAGTGCTGTTATTGGTGGCAATTTATTCCTTTGTTTTTTAATTTACAGGCGTCTGATTGTATAACAACTACAAGTAATTTTAGTATAATATTTTCGTAAATACGACAATTCAAGTGTTTGAATTAGGAACTCAAAACATCCAATGCAAAACGCATTGGATGTTTTGAGTTCCTTATCGAGCGAGTGAGACCAGAGGTATACCCTTTCCTTGGCTTCCATACTTCCATGTACATGTAGCTTTGTTTGACTTGTTTGGAATTTATTTACATGATACAACCGTACAAAAACTTGGAGGTTAACACGTGTTTGTGGCTCTATGAAAAAAGGTTGAGTACCACTGCATTAATGTCACCTAGCAGGAAGTAACTTTTGTCAGTGATCCGTTTTGTAGAGCGTTACTCTTGTTATTGATTTAGCGGCCGCAGTGCTGTACGAGCGTGCGACACGTTGCAGCGCCGAGCGGGGCGGGGCGGGCGCGCGTCGCCGCTGGCTGGCGGCTGCGCTCACGTGCCTCCGTCTAGCGCGGCCCGAACACGCCTTCCTAGCGCGCCCCGCCGGCAATGTTTCTGCCTCTGCCAAGTTGCAGGTAAACTTTACTAATATGAGATTTTTGACGAGATTTGACGCATGTACAAAAAGTACACACCGGACTTTTCCCGCCAACTTACGATTATGATCTATAATATATGTGATAAAGATATAATGATGATAGATATGAGTGACATTGTTTTTTTATTCGATTTCTATAATCTTATATTATTATCTTACACACCAAACTTTTTTACGGTTTGTTTCGGTTGTCTTGCGTAGAGTCTACTATACCTGAAGATGCCTCGTGTTGGGGCGAAACACGTGTCGTTTACAAGATGGAAAAGTGATAATGTGTGTTTGGTGTTGTGTATAGTGGTTGGTGGGTGGAGAATTGCTGGCCGATTTTCGGTAAGTTTTTGGTTTAAGTTCCAAATAAATCCACTTAACCCAACGGAAAAACACACATTATTGATTTTCTGTTATTGTTTTGCTTGTCGCGGATCTTAGCTAAGTAAAACTTTTGTCTGTCCATATAATAAAATCACTGAAAACCGCCTACATTAGTATGGACATCAAAAGACGTGAAGAAGATCACGTGTTACGAATTGCGTTGAACCTACCGGACAAGAAAAGAGGTAGAGGCCGCCCGCCATCGACTATCAAAAGACGTGAAGACAACTACGTGGCACGAATTGTATTTAACCTACCGGAGAAGAAAAGAGGTAGAGGCTGCCCGCCGACCTGGAGTTCCAATATAAAAAGAGACCTCAGGAAAGCCCAATTGCCAGAAATGACAACTCAAGAAAGATTAGCTTGGTGCAAAAAAGTGAGGAGACTCGATCCCAAATAACGGGAACAGAGACAGTAGAAGAAGGCATGATGAATTTCTTTGAAGATATTTCAGACGGATGTCTATCTAATTGACAATTACTTCATACTCTTCTAAAATGCTAACAGTATTATTATCTTTTGACAAAAAATGAATTCTAAATATGAGAATATAACGTAGGAAGTCACAAATAAATCGCATTGAAATATATGTGAACTTTTATATTTTGGAGATATAATTAATATTCAAGTACATATGCTTGAATATTAATTATAGATAAAACTATTATAAAATGTTTACTTTGTTTTTAACTGAATATTTAGGTGTGAGTGTAAAGAGTTGCAGCCACATCCTATGGCTTCAATTATCATTCAAAGAAAAAAGAGGGGGGCCACATTTGAGATTTTTAACTAAAACATGTTTAAATTTAAAATTTATTTTGGTTAGGTTCTTGGCCCCGAAGAATTAGCGGCGGAATTACGTGAGGAGGATCCGGAATCTTTAGATCCAGTGCAACAAGCCTTATTACGTATGTACCTACTTTTTTACAAGCTTTATTATTATTATTAACATGATTTTGTATTTAGTTATAATGAAATACATTGTAGTGTTTTACCTAAAATAATAAAATGTAGATGAAACATTTCCAATGTATGTATGTACATCTGAACTGAGACATATTTTTAAAATGTATAGGTAAGGATTTACTAAATTAATTAGTTAAGATGTCACGGTTGAGTCTGCATGAGCAACATGAGCGAGATAGGTCTATACTTGGCAACATCAGATAATATTGCAAACTTCTTTTTTTATGTAATAGAATTATTGTTGACGTGGTCCATTGATTCAGTATGTATTCATTGAATAAACCTGTGAGTGTATCTAATATAATCTGTGATTATCATATAAGAATGTCATTCGAAATGTTGACCTTTCTTTAATGATTTAACCCTTCTTTGCATGATTTTTTCTTTATTGGTGAAATAAATCAAGGTGTTTTAATTCATGTTCAAAATTAAAGGAAAAATGGTTAAAAAAAATTTGGTATATATTTATAGTATAAATTTAGCAAAAAACAATATGATGTAAATTTCTGTCATCATGCTATGTTAGATCATTAGCTTAATACTAAATAGAAATAAAAGCGGATATCATTGGATATTTTTTATTCTTTATGATAATTAACAAAACAATTATTATTTTTACTACAAGAAATTGTAAATATAATAAAACAAAATAATATGTTTATTGCAACTACAACAAACAGCGTAATAGTAGTGACACTTGTTTAATTTTGACAGCTATGTTTTTTTTTATGCAATGGACATTAAAAAGGTATCCAGACACTATCAACTTAAAGTGAACTTGTTCTTTTATATAATTTTTGGGCATTCAATTTTATGATGGAAATTTCCACCATTATGCAAAGAAAGGTTAATGATTTTCACTTCTTCCTGCAGTATAGATGGAACTGGTTTTTTATCGTTGTTGCTCCTTGCATTTAGCGTCCATGGTGATGGTGAAACCTCTTCACTATAAAGTTCTCTGTCGAAATCAGTTGCTGCATTTATTAATTTACATTCTGTTTGCTTATTTCTATGGCTCATCAAATTACGAATCCAAATTATATTCTCTTGAAGAACTTTCTTGACTTTCCTGTTTTTTTTAAGTGGAAATTTATTATTTCAGTTCTGAATTTCTCTTTGTGTTTCCTTATGTTGACGTTTCTGTCCTTATATGGACAGTCAAAAGTTTTACTTAGCTAAGATCCGCGACAAGCAAAACAATAACAGAAAATTAACAATGTGTGTTCTTCCGTTGGGTTTAGTGGATTTATTTGGAACTCAAACCAAAAACTTACCGAAAATCGGCCATCAACTCTCCACCCACCAACCACCATACACAACGCCAAACACACACTATCACTTTTCCATCTTGTACACGACACGTGTTTCGCCCTAATACGAGGCATCCTCAGGTATAGTAGACTCTACGGAAGATAACCGAAAAGTTTCTGTCCTTACTTAATTTAGCTATATCGTGTTTATTCTTCTTCCTATCTTTAAATAATAGTGGCCTATTCTGGATATGATATTATATATAAATCTTACATCAAATATCAACTGAGTAAATCATACAGTATTTAAGTAATATTTTATTAAAAGGAACAACAACATAAACATAAAAAAATTGAAGATTATTCTTTTTAAACATTTATATTAGTGTAGTACCCGATTCACTAGACTAATAGCCGTGACCGTCCTGTTGTCTGCCTCCGTTTATATATTATATGTTTCATTTATGGTATGTGCTTTTTGCATTTTAAGGGTTTAAAATGTTAAAATAAAAATCAAACCGTGGGAACTTTATGAAGAATGTTGTTTTCTTATCATAGGACCTGGAAACATTGATTTCGACTTCTTATATCCAAACCTGAAAGACGCTGAAGCTGAGACTTTATTGGCAGTCACTAAGAGAGCAATTAGCACTGCCCAGTTTCTTCCTCGCTGGTTTTTGCTGAAGTTTATGGTAAGTTTTTTTTTGTTATAATATCACTAATTATTCGACTATTATGGATATGACTGTGAATTAATAATGTGTTTAAAATAACACAAAAGCCACTATGTCTAACCCTCCCTAATCGAAAACGAGAATGGATTTCTCCACATCGCTAATGTAGTGGTCAATAAGGTACCAGACATTAATCCATTAAAAGCACAGATTTTGTTACATACATGTATCAATTTTAAGTGTCGCTGCGACATTACAGTGCAGTAACGTACGAATATATTATAATAGATTTGATTTTAAGTTTAAAGTAGACGGACCCTTGTTAAACTAATTGAATATCAGTGTCCACGTTTTGGCACCCAAACACAAAAGCAAATTGCTTTTGAAAATAAATTATTTATTTTATTTAAACTTTTTGCACATGTACATCACGCGGACGTAATGCCATTGGGCATTCCCTACTAGTCAACCTGCGGGCGACACAGAAAACTTTGGTTTATATTACAAATTTAAATACACACAATACTTACCTACCTACACCTTAGTGGCCCCGCACTTAGTGAGTCCGGGCCTGTTGGCACCGTGAGAATACAAGCAAGGTTGACTAGTTGAAGGCTTTTTCAGGCACTGAGAAATGGACGACGAAAAACCTTGATGGGGTTTCCTAAATTGTACTTCACAACATATTTATCAGGAGGTGGACGGTAGCGGATGCGTACGAGCGCTGCTAGCTGGCGGGCGAGTGCTGGAGGCTGGATCAGTGTGCTGCGGTATGTTGCGGGAAACTATGTGCACGCTAGTGCAAAACGTGCCCGCCGCCGCGCCACTAGCGCTCGCCGACCTGCTGCTGTTCGAGTTACGGCACCACCTGCACGACCCACCTTGCAAAGAGGTACTGTCTACTCCCTCCAGCAGAATCTGTCTCTGTGCCCATCGTGGGAGTCATCCATCTCGCTATATGCGCAGTGACTTCATAGCGAGGGATCTCAGGGTTGAAAGCGTCCATGAGTTGGCTTGGAAGATATTCTACCAAGCCAATAATAGATCAAACTCCCACCTCAAAAACCTTGCTCCCCTCCACGCGCGTCGCACACTTTCACGAAAAATCCTCCTGTCACCGCCTGGCCCCCGCGAAAGGGGGACAGTGACATTGGAATTGCTGTGCAAAATTTGAGTTGCTGCACAAGCAGTAGGGTTCATCCCGAAGGCTCGATCTCACCCCGCAAAAACGCGTTGCGCAGCATGTGGACGTGCCGTCTTGTCTTATTTTGTCGACTCTCGATAATTCGAAGTTGAAGGGACCTTTCTAACACTGAACTACTAAGAGTTTGAAATGTTGAGAGCTTTGTAATACCAAGAGGTACAAGATATATGTTGAGAGTAGTATTTATTGAGATGTTAAAATGTAGTATTTATTGATTTAAGTAGTTTTTATTGAAACATGATTGTATGTGTGTATACAAGTCTCAAAATGTCCATATTTCGATTTGTCGAGTGCTTGCATGAAAGAATTTCGGATTACCTTGTGTTTTTGATAATTATGGATTGTTTTTTTATTCGAATTACTGTGTGTACCAAAAACCATTGAATTTATTTGATTTAACGAGAGTTTTGCTAAGGACCCAACAATTACTTCGAATTATAGAGGTTTGAATTATTAAGAGTCGACTGTGTATACATATCGATGCAAAAAAGCAAGAACGCTGTAGATGACACAGATATCAACATTTCTTTATTGAATATTCGGATCAGAAAAAAATACTGCGTCCAATGGTCTGACTGTTCTTGACCAGATAGAATTTTTCAGAAAGCTTAAAGATTTTTGCTCTGGTGTTGTTTTCATTTTGCGCTTTACTACTTTTTCACTTTTTTGCATCGATAAACTAATGTATAAGTTTGCAGTCAGCCAAAGAAGGCGTCAGTACCCGGGAAATGGCAATGGATTGTGAAGCGAACCACAATACGAAAGGATGAACAAGCCCACATTGGAAACCAATTCCAAATCACTAAGAAGTTTTCAATAGATACTTGGTATAACAAAAAATTTGATCAGAAATAAAGTTAAAAAAAAATTCTATTTTAATTGTTTAACAGCCCATATATGTCCCACTGCTGAGCACGGGCCTCTCTATTTCTGAAGGAACGGACGTTAACCCACCATACTTGTCCAATGTGGATTTGCGAGGTTATCAGACTCGGAATAAATATTTGTAATCCATAAATATATTTATTCCGATGCGGGGATCAAACCTGCGACCATTGATTCCGCAGGCGTGGGGCCTCGCCACTGAGCCAATTGGCCGTCACTTCTGGTGTAGTGGTATTGTGCAAGATTCCCACTTTACGTACTTACGTATTATAACATAAATAATAGGTTGTCCGAAAAGTTCGTGCCGATATTTTAAGCCAATTAAAACGCAGCTCATTTAAATATTGATATACATTTATTAAATTATTTAAGTACCATTCTGCTAATTAACGTAATGTCAAGCGTGGGTTGTCTTTCGATTTCTGTTCTAAGATATGATATCTTCGTCTGTGATGGACGGCCTACCTGGGCGTTCTTGATCTTCCAGGTCGAAATTTCCAGCTTAAAACCGAGCAAACCACTTTCGCACAGTTATTTCAGCTACAGCATCCTCGCTATAAACAGAACATATCTTATTTGCCGCTTGTGTGGCATTTTTGCCCTTTCGGAAAAAGAAAAGCATTAAATGCCTTTAATGCACTTTATTTGCCACCATATTCTAAGGCGTAGAAAACTGATAAAAATTAGTGAATAACCAAACTTTTTTCTAAATATGACTGAAGCTATCTCGTTTAGAATATGTACACATGTCATTTTTTTCAATAATTGTGATATATTCAGTCTCTCGCGCTACTTACCGAAAATCGGCACCAATTTTCCGGACAACCCAATAGAATACCCATTTTAACACAGATTATCATCATAATGTCAAACAACTAGATATACATAAACAAAATAAAATAAAACTTTGTGGAAAAGAATTATTGGACCACGGTTAAATCGCAGTAAAAACCACTGTAATTATTACCAATTAAGTTTAATCCACTTAATCTAAAAACCTTCAGCAATGCTTAATTATATCAATACTCAATACAATATCAAATATGTTTGTCGAACATATTTGATAATAATAATAAAAGTACTTTATTTTTCACATCCCATCTTAATATTAATAATACTCCATTACTGGTCATGGGCTTCCCATTTCTGTACGAACGAATATTAACCAACTATTTCAAGGCACATTTTTTGATTATTTTCGAACTGTTAAATTTCATACTGTTGTTATTGTAGTTTAAAATCTATTCATGAATAAAATTCAAAATAGTAAAGAAATGATTACCCAGTGTATTTGACCTTCTATCATTGTATTAACATATAATGGAAGATTTTTTATTGTAGTTAAAACTTTATTTTAATTGATGTTCGCATTATAATAAAAACAATGTTTTGAATTACTACATTAATATATAATATTATACAACACAACTAAAGTAAACCAAACCAAATACTTAGGAGCAATAGTTAGTTGTGATCAAAAGAATAAAGAAATTTAAATTGTTAGACTTTGAGACACATATTGTACCTAGAAAAATGTGTACCAATTAACAACATTGTACAGTCTGATTATGATTTATAGAAAAAACCAGTTATGTACAAATTAAACCATAGGTGCCAAAATTTTTATACAAACATTTCCCATTGATTATTGAATGTTTTTGTTGCAGCTTTACGACGAAATACAAACGCTGGTAAATGAATATATGCAAGTCGTAAAAAGAACATCAGAAGACATGAAACTATCACTGCAATATGGAACCGTCAAATAGTTTTAAAGGGAATAGTAGTAACAAATAAAACTAACATTAGGAGTACTTTTTTTATTAAATAAATTTTCAAATTGCAAATCACATTGGAATGAATTTATTCAATGCAACAACCCCCTATACATAAATGTATATAATAAATACTTTAAGTTTGAGTTGGGTTTGAAACCAGTTAATTTTTACACCATATTACCATAATCTACGTAAAGCTGTATATAAATCAAAATATAAAATAAGTCTAATCACCATTTTAAAAAAATATTTTAAATAAAATTTCTTATCAACTAGTAAAATTTTTGGTCTGATAAACGATAAAGAGGTCTGATAAATTAAAAAATAACATGTTCGATTTTTAAATAATATCTTTGGTACTTGGTACTGCAATTTGTTCAGTGACCATTGAGAACCAGATGTTCCTCTTTTTTCTGTCCCTGTTTTCGCCCTCTCCCACTATTGCACATCTTTTTTAATAGTGGCAAAGTATTAGTAAGGAAACTTCCTTTCTATTAAATTAGCATTACTTGCCATCAAGTGTTCATTGGCACCTTGCCAACCTCTTCCACAACGAAAGGTCTGTGAAGGGTTGTTTTGGATTTATCACTTTGTATAATCCTAAATATATATCAAATATTTACTTTTTTTACCATTTCTATTCAAGATTGTCAATTTTTTGTTTTTTTGCTGTTGAGAGTTAAAAGTTTAGCTTATAGTAATCCAGTTGGTTCTTGCTGAAAACAAGCGCCGGGCGTTCCAATTAGAGCGCCCGGCAAATGCTGAGCATGAACCATTTTATGACACTCGTTAGATTAAAATTATTTTCTTTTTGTTTTGTGTTTTTATTAGTATATATAATATTATTAAGGATTTAATTTTAGTTATTGTAAAAAAAAGGTGTCATAAATAAAGTTTTTCTATTCTATTCTATTCAGTGTTAATAAGTTAATTTGTACAATATGTTAGCAATTTAGCTAATCTACTTTTGTTCCTATGTCCCCCCCCATGTTGAGCAGCAGGGCTTCCACAGTGCTGCGCCATCGCGTTCATACTTGAGTTACGCGCTTTATTTTTCAAAGGTCATTTCGATGTTATCCGCTTCTGCTATCACCGTACGTCGCCATGTTTACTTGGGGCGGTCAAGCTTCCTTTTGCCTTGAAAGTTCCAATCTAGGGTTAGCTCAATCATATCCCTAAGGATATGATTGGGCTCCCAACAGAGGGTGTGGCCAATCCAGCTCCACTTGTGACGCTTGATCTTCAAGCTGATGGGGATTTCGTTGCAGCGTCTTAACAATGAATGCTGAAAAGGCTGTGGCGGCGTCGGTTTACGACCACTTGAATATCGCACGTGATTTTCTTGGTCACCTTCCACAGCAAAGCAGGCAGATGTCATCGGCATAGTCTAGGTCTCCTTGTAGCATATGAATGTTCCATATTCCAATTCATGTTCGCAATTTCATGCCAAAAGTTGTAGGTTTTAGATCAGTCCAGTTTTGCAGTTTCTCTTTTAGTAATCGATTAATTAGTCTGATAGTGGGGCTGCCACCTTAAAGCTCACACTAGCTTGGTTTGTTATTGGGTATCCTCCCTAGAGAGCAGGTTCTGTTTTAAGGTGCAGAACATTCACCTTTCGTCCTGCATCCATTAATTTAGCTAATCACTGACCAAAAAAAGATAAGATTTTGCTTTGGTGAGTGATTGATTCCCATGCAGAAGTTTCAACAATTGAAAAATACATGAAACTGGTAGTGAAATCCATCTAATTTCATGCTTTCTAAGAATTAAGATTGATCTTTAGGTTAGTTAAAATTTTTCGATTAATATAGTGAAATAGTAACTAGGATAAACATATTAATCAATTGTATTTTCATCATATTTAGTACAGATCCCGTGGTTTACCCATACTGAATATTCAGGACTACTTTATACTAAAATATTGTTAAATCACATATATTCCACTCACAGACTGATTAATTTTAATTATAATTTACTCATAAACCATCAATGTTTCTTAGACAAGGTCACTTAAAACTGAGCTTACCTTGAAATAATTTAATTGAAATTTATTAGAATAAATTTCAATTAAATTATTAATAATTAGATAGATATATATCTATAGAAGTATTAGAATTTTGTCTCAGCTTATAGACCATATTCTCACTATAATAATATTTTACAAATATATTATTGTAATTTTATACTACTTTACTACATACACAATGAAATCCTTCACATCTACATGATGAAAATGACATATGTGCATGAATTAACTGCTTAGTTTATATACAATACAATTTACAGTATTTAAGCAATGAGTAAACCAAATATTTGCAAATGTTATTGATGTAACTTTAGTAAACATTTTAAATATTCACTTCAATGACAAATCCATTACTTTAGTGAAGAGGAAAATATTTGTCATAAGCGTCATATGGATTTCCCCATAATGGTGATGTAATTGTAGTATTGGTTTAATATTTTTTCCTTATGAATACTGTTCAGTGTGTTAGTATGATAAATTATTTAGTAACAACTTATAATTTTAATTTGGCATAGTTAAAAAGTAGTTTTATAATATAGTCCATTACATTATTTATTATTTTAGTACATCTATGAATGTTTAATGTTTGGTAATTTTTACCCTCATTAGAGTTAACACCAAACGGACTAGTTTTTCATAAATAAGAAACATTAGAGCGGCTGTCATTACAGTTTGGAATAGTTTTGCTTCTAAACCACGGTAAATAGAAAGCCTTTTATTTTTAAAATCCCTAAATAGTGGTTTCAAACTAGATCCTGCACGAAGCCTTGATTGCATTAACTGTAAAGGATATGTCAAAGTTGTTGCAATAGCCTTCGCTATTGCTCCAATAAAAAATGCTGTGTAATTATTAAAATGGTCAGCAGACATAAATTTTCGTTTAAGGGCTTCATAAACCATAAACTGAATTGCAGGATTAGAAACTAAGAGCAGTGATGGGATTGTACCAGACCATAAACTTCTTGCTCCCTCTTTTTGGAAAATCTCAATTAAACCATCAATTAGGCTGCCATAATTATTTTTTTCTAACTTAATTCTTGTATTTACTACCCATAAAGGGGATGTTAGAAGTACGTTCACACTCCCAGCTAAAACACCAAACATCAAGTCTTGCAGTGCTGAATTGTTTTTTATGTAAGCTTTACGTAATGCATGAAATGTATAAAAATAAACAAAATTTGATATAGAGAGAGACTGCAATACTGGAGCCAAACCTTTATATAGTGTCATTATGCCTTCATCATTAGCAAGATGTAATAAAAGCTCCCATGATGACCCTTTCAATTTGTTTGATTCATCAACTGGAAATAATAATCCAAAATTTTATTTATCCATTCATAAATAATGATAAGTGATGACATTAAAATCATGAAAAAATAAAGCTTTAAGTGATGTCTGATTGAAATATTGTAATAAGTAACAATAAATAAATAAATTTAATGAAACTATGATCATAAAAGTTATTTAGAATTTCTTAAAAAATAAGTTTTACAAGTACATATAAACCTTTAGAGTATTAAAAATTATATGCGTTAAATTACTATTGTATATTAATCAATAGGAAATATTTTGTACAGTGTAAAATAGTGTAAGATAATATAACCTTGAAGTCTGGATCTCAGTATGTCTAATGGGTAGAAGACTGTCATTCCAACCACACTTCCCTGTGAATAATATGAAGATAATTTGTAACAAAAAATAATTAATATTTTTTTCAAATTAAATACTGTAATTATACATACGGTTGCTCCAGCCATAGCGTGTACCAAAGTCTCATAACTTAATAGGGAAGGAGTCATTTCAGTGAGTTTGATTTTAACGCCTGCAGATGATTTGCAAAATATATTGAATTATATAGTTAGTAAAAAGCTGTTTCCGGTGCGTTTATTTGTTCAAGTTTTGAGAACTATAACACAATAGTTTTACATCTTCTAAATACGGAAGTAATTCAGGAAAATGAAAAAATTCAATTTTGGAATTAGACTATCATCCAAATTATACACTACACTAACGAACATTTACTGAGTTATGGAGTTTGACTGACTGAAAGATCGCCTCTAAAGTAACTATATAGAGAGAGTGATAACTACAACTAACTGACGTATAAGATACAGTGATTTGCCTAGCCAAATGGGTGGTATGGTTAAACCATTAATCTATAAAATTCGAATCATATATTTTATACCCGTGAGCCCAATACTCTATAAATCTATTAAAGTCTATATGTTACCAGCATTCACATCTTCGAACCTAGATAGTGATTTATAGATATCATTATACTAAACCTATAAGAATGGCTTATAAATGGCTACTTCTTCTACGATTATACCTTTTTATTAGAGCAACTTACGTTGCTTATATATACAATAACCAATTTATTTTAACCGGACGCCGGAATGGAGATCTATTGTCTCTCCCTACCCCTACGTAAAACAGGCTTGACAATATGTATGTAGGTTATTTAATTGTACCATTGTATAAGTAGTTACAATACTGGTTACATTAGTTGATTTAATTTAGTAAAACGTAAATATAATGTAAATAAAAAGTAGAAATGAACCATAAATTAGTAGAACAAATAAAAGGTACACAAATATAAATTAGAATTACAATAATAAAACAAACTCACAAATGAAATGTAAATACACATTTCAAAACATTTATTTAAAAAATATTACATTATTCATTTATTACCATAGGCACACATAATTAAAGTTTCCATTCCTCCTCCGTACAATCGCTTTAAAAGAGAACTTTATAGAGGTTTTTTTGTTTAACCGATTCCGGGGTTTCGTTATGATACTTTCTGTTTAGAAAATAATCGTTGTGAGAGCATTGAAGTCGCAGGAATCGATTAATATTTTTGTAGCAACTTGTTTAATTTTGGGAAAAAAGCTTTCATATCTTCCCATTATTACTTTTAAATAAAAGTCTCTTGAAGAATAATGTGATAGACTAGATGGGGTAATCCTAAGTTTTATACTTATCAAAAAGTCCCGAGAAATACCCCTTTAATTATAAAACCCCCAGAAACGTGTCTCAATGCGTACGTTATGACAGATTCAATAGAATATCGATACTTGTCAAATAGTACTCATTGAGTAAAAATACATATCTGATACAAAGTATCGGATACGAAAGTATTGGTATCGAAAGGCAAAGTACTCGATGCCACAAAGTATCGATAGTTTTTCCGTGTCCCTAGCTGGACTATGCTTTATAAAATTTAGGATGATAATTTTGACAGGTCACGTACATGAAGTTTCATATTTTTTTGTATTTACGATAATATCATACTTCATGTATGGGTACCGCCCCCTTAGCGAAGTGCTACTCATAACGAACAACTACAGACTATCGAAAATCGATTTGAAATAAAATAAATCGATCGACATTTAGGTTAAATTATATTATTTATTGTAAATAAATAAGTTATTTGCAATAATCTATCACATTTATTTTTAAAAAAAATCTTTATATAAATAATAAAGTGCTATAAAGAAGCAAATTGATGCCTTAAAAAGAGAGAAATATCTAGCTATACCGTTATCGCAGAGTATTAACAAATATTGTGTGTTTTTAAAGATATTTAAACATGTTTAAGCACGTCACGTCACGCATATAAATATTCTATATATATTTTTATTTTGATGACGAGTATAAATCGTCACTGGGCAGATAGAAATTAAAAATTCATGACGAGTCTAACTCGTCATTGTAGTGCAAGGGGTTAATATATCTAATGTTAACTTTTTTACATTGTTAACCAATGATAATTGCACGTGGTGTAAAGTTTTAAAAATTCACAAATGAAAATGATTCATATTCATTCAATGATTCAACAAGAAATTATAATAAATCTAAGAAATAGTTCTGGTGAATCTAGTGATGATGAAAATGATGAATACGATTTAAGTTGTGCACCATTTAATTAATATTTATTAATAAAAAACTGAATTCTTATTCTTTGTTTCATTTTACCGTAATAGCTCTCTGACAACAATAATTTCGACTCTGACGTTATTAATGCTGAATAGCCATACTGAAGAATAATATATGCACGAGTCGAAATCGTCGTTGTGAGAGGCCTTTATCATATTAATAAAAGGTTGATGCAACAAAAAAAATTGATCATTCAAAATAATTGTGCAACTATTTTGTATGTTCAATTTTTATATCGATTGATTCGACATCGAGTTATTTAAGAATAGTAATCGATAATCGAATACGTTCATTAACAATTATACACCGCCCTGGTCCTTAGTATGACCTGTCAAAATTATCATCTAAATTTTACAAAGTGTAGAAAGGAATTTATGTAAATGAAAACTTATGATCATCGTATTTACAATTGTATGTAACTTGATTAATAAGTACACTTCAGTGTAACGTAACGTTTTCTTTGTAATTGGCACTAATTTATGTTTTTGCAAATTCATTAATGATTTCTAAGTTATGAGTTTTATTTATCTTCACAGTGTACATTTGATGCATTTTATATTGTTATTATCTTATATTTAGTGTATTTTTTAAAAGATTATATTTTATTGTTCATGATGTATTAATTACAAATAGGAAGAACGCTTTTAATCCTTGCTTCTTTCATACTTTTATCATTATATAGCTCCAAGGCAAAATTGTCTATCTATAAAATAAAACTTATACAAAATCGTCATGAGAGTATTTTTAGCAGAAGATAATCTGTGTGCTCAGAATTTATTGAAACTGGTATCGCATGGAAATGCTATATTAGCAGAAATATTAAGATTAAAAGATCATATACCTGCAGTTTATATGTAAGTTTTAATTTGTATCAGTCCTATTAGTCCTAGCCGCCTGTCCGGTGGTTATGGTATTGGTACACAGGTACATGACTCCGGCCTCCCGAGCTACTACCGTATCACTCCTTGTCTTCCATTACGATAGTATCGTATCCCTATCATCCTGTTTAAATCCATCTTTCCTTTCCCCTACCCTTTCTTCTCTATCCTTTTCCCTTACTCTCGCCTCACCAATCCACATCCTGCTGTGCCAAAGTATGCGTGGCTAGGGGTGAGCTTAGCGCAAATTTGCTGACTGTCCTGGGATCCGGCTCCCCCGGGTACAACGGTGACAATATGGTTCTCCACCCGTTACATCCTGATTCCCACGAGGGCAAAAAGTGATTAATGGAGAGCCGTTTGCTATGATGAATATGAGAAGAAGGATAGATGAAAAGATGGATGAGTGTGGAGGAAGCAGGGAAGGTGTACTAGGATCGTAGTGGATGGAAATCTGCCAACCCCTCGGGAGAAAGGCATGACAATATGTATGTATATATGTAGTCCTTATGAATCAGTAACCTTGGTAATCATGTATATTTGTCTGAACATCCTCATGGGTACCTTTTGAGTAACAGGGAAGTTTTATCAGATTGCTACCAGCTTAAATGCTATAGTACACCTATCCCCCGATTTACACGGTAGATACGTTCCTGAGAAAAACGTGTAAATCGAAAATTAAAAATTTTCGAGTCAAAACCGTGTAAATCAAAAAGCTTGCAGAAAATGCATAATTTTGCTATTTAACAGTTGTGATTTTTTTCAATATTTTTAGGTGTACACAGAAATAAAAATAAAATGCATTGACAGGTTAAAATATGTAATATATTACGGAAACACTGTTTTTTTATTTAATTACAATACATTAAACAGAAGAACAAAAAATAAAACCAAAGGTGTTTTATTATCCTTCATCACTATCAGAAATTACTCTCATTCTTTTTTTCGGAATCGAAGGTTGGAATTCACTTTCATCACTCGAAGTTATTTGTGCCGATTCGATGTTTGAAGCAGAAATATTTACATTCTGAGAGGTGGTAATAAAATTGGTTATTAACAATTGCTTCGAATTGTTTGTATCTTTGTAAACTTCTTCATATGGAGCCAAGCAGCGATTTATGTCACATTGGAATCGTAAAGCCCTTTCAACGTTTGTGTTATTTTGTATAAAATGATTACTCATGATTACAATTTTCCATAGATAAAACTTTAATTTTATGCAAAGAAATACAGACACAGTGTGCATGTGCAGCAAGTCAGCACATAAGCTCGGGATGCCCCGTGAGATGTGTACACAGTGCACGTGTTCAAACACAGTAGCATTTAGTAGAGTGCGATAAAAACAAAAAAAAACTTATTTGGAAAACCGTGTAAAAGCGAAAACGTGTAAAACAAGTACTGTGTAAATCGGGGGATAGGTGTATTATCATAATGCTATACTTAGGATCATAAGTATGCTTTTAGACATTACCACAGTCCCTTGTAAGATTTCAACATAATATTAATTACATAATATTTAAATATTCTATTAATAATTCTAGCCAAGACACAAAGGATCTACAGCAAAAATATCAAGATGTTATTGTGGACTTTTCATACTTTAAAATTTCAGACAGTCAGGAAAAAAAGATTAGCACTAATATGGTAAGTTATAAAATGTGATAACTATGTAAACATATCTATACATATAGAAGCAAAAAGATGAAAATGCTGTAAATGAGACATTAAAAATATTTAAGTCAGAAAAAATACTGCTTTGAATGGTGTGAGTCTCACAGCTTTAGAAAATTTTGTACAGCATTGTGACTGATTGTATTTGAATAATCAGAAAGTGTTTTCAGAAATCTTAAAAGTTTTAATTAAACAGTACAACTGTAAATAAAATGACAGTGTTATTTTTATATAATGGCTGTTTGTTATTATTCTTTTCTAGAAACTTCAAGATTTGGATGATGACCTTAAAGAGAAGTACTTGGAATTAATAACCAGATTTTATTTATTATTTGAAAATATTCACCAATACATAGTAGACTTAAATATGTTTGTAGAACAGTTAAATGATGGAGCTTTTATTCAACAAACGATTGATTCTGTGATGAAAGATGTGGAGGGAAAACAACTTTTGGTAAGTGTCTGCAAAAAATTAATGTATGTAACATTAAACTCTTTTAAGGCGTAATTATATGCGCAGCTGTACTGTGAGATTACAGAGAGATTATATACATCTAATTGTATGAAGCGGCCGGGCGCGCTTGTGTGTTTGTACCTATTTAGTACAGTCCCGCGGCCGCTTCTTTTAATGCGTTAAGGGGAGGAGACGCGGCCAGTGTTTATTATGGCCGGGCCACGTGGATGCGCCGCTTAACTATAGACACAGGCCCATAGAGTAAACATTGAACAACCTGAGTTATTCTATTTGTAAATATTATTAAAACTTTGTTTGTATGGATCATACGGTATGGATATATTTTTTTCTATGCTACAAAGAGTAAACAAGTCATCAAGGTTTTACTGGACTTACAAATATACAATCAAAGAAGTGAAAGAGGTAATGAGTGGAAGAGAGAAAATACTATTTAAACACCTGTCTTCTGTTGTCATTATACCATTAGCACTCATATGCTACGTTATGATCAATCGAACTGGGCCTTACATATAATAATATTACTAGGTGTATATAATAATATTATACGACGACCAATTGGCTCAGTGGCAGGGCCCTCCGCCACGGAGTCAATGGTCGCGGGTTCGATTCCCGCATCGGAATAAATATTTATATGGATTTATAAATGTTTATTCCGAGTCAGGTAACCCCCCCCCCCAATCCGCATTTCCTTTCCTGCCCCTTCCTTTTTCTCTATCTTTTCCCTTCCTCTCCGCCAATCCACGGTCTGCCGTGCCAATGGATGCGTGGCTAGGGGCGAGTCTAGTCGAAAGCGTGCCGATCGTCCCGGGATCGGGCTCCCCCGGGTACTATGGTGCCTTACCTCAGCATGCAGGGCTCTGCTGGGGCTGACCTCCATCCTCCCTTGCGGCTCGTGGGATTCACTAATACGAATTTAATATACCTAATTTGTCGAAAATGACGGCGACGTGGTTCGCCACCCGTCACGTCCTGATTCTCACGAGGGCGAAAAGCGACCAATGGCGAGCCGTTTCGCTGCGATGAATGGTAGCGGATTGAGCTCTGTGGTCTCTGCCAACCCCTGCGGGGGATAGGCGTGAATATATAAAAAAAATAATATTATAATAGTTATTAGGTGCGCAACTAAGTTCTCGCTGTTTGTCGTTAGACGCCTCCAGCAGCAGTAAGTGTTGGTCGATTTTGACATCCAAAACGTCATGAACCAAGCATAGAAATGGTAAACAAACCGCTCTAACACGTTAGTGATTTTATTGTGGCGTCATATACTTTTAGTTGTGTGAAAATACCTGATTTTGTGCCGATCGTCATTTGCGGGAAGTGTTACTTTTCTTATTTCATTCAAAGAAAACAGCGGCTGAAACGCAAAAGTTTACGGAAATGCAGCTCTAAGTGAAAAAACGTGCTGCGATTGCTCTTTAAAGCGACGGGCTTGATTGAAAGATGGTAACTTCGATTTTGATGACTGTCCGCGCGAAGAAAAGCCAAAAACATTCAAAGACGCTGAATTGAAGAAATTGCTCGATTATGATCCGTGCCTAACGCAAGAACAGCTTGCTTCAGCCATAGGAGTTACCCGCCATGCCATGTCTAAGCGATTGCATGCGTTGGCAATGATTCAAAAGCAAGATTTGAAGGCAAAGGACGTTGAACATTGTTTTTTCGCCTGTCAATAACTGCTCAGAAGAACAGAAAGTCATGAGGATTGCCCGGTCATGCTTCTACGTCGTTGGCTCGGCCAAATATACACGCTGCGAAGGTTATGCTATGTATTTGGTGGGACCAATTCGGTGTTGTCTATTATAAGCCGATGAAACCACACGAAGTATCATTGGCGAACGATATCGACTTCAATTGATGCGACTGAGCCGAGTACTGCGCGAAAAACTGCCACAATACGAGCCAAAGGCACGAAAAAGTTATTCTACTGTATGACAAAGCTGGGCCTCATGTTCATGTACATGGAAACGCTCAAATGGGAAGTCCTAACACACCCACCATACTCCTCATATTGCGCCATCCGATTATTACTTGTTTCGTTCGATGGCACATGATCTGGCTGATTAGCAGTTTCGCTCATAGGAAGACATCGAAAAATGGCTTGATTGGTGGATAGCCTCAAACGACGAATACTTTTATTGTAACTGTAACTGGTAAGAGTAGCTGAATACCGATATTTTCATGAACAAGTGCTCATTTCTTCTTCGGCAGATATATGAAGTTTCACAATTCTATTGGGTTTGGCAGATCAAATCGTCGTATCAATCGTGGGTCCATTTTTCCTGAAGATTTCAACCGTCATTTTTTTCTACTGTACCCATACCTGACAATGTTCGTGCCAATGCTATATCAATAACTTTCATGTTCCAATGTTCTCACGGCCCTTTAATTTTTCTCCTGTTGACAAAGAAGAAATTTAAAAAACAATTTTTTCAATTCAATCTAAAACCGTTGGTTGTGATAATATAAGTAGAACGATGATAACACTCCTCTTAGAATCTATAGTACCTGTAATCACTCATATCAATAACTTCCCGTTATTGAATGGTAATTTTCCAAAAGTTTGCCGTAAAGCCTTTGTCATTCCTCTTCCAAAATGTACTTATTCTAATACTGTTCCTCACTTTAGGCCCATTCTTCTATTCTTTCTAAGGTATTAGAGGCCACTGTGTATAAGCAACTATCTACTTTTGTATTCAGAAATAATATTTTATCTCCTTACCAATCTGGATTTCGTCCAGGCCACAGCACAACAACTGCTCTTATTGAAATATTAGATGTTCGAAAGGGCATGGAAAATTCATAGGCAGGCATATTGATTATTGTATATTGCTTGCACTTCTCACTCATCTGAATATTGATTCTTTAGCCCAGGAATGGTTTACTTCTTATTTTTGTAGGCAACAGCAGGATGTGCCATAATTTTAAATACATACAATATGTATTGTCGATAACCAATTGGCTCAGTGGCGCGGCCCCTCGACCACGGAGTCAATGGTCGCGGGTTCGATCACCGCATCGGAATAAATATATGTATGACCAACATATATTTATTCCGAGTTTAGTAACCCCGCCACTCCGCATTGGACAAGCTCGAAAATTAACCCACCACAATTTTCGTTCCTCTAGAAATGTAGAGGCCCGTACTCAGCATTGGGAAATATATGGGCTGTGGAAAAAAATGTATTATATGTATTTACATTGATATAATTAGTTTTTAATTTTTTTAGTACAAGCTGCACTACCACCAAACCAATTTCCTCATTTCTGCCCGCAGGTTGACTGGTAGAGAATGCCTAATGGCATTAAGTCCGCCTAATGTGCACTTTGTGCAGAAGATTAAATAATAAATAAATAAAAAATACATGAAATACGTCATTTTTAAATGAGTACAAATCAGGAAAGACACTTTGTTTCCTAAGTGATGGTAGTTTATTAGTTTTCAAAGTGACGTAAAGGAGAATTACTTTTGAATCTATTTTGGAAAAATGACTTTATCTCTTCTCACTTTTTTGCCCATTACAGTGTGAATCTGTCTATTTATATGGGGCAATGCTACTTCTTTGCGACTTATATATTACTGGAGTAGTAAGGGAAAGATTGCTCGTCGCATTTTACCGCTACAGTACCAGTCAGTCCCAGTCAAATGTTGATGATGTATGTAAATTGTTACGCGATACTGGCTATGATCAACAACATGGAAAGAGACCCTTGGATTATCCTGTGGAATATTTCAGGTAAGATGGCATTTTTTACTCATGTGCGCAATGTATACAAATAAGTTTTTGTGTGCAATCATTGCATTAAACTAAGATGGGCGACATCTTCAGAATGTCACATTTAAAGGTATTAAAACCAGCCAGTTACATTTAGTACAGCCAAAGAGGTTTGATTACTAATAATACATTCAAAATATGAAAATACTTTTGCCCCGACCTAATATTTACTATAGATTTTTATAAAGTATTTTAGTACATAATAAGTTGCATTATGTTCATAACTTGAATTGCCCGGGCCCGGGCTTCCAGTTTGCCCGCGGACTTCCAGAACTGAATACGATAAAGCTGTTAAAGCCAATAGGCTACCAGCATTAACATCTTCGAATCCAATCCAAAATCATAACTTTAATTCAGTACATTTTTTTCAGTCGTGTTCCCATACAAACAGAATTTATAGAAAAAGTTGTTGGGAAATTGAGGTCTGAAGATATTTATAACCAGCTTGCTGTCTATACTGTACCGGAGCATCAAGCTTCAGCACTAGCAACTCAAGCCAGCATGCTTGTGGTGTGTTTGTATTTCACACCGCACTACTTATATAACGATACTACTAAGATGCGAGAAATCGCAGACAAATTTTTTCCATGTAATTGGATTATTCCCATTTACATGGGCGTTACTATGAATCTTATTGATTACTGGGAGAACTTTAAAGCAGCGAAAAACTCCTTACACAATACGTGTAATACAAAAACGGTAAAAGATTTATTTGGAAAAAGAGGAAATTCGGTCTTATTATTGATTACCAAAACTAAGCAATTATTGAAAGAAGGAGCTATGACTGATGATTTTGTTTTGGATAATATTAACAAAATATTAAACATCATAATAAATTCTAATCATGTTCTTCGATGGCTGTTGTTGCACAATAATGATGTTATGTTTTTTGACAACAATAAGAAAAGTAAACAATTTAAAGAGTTAGTTTTAAAGGAATGTAATTATGATCCATTGAATTTACTAGAATTGCTTATATGTACGGCTGAATTAGAGTTAAAAGTCAGAGAATTTTTACAAAGATTACTTGAAAACAGAAATGTATCATGGGAAGAAAATAAAACTCTCGCACTCGAAGCTATAAACAGTTTATCAGAATTGTTTTCGGGATCAAAACCTTTTGCTAAAATATCAGAAAATGAGCAACTTAAACTTTGGTTTGATAATATTGGCAAGCAAGTAACTTCGCTAAGTGAACATATTACAAGTAAAGCTGTGAAGAAAGTCACTCAGCTAATACAGGCATTGGATGAAGTGGAAGAATATCATGGTATTAAAAGCACATCTACAATTCTTCAATTTCTTTCCGAAAGTAAAGAAGCACTTAAAAATCTTTTAAGAGTTGCATCTCTTAAGGAAGATTATCTAGTAACTTTGGAGACGGTTGCCGATTTTAGTTATGCATGGTGTACAATCGATCTATATACAAAATATATGCAAAATAGTATCACAGAGAATCCCGCTGTTACCAGTAGACTACGCGCGCTATTCCTTAAATTAGCAAGTGCAATGGAAATACCATTACTTAGAATTAATCAAGCCCAAAGTGATGATTTAGTTTCTGTATCTCAATACTACAGTAATGAATTGATTAAATACATACAAAGAGTACTCCAAATAATTCCAGAAATGGTTTTCACTATTGTTGAAAAAATCATTGATCTTCAAACTTGGACAATCAAAGAAGTACCCACAAAGATAGAAAAAGAAAAATTAAGAGAATACGCCCAATTAGAACACAGGATGGAAGTTGCAAAGCTGACACATTCCGCATCTACATTTACTACAGGTAACTTAATGTTACGTCATGTATGTATATATATGTATGTATATAAATCGAAATTCAGGATTTATTATTTTAACACCAAAACGTAAAACATAAGAAATTCAGCCAGATATGCACAATACTACCTTCAGGATTTCTGACTGTGTCAGAAGTTATTAAAATAGGTTTTTACCAATAAAATTATCGTTGTGTATGAAATAAATTAATTTTTAATCATCTTTTTTTTGTATTAAAGTCATCCATGGCATCAATGAATCTTTGCCAGCGCAGTGGCAGTTTATTTTTGTTCTTTGTGAAGAAATCAGTTGGACGGAAGGCAACAAAATTCAAAGGCATTTTGTCAAAAGATGTCCAAATTATCGTGTTCAGTTTTTCACAGTATACATCTGAAGTAATGCTCATCCAGATTGCTAAGAAACTATGATGAATCACACCGACAGTGGTTCACCAAACAGTGACCATCAATTTTCTTGGCGCCATTTTTCACATTGGTTAGGTTCTGAACCAGGATTTAGAACCTGCTCAGCGCTTGTGATTGTCAAACGGTATCCATTTTTCGTCGCAGCTTATAATTGGGTTCGAAATTGTCTTACGTTTCTGTGCCTGTTGTGCAGGGCAGGCCTCGACGGACGCGTACTTCTCGCTGGCGATTATTAAGTTCGTGGGGCATCCATTTGTCAAGCTTTTTTCCCTTGCCATTTGACACAAATGGACCAATATTGTTTTGATGAAGAACGTCGCAAACCTCTGCTTATTCAGCCGTGGATTGAGTATTATCAGCTTCCACAATCGAATTTAATTCGTCATTGTGGACCAAAGTTAGCGGTTGATCACGGCGTTCATTTTTCAGATCGAATTTGTCAGAACGGAAGCGGGAAAACCAGTAACGGTTTTATCGTTGATGTTGCGTGCCGTTTGTGCCGCGTTGCTATCAAAACGGGATTCATATTCCATAATTACTCGAATTTTTAACGTATCCATGATGACAAAAACGACCCAAGAATCTTAAAAAAAAATATTGTTTTCCTAAGTAAATCGCGTAACTTCTTTGTTTAAAATTTATTTTTCCACTCAAAATTTGTTTGCAGTGATTACCATTTAATATTAATTTTGAATTTTAGGTATTTTGGATATGAGATCTACATTAGTGGGCGTTATACGCATGGATCCTGCTGAGTTGCTTGAAGAAGGGCTACTGAAAGAATTAGACAGACATATCAGTAAAAAGTTTATCGAATTTTTAGAACCTCATGCAAAACGTCCCAATAACCTGATATCCCGTCTTGAAAAACTAGCGGAGAGCATGGATGGTTACAAGAGATCTTTAGAATATATTCAAGATTATATAAACATTCATGGCTTGCGAATTTGGCAAAAGCAGGTATTTATATATATATATTAAAGTCTAGCTTTAGATACATCAAATTTTAAAAATAGTAACTCTTTTATTAAATGTGATAATTAAAACTAACTAGCGCTACTTTACTAAATGAAGTGTAGCGATTTTATTAGTGTTTGATATTATTTAGATAATTCAAACCATTGATTTGCATATTGCATACAAAGAAAAAACGTTCCGGGCTACATAGCGCTTGCTTAATTTTATGACGAAGAATCCCAAGTGGCGCTATACAATGTGTGTTAGGTAAAAAGTATGGTCACATAGTATATAGTGGGGGTATGTTGGCTTAATAGGTGCACCATTCTTTTCAATTTATGGCCGCCAGAGGCATGAAGATAGATGGGTGTGCTGTGAAACGAAGACAGAATAGCATTTTGTCTTTTTTATGCCTATTAATATAACCAATTATAATGAAACGAGTAAACCGATAAACCAATCGAACAAGCCGCTTATCACTCAACCGATGTGCACGACGTACGGCCCCGTTGACACGAAAGAAAAGTTATGACACGGTCGTACTAATCTCTCACCACTGAAATTGGGCTTCGTTGTAAGACCTGTGTAAAAAGAACGTAGTAAAAAGGACGTGCGTCGGTAAAGTGGGGCGCGCAATTTCTATAGTCAGTGACGGCACCGTCAGTTGTCCATAGCGTTCGAAACGTACAGGATTTTTTGCCACACAAAATTAGAGTAGCGCAATCGCGTCGCTTGGGACTCGATCGATTAAATTATCAACCCAGTTTTCTTTTCATTAATTGTATAATATTAAAAATAAGTAAATCAGCTGTTTTTTTATACCTTTTTGTAGGTTTCTGCTATTGTCAACGACAGTGTAAACAAAGAAATCAGTTTACGTAAAGGCGTCTCTTTGTATGGATCTTCAGCCGGATTCATGGGATGTTTAGCGCGGCAGATTGCACAGTTAACTGATTCTAGGTAACTATGTGGGTAAATAATATCATCTAAAACTTTCTTTATATAAAATTTTAATAGGCTACGTATTTATATTAGATTACTGACTACTACAGGACCTTAAAATTTAAGGTCCTCGATTCTTGGCTTCGCACTGCGCTATTTAACTTAAATAGCGCAGTGCAAAGCCAAGAATCGAGAATTCCTTATCAGTATACATTGTTTTTTCATTTGTTCAATGTGGATTTGCGGTGTAACCAAACTGGGAATACATATGTATTTATTCCAATATGGAGATCGCACTCGCGACCACTGATTCTGAGGGCAGCAGCCCAAAAATCCAAAAGATCGTCCAAATATTTGTATATGTATTTTTTCTGAGTCTGTTATTAATCATCTACACTGTATTTCCACACTATGGAGCCAACTGACTTCGGTGGTATTTACGAACCAATACGACATTGAAACCTTCAAGAAACAAGCCTACTCATATATGAAAGGCCGGCAACACAACTGTGATGCCTCTGGTGTTGCAGATGTCTATGGGCAGCGTTGATTAATTTTCATCAGGTGATACGCTTACTCGTTTGTCTCCCTATCTCATACAAAAAATTGATTTCATCTTCAATTTCACCAATCTTATTATATTTATCGCGTCTCATTAACATGCCTTAAAAAGTTTCGATTCATTTTCAGAATATCCGTTTACGTGAATATTTGTACAGCATGGTTTGATGTCAAAACACAAAAAGAAATTGTCAATACAAAAACGTTTTCAAAACTGAATGATGCTATTGGAGTTGTTGGTGTTCACGGCTTGGACACACTTTATGCGTTCATGATAAAAAATCAACTACAACAAATTCAAGCGACGCTCAGAAACACTCAAGACAAACACACGTTAGCACACGTAGACACTGCAGATACCAAGGATGTCGAGCAAGTGATCGCGAAATGTGCAAAAACGTTGCAAGCACTGTCTGAAGCCTTACTTCTCATCGGATCTCTACAGATTTTAAGGAGACACATTTTATATCAATTGAACACTAGTTGCAAATTCAATTCGGCTCATTTAGAATCATCATTAAGAACAATGAATGAGTAAGTAACTCATTTTTAAGGGGTATCTATATGGTTTATCACTTTGATTCGTTCGATTCTTGTAGCGACTACCGTATCACTCATTCCTCGTGGCGGGAGCGTGTGTGTGTGCGTGCGTGCGTGCGTGTGTGTGTGTGTGCGCGTGTGAGTGCGCGTGTGCGTTTGAGTGCGCGTGCGTGTGTGGGCAGCGTTGATTGCTTTCCATCAGGTGACACGCCTGCTCGTTTATCTTCCTATCCCATAAGAAAAACAAGAAATACAATGGGTTATGTTGGTACTTATTTACAGAAATTTCAAATAAATTTTATATTCGATGAAACATTTATGAAAACTTATTCAACTGATATACGTATTGGACAGAGAAGCAGTCAATGGATTTCCCAATTTGTTAATAAAAAGGGTTAAGCCTACATATGTACCAATAGGGAGCAATCAGTGTCGACGATAATGATGATTAAAAAGAAAAACTTTCTTCAAATAGGACGTTCGCGTCTATATTAAAAAACGGTGTACAAATATTGCTACATAAAGTATAAAGTTAACCGCTCAAGTGCTTCATATTGAACTCAAAAATTCCTCTTTTTATCTCAAGTAATTTCCATCAAATATTTTTAATTAATACAAATTGTTAGAAATTATAGAAATCCAGAAAAAATCGCGACATGGATCCCCACTAAAAGAGTAAGCCGACAAGAAAAAAAAGGGCTAAAATTTGGCTATCATGGTTGTCAAAAAGCGCATGAGCGGTTGTATGGGTAATATTAACAATAAAAAAATATTTCTTTTTTAGATCACTTATTAATGAGATAAAAACTAAAAAAGCGGACTTAGTAACAGTTCCATTATCACTCCTACATGATTTAGAGGACTATTTGGTGCGATGTGGAATTACCGAACCATTTGAAAAGATATACGTGAAACATGCGCAGGACTTTTTAAACGCAGATATGGGCCGTATAATGGCAGTTGTGTTAATATCACTGTTACCAAAACTTCAAATATGTTATACCACTGGTAAGTAAACAGTATTGGGATCAAATTAAAAACGTTTTGCTAGTTATGGAGGTTAATCCCTCTCATTGCTACTATTTTTTTTTGTCAAACATACCGTAAAGTTAAAAGAATAATATAACTCAATATTGGGCAGAGCCCTATTCTTACCTTATTTACAAGGTATGAAGGACCAAATAATCGGAATTCTGCTAATCAATGGCAGAATTGTTATGTCTTTGGAAGTATTCGTTATTCGGCAGTGGACAATGCTACCATTTAACGTCGATATCCTGGGATGGTGCGGTCGAGACGGCCTATTAGTGCAAGGTTCTTCCATATCAATGAGGTGATACATTCATATTCTGGATGAAATTATATATAGTAAATAAGTCTTATTGGATGGTAATCGTTGATTGTTTAGTCCGATGGGAGGAAAAGCAAGTTTAATGCAATATGTATAATGTGCTGTGCATTCTGAAATATTGGCTTCAAAAGGTATGATCGCGGTCTTGAGACGAAGTTAAATTTCAGTGATGAGAGATTAGTACCATCGTGCTATAAATTTCCTTTCGCATCAACGCCGATGTACGTCGTTCCTATTGATGGGTGCACACCGGTTGAGTGACAAGCGACTGTAGGCGGATAGTTCGATTGGTTTATTCGTTAAACGGTACAAAAGAGACAGAATGCTATTCTGTCTTCGTTGCACAGCACATCCATCTATCGTCATCTCTCTGGCGGTCGTAAATTGAAAAGAAAAGCGCAACCATTCAGCCGACTTCCCCGCCACTATTGTTCTTGCAACATCTATGTATAAGACCGTGGGTATGATAATCAAAAATTATAAGTAGGCAAAATGTCGCATATTAGTATTTTAATTTTTTTTTAAACCGTCTGTATAAAGTGTTATTTATGTTATTTTCAGGTGACCTGATCTCAAAAAAAGCAGGCGAGAACATCGACGGCTTCCCTCTTTTAGTGGGAATCTACACACTATTACGTCAAAGTAAAACAGAAAGTAGTGAAGATTTTGTTAATTATTTGTGTAAATACGCAAAGGCTGCTGCTCTCACAAAGTAAATACTATATTTTTTTTCCCCTATATATATATATATATATATATATATATTAGGTGTACAAATAAGTTTCCGCGGTTTGTCAAAAGATGGCCCCACCAGAAGGTTATGGAGAAATTGTCAGATGTAAAACGTAATATCCCAAGTTTAGTCATCTGGCAACACCATAACCTTAAAGTACTAGTGATTCCGTATCAGCATCACGTAATTTTTTTCGTGCAAAAATGTCAAGTTTTATTCCGAATAAGCATCATTTGCGGGAACTTTTGATTTACTTCTTTAATGTGAAAAAATCTGCAGCTGAGGCGCATCGATTGCTTCTAGAAGCATATGGTGAAGCTGCTTTAAGTGAGAGAAGTTGTCAGGAATGGTTTCAAAAGTTTAAGAACGGTGAGTTTGACGTTAAAGACAAAGAACGCAGTGGAAGGCCGAAAGTGTACGAAGACATGGAATTAGAAGTACTATTGGAGGAAGATTCGTCCCAAACGCAAAAAGAACTTGCACTTACTCTACAAGTGACTCAACAAGCAATTTCACATCGTTTAAAATCGTTAGGAATGATTCAAAAACAAGGAAATTGGGTTCCATATGAACTAAAGCCGAGAGACGTTGAACGCCGATTATGCATGAGTGAAATGCTGCTTGCCAGGAATAAAAAAAAGAGTTTTTTGCATCGTATAGTCACTGGTGACGAAAAATGGATTCACTACGATAATCCAAAGAAGAGAAAGTCATGGGTTAAGCCCGGCGAACCATCAACATCGACAGCTAAGCCGAATATTCATGGAAAAAAACTCATGCTGTGTATTTGGTGGGATCAGCTTGGTGTCGTGTATTATGAATTGCTGAAACCAAGCGAAACCATTACTGGAGCTCTCTACCGAACACAATTGATGAGATTGAGTCGGGCACTTAAGGAAAAACGCGCCCATTACTACTCCAGACACGACAAAATTATTCTTTTACACGATAATGCTCGTCCACATGTTGCGGCGCCGGTAAAAACATACTTGGAAACACTCAACTGGGAAGTTTTACCCCACCCGCCGTATTCACCAGACTTAGCCCCTTCTGATTATCACCTGTTCCGGTCGATGGCACATGGTCTGTCTGAGCAGCGCTTCACATCATATGGAGACACCAAAAATTGGGTAGATTTGTGGATAGCGTCAAAAGATGAAGAGTTTTTTCGACGGGGTATCCGAATGTTGCCAGAAAGATGGGGAAAAGTAGTGGCAAATGATGGAAAATACTTTGAATAAAACGTAATGTACTTTTCCTTTACAATAAATTCCTAATTTTTTATAAAAAACTGCGGAAACTTATTTGTACACCTAATATATATATATATATATATATATATATATATATATATATATATATATATATGTATATGTATATATATATATATATATATATGTATATATATATATATATATATATATATATGTATATATATATATATATGTATATATATATATATATATATATATATATATATATATATATATGTATATATATATATATATATGTATATATATATATATATATATATATATATATATATAAGAACCTTGTCTGTTCATGTGTCATATGAGCCAGGAAAACCTAACTCACCCAGGTGGAGTTACTTTATTGTACTGTGTTGAAATGTTATAACTCATCATGGGTAGATCAAATGAGTATTGTTAGATTTTGATGTTTCATGTGAAATAATAGGTTGTCCGGAAAGTTCGTGCCGATATTTTAGGACAATAAAAAGCAGCTCATTTAAATATTTATTAAATTATATAAGTACCATTCTGTTAATTGACGCATGGGTTGTTCTCGATTTCTGTTCTAATCATATCTTCGTCTTTGGTGGACGACCTACCTGGGCATTCTTGATCTTCCAGGTCGAAATTTCCAGCTTTGAACCGAGACAACCACTTTCGCACAGTTCTTTCGGCTACAGCATCCTCGCCATAAACAGCACATATCTTATTTGCCGCTTGTGTGGCATTTATTGCCCTTTCGTAAAAAGAAAATCATTAAATGCCTATAATGCACTTTATTTTCCACCATATTCTAAGGCGTACAAAACTGATAAAGGTTGACGAATTGTAACCCAACTTTTAACTGAAGCTATCTCTTTTCGAATGTATACACGTGTCATTTGTTTTCAATAATTGTAATATATTCAGTCTGGTCTCTCGTGGTACCTACCCAAAATCGGCATGAACTTTCCGGACAACCTAATAGATAATATTTGAAGAATGACAGACAATGTTAAAACATTTTTGCATAATAATTCCACTTGTTTTACCTACTCTAAAAATATTATTCATTAAATATATATTTCATGGTTTGCAGATTAAAATCCGGAGAAATTTTAAATGACAGCATTAATATAGTGAGGATATTACACCTTTTTTGTGAAACATTTAAGTACAGGTTTGAGAAAATAGAAGATAAAATACCATTAGCGCTACTAAATAATATTCTACATAAGTAAAGTATGAATAAATATACATGCAATATTACAAAGAGCGATGGGTTTTATTTTTACTCTAGGGTATCTTAGCTGGCTATGTCGTAAAAGATAGAAGAGGAGAAATGTTGCACCTTACTTTAGCACCGAAGCAATCACTGAAGTAATGTTTCCGAATGTCTCGTGGTGATTTTCAACTCTATCGAATGATAACCAAAAAATTCCTTCTCATATCCTGATTGTTGAAAAGCTAACACATTCCAGGATTGTTTGTATTAGGCTCAAAAAAAAGCTGTCGACAGGGTGGTAATTGATATTTTATTATTTTGTTTTGTATCTCTATGTATGTCCTCTAAGTTAGCGTCAATTCAATCACGACATCGCGATATTAACTAGGTCCAAGTAATAGTAGCGACATTTTCTATTCACGGACTAGACGTCTAAACGTCTGGTTCACGACACTGATAAACTGGCCTTCAAACTAGTGAATAGGTAATAATTGATTAATGCATTTATCAATTATTTACCAATCAAAAGAAATATTTTTGCTCAATACCTATCAAACAACATGAGGAATTCCTCTAATAAAAAAAACTTACTTGAAATATTATCAACACAGAAACTGGAAAAGTTAAATGAAATTGATTATAATGTGAATATTGAAAATAAACTAATAGTGTAAAAGCGATTTAGCAATTTTTTTCTCAAATATCTCATTTTCACTACCATGACAGAGTACAGGTTATTAATGGAGTCAGGCGTTACTTTGCGGAAATCCATCACTATACGGACAGTCCAAAGTTTTACTTAAGCAAAACAATAACAGAAAATTATTAATGTGTGCTTTTCTGTTGGATTAAACGGATTTATTTGGAACTTAAACCAAAAACTTACCGAAAGTCGGCCATATATTCTCCACCCACCAACCACTATACACAACACCAAACACACATTATCATTAGTCCATCTTGTAAACGACACGTGTTTCGCCCCAACACGAGGCATCTTCAGGTATAGTAGACTACAGAATACAACCGAAAAGTGAAAACTTTTCGGTTTGAGAAATTGAGAAAAGCACACATTATTAATTTTCTGTTATTGTTTTGCTTGTCGCGGGATCTTAGCTAAGTAAAACTTTTGACTGTCCATATAGAGAGCACAGGAGTTAATAGCTTGTTTTTTTTTTACCTAAGTAATAGAATAATTCAAATAGATGTAAAAATACAAAATCGCCAGGAGTTACAGTGGATATGGGGTTGCCACATGGTTCATTTGTAGGTCTCTTTTTATTTTTGATTTATATTAATTATCTAGTTTACCTTGTGGAGAAAAAAAACAAAATATTGTTTGCGGCTGACATCTTAAACTTGCCGAAGTGAACTAAACACATAAAAATATATTAAATTGGTTTAATGTTAACAATAATAAAAATACTAAATGTAATAAATTTTCACTCTCAATATAATCTGTTTTCTAGATCAAAATTGAATATACCATAATAATGATGAGAACACAAGTCATTTATAATTCTGTCTTGCAAGTTCGGGATTAAATTGTGAGTTATATTTTGGTTTCATTGTATGTTCTTTAGGGTTCTCATTATTATTATCTTGTACAGAACCATGAAGTTTCTTTAAATATAACTCAGTTTTACACCTTTCTTCTTGCTCACGTTTAAATCTTGCTTCTCTAAGTTTCTGTAACATTTTTTTAGTATCTTCTTTATGATTTTTTCCTTTTTTATTTTGTTTATGTTTCTTATGAGAAGTTTTTTTATTGAGTTTTGGAGAATTTTTAATATGCTTTTCAACAGTAGGTTTGCTGTGGTGACAATAACTTTTAAATCCACTTATGGGGTCGAGTCTCTGCTTATATTTCCAATCTATCTCTCCATCTTTTACATTCAATTCTTGCGATTTTGGCTTACCATCTTTGTCCTTTAAGACCAGTTTATTATATGTATCTTTAATTTCATTCGACCGTAAATATCTTGATGTTTCTGGCACAACTTCATACCAATTCTTTTTCTTTAAAGCTTCATTAGTATCTTGCCCGAGATATGTTAAATATCCTATTTTTTTCTCATATTCCTCTTTCTTATCTTTTACTTCTTTATCATGATCTTTATTGTTTGTGATTATTGAATGTTCTATATTGGCAAATAAATTTATGTGAGTAGATGTGGTTCCAACTGTTAGCTCTTGAATTTTTATATTTTTAAGCCCCAACAATTTTTTCTTACTTTTTTCTTTTAATACTTTGAGTCGTGCTTCACGATCAGCAATTTCAATCCTCAATTTTTCTTGCCTTTCTTTTTCAGCTGCTTCTGCTTCATCTTTTCTAACTCTTGCAATGTTTTCTTTTGTTCTTACATGCCATCTGTAAAATTAAAAGCGTACAATTTTATTAGAAAATACGTTTGAAATGAATTAAAAAGCCTAGCAAAATGTATCAGCAGTGTCCTAGCATTATAAGTGTATATGGGTGGCAGTGATTACTTAGTTAAGTAACATACTTGCTCATTTGTCCCCCTTTGACATAAAAACTGCTTAGTTAAAAAAAATTAGTAAATAAATGTTTTCATAGTCATTACAGTTTACAAACATGTATAAAACAGTCACAATAATTAATATAAACCATGCAGTTTTTAATGTCTAGATCATCACAGCTTATGTTAAATGAAAGAGCCTTTTTAGTGATGTCACACTACCACTGGTATATTCGTTACAGAGCAGGACATTATCTGGCATACTATAAAACATTTTAAAGATTTTTGAAATTCATTACATATTAAGGTTTGTAAATAGATAGGGTTGTTAAAAACATCAATAAGCGAAAGGGAAGAAGTACAACTGCAAGTAGAATAAATAGAATCATCTTCAGATATTAGGTGAAAAAGTAATAAATAAACTAAAATAAATCTTTAAAAAAGTAATTAAATTTATACATATAAATGTTTAAATAGGCAATAATAAAAATATATATGAATAAAATATAAATATACAAGTATAAAAATAATGATAATTTAAATTTTAAGTTCACTAAATTCTAATAAACTACAAATACTATAGAACAAACACCTGCCAGTTGACTGTTTACAGTGTTCTAATTATCCAAACTATACATTACCTATGCCTGATAAATGTCACTGATTTGTTATGAATGTTGTTAATTCTGATATTGTTATAAAATTAATTGTTGTTAATAGAAATTACAAAAAAGTAAATGAATATTAAATTAGTAAAAAGTAAACAAATGTTAAATTAGTAAACATATCAAGGCAAAGATAATGAAAGAAATAATGAGAAAACACATACAAATATATTTCACTTCAGGTTTGTGCCTTTACTGAGATATTTCATTTATAAATGTGAGAACCTTTGGCAATTATAACTATTTAATTTTTTCTTGATTTTGCATAATCTTAAATACCTTCATGCAATATCAAGAAAAAATTAAATAGTGATATGCCATAGACAATGCATGTGACTAAAGATCGTTTAGATATTGCATCTTGAATAAAGCCTTAAGTGGACTGTCCTGGGCTGATTGCGATTACTTGATATGTCTGACAGTCCTTCTGCTTCATAAGCTTAGAGTCGCTCAGAGAGCTATGCTCATAGTTTCTCTGGTAGATATGTTTCGGAATGAACAAATCCGCCAGAGAACTAAAGTCACCGACATAGCCTTTCGAATTAGCAAACGTAAGTGGCAATGGGCTGGTCAGGTCTGTCGGAGATCCGACGATCGTTGGAGCAGACGAGTGCTGGAGTGGAGACCGCGTCTCGGTAAACGTAGTGTGGGACGTCCCCCGACTAGATGGTGCAACGATCTGCGCAGGGCGGCTGGCAGAAACTGGATGCGTGTAGCCGAAGATCGGGCTAAGTGGCGCTCCATGGGGGAGGCCTGAGCAGTGGACTGCCGCAGGCTGCTGATGATGATGATGATGATACGCGTCGGACTGTCTGTATTGTAATAATGCATATTCTTTTGATTTACAACATGAATAAGCTCAGGGAAGTACCACATTTTAACAAATAATCAATGTTTGAGTAGTTAAATTATATGTGCATCTATAATTACTTTATATTTTAAATAAAAATTACCTTTTTTTTGGTAATATATTCATAGTTGTGTTATTTGATTACAATAACAAATAGAACTTTCACATTGACATCAGTCAGTAGAACATATTTGTCGATAAGAATCATGTACGTGTCAGTGTTGCCAATCATATTCGAAGCAAAATTGGTTAAAGATTATTTATTATAAATTAGTATAAGATCCGTTTCTTTCTTTTGAGAAAAATCCGTACAGGTACTTGCTAACAGTAACTGCGTTGAAGTGTAATTTATGATACTTTTTATATATCTTTTTACCTTTTGTCGTAAATCTAAAGTAGGTACCTACATAAAAATATTGAATTTATATACGAATATAAGACATGTTCGTATATAAATTCAATATTTTTATGTTTATAATTAAAGAATTAACACCGAACTCAAAACAAACCAGTATTCCCACTAAATATTTTGTATATAACAATCCCTCACGTGTCTTGTAGATAACTGATTACGTTTTTATCTTCAATATATAAATTAACGAGAAAATACTGAAACAAATCCTGGTAGATTTGAAATTCTGTATTAAAGCCAGTATTTTAAAATTATCCGTATGGAATTTAAAAAATCTTTATAAATCTGTACAAATCACAGGACTGATACATGTATAATAGAATAGCCACGGTGCAAATTTTTCTTGGTACTCAGTTACTTTAACATTTCATATTTTGGATTTATTTTAAATAATAAATCAATTAAGTATTGAATCATATTTGTAGCATATACGTAATTATCACTGATACATCATGTGCAGGCCTCGCCTCAAAAGGCCGTTTTATACCATATGACGTATTGTCATGTTGAAACAATGAGCAGATAGTCCTGAAAAGGATATTTTATAGTAGTACAGTGCTTGCAACGTTTGTTTTCAAAATTAGAAGTCATCATCCTGAAAAGAATGCTTTATTGTACTGGGCGTCTCAAAAGCTGCTGGGAACAGTGATGCCAAGAATCGGGGGGCAGTCGCCTCCGGTGTATGATGCTCGAGTGAGGTTCTGATCCCCGGGGCTAGCACCCACATCCCGCAAAAACACGTTGCGTGGGGATGAGAATAATTTAAGAGTACTTACTCTAACCTTATTTCATTTTGTTAATAATTTACTTCGATACACAACTCAAGCATACAGTATCGATGTTGTTTTTTGATATTGTATCCTATTTAGAAATCGAATAATAATAATAATTTATTTTGTTGCTGAAAATAACGTAATTGTATAATAAATAAGTTATAACTATTAACTGTTACCAATAATACCATTATTTTGATTTTATTGAATAAGTGTAGTTGTTAAGTGTATATATAAGAAAGTAGTTATTTCTTTTTGGCGAAAGTAGTTATATTTGAAAGATTTAGAGATTCATATTTGGTCATTTGTTTCCGTTTACTCGACATATTCAAATTAGTTGGCTTCATAGAATAATTCTGAAAACAAAAAGAAAATAACTAAATCTGTAATATGGTAAAAAGATTCAAATTGTTTTTTCTTTATTGGAATTTAGGCGCCAAATAATGTCATTATGCTTTTTTTTTTTACTTGAATTGTTTAGGCGTAGAAGTCAAGTCAAATAAAATAAATCTTTATATCGAAGGTTTTTCCTCCCTTATCACCCAGTGTGGCGGCTAGATAAAAATTGTAATAGTTATATTTAATATTTCTATAACTATTACAATTTTATAAAAATTGTAATAGTTATAGAAATTAAGTACTTGTATTATTTTTAAAATTAAAATAATTGTAATTAAATTTAAACGTAAATAGAAAAAAAAACCAAATGAGAATATATATATATATATATATATATATATTTCTGATTACAGATACTTAGTGTAAGCAAGACGAACACTTGATATCCGTGAATATTCTGGATATGGGCAAATCCTACCTACATGAGAAAGATGATAAATTGTGGATAATCTTAAATTCGATAATTTATTTCCATGTTTTGTAAAAAGATTACTTGTTTTCTTGTGGCGTAGCGTGTTAACCTTAAAGTCTTTATCGTTAAGAAAGACAAGTAAGTATAAAAGCCGTTAAGCAGGTGGTAGTAAAGAGAAGTTTTCTAGCAACTTAGGTACCTTGCAAGACGATTTGGTCATTCGATAACTTTCTAAAATTGTCTATTTTTATACATCGACATTGTAATACTCGAGTCGATTTTAACATTGTTACATATCGATCATTCATCGTTTGCCTTATTTTATTTGGCAACATTAACATTCTAAATGGACGACGACGCATTGAAATTAATTCTATGAGAACGAAGTGAAACGCTTGTTTTCATATAGTTCAGCACTTTATATTTTTCTTTCATCTTTGTCTTAATTACGTAGTAATAACTTTTTTAGTTAATAATGTGACGCTGGAAAAGTTATCATTATACATTTATAACTGTGTTTTATCATTATTTATCAACATATTAGGTAGGTAGGTTATTTTGTACTAAGTTTATCTGTAAACATTGTTGGATAACACCTAGATAAATAACAAATTACAACATGGAAGTTGTAGAAGAGTGTTCTATAGTTCATTCTCCAATTGATGTGAAAACCAGTGTAGTCGTTGCCCAAACTTCAGCCAAATCCACAGGAGAGGATGTGTGTCACAAATCAAATGGTGTAGACGAAGTTGTAGAAGCGGGTGCAGTTGAAGAAGTGAATGAAACAGTAAATACAACAGAAGCAGTAGGTATAATGCATGATGTTGAACCTTCATTAGAAGTTCTCTCGACGGCAGAAACTGGTATTATGTCTTCACAAGAGACTTTAAAAGAAAGTGACAACACTCAAGATGTAGCTGAGCCCACAGATTTAGCAACTAATAGTGTAGAGAAAACTGATTTGTATGAGGTAGATATAACAACAGGTGAACTTCAGGTTGAATTAAACAAAACAGAATCTTCATGTATTGAAGTAATTAATTCAGAATCGTCAAATATAGTTACATTTAAAACAGAAGTTTTAGTTGAAAAAAATGATCCAGATATTATTGAGAATAATCTTAATGAGAATGAAGTTAAAGAAGATGATGCTGCTCACACAATTTTGAGTGAACTGGGTCAGAGTATTGAATTGAGTGAAGTGTTACGTTCATCAGATGTAACCGAATCTATAGAAAATAACAATGGTGCTGTCCGTCATGAAGTATTTAATAAAGAAGAGTTATTAGATATTTTACAAGGTAAAGATGTAGAATCAGCTCAAGAAGAAGTAGTTCAGTATGTTGAAGTATGTACAGTCAGATCTAAATCATTAGAGGCCCAAATAGCTTTACAGCAATTAAATAGACTGAAAACATCTAAAAGAGGAATGAAAAGTTCAGAAAGAACACCAAAAATGAAAAAGAGTGTAGATGCAAGTATTGATGACAAAAAACCTGAAAACATTGTTAATGTTTTAGTACAAGATTGGAATGATGAAGAGCCATCAGGGGCAGATAAATGTATAAAAACGACTGAGGAAAGTGCTGCCCCATCTAAGAGCTCTAGTGAGCTCAAAGAGGTGCTTTCAATTATGGCCAAAGAAGAACCTACTAGAACATCTATAGATTCTCCAACTAGTGAGGACCAAAGTCAAAAATCAAATAAAAGTGGAGATGAGAGTCAACCTCAAAGAAGACTAGGTAGAATTATTAAGAAAAAGGTTATTTTTGATCCAGACAATCCTGATACATTTACAAAGAGTAAAACTTCTAAAATAAAAAAAAATAAAATGGAAACGGACCAGTCACCCATAAAAAAAGGTAAGATTGAATTAATGATTCAGAGGTCTAGTTCAAAATCTCCCATATCTAAGTTGCCATGGAAAAAACCAACACCTAAAAATTCCAAGCAAAATAAAAGGCTAACAGAAGTTGATAAGCTTCTGATGGATGAAGGTGCAGTAAATATGATTTATCAGTTGACTCCAGAAGCACCCAAAGGTAAAAAAAATGTTAAAACAAAAGCTGAGTTCATAAAAAAAATTCAAAGTTCAACACCAGATAGTAAAGAAATGAAATTTAGGGAGAGGAAAAAAGATGCAAGTAAGTATGAAGATGGAGAAGCAAAGAAAATTCTTAGTGGAAAACATAGAGCGTCTCTAAGCAGTTCAGTTAAATCACCATCTGTATGTGAAGAGTTTGAAACTCACAGTGCTGATGATTCTATCATATATAGGCGCCATTCATCAAGCTCCTATTCCAGTACTTGTATGAGCCCTAGAAGGTTAAGTGATGTAGATTCAGGAAGCACCAACAACAACTGTCGATCACTAAAGCATGTAACAGAAAATCTAGGTCAAGGTTCAGAAGCTGCATGTGAAGTTATTAATGAAGTAAAAGAAGCATTCATGTCTGATTGCACGAATATTTCGAGCAGTGAAATGATCAATAAAGATGACTGTTTATCTATAAAAGAGAAGTTAAACTCAAAACTTTCTCTTGCGTTAAATAAAAGGAAACGAGAGAGTTTTAATAATGATAAGTCACCAAAACAAAAGAAAATAAAAGATACACTACAAAGTGGAATTTTTAATAATTTTAAACACTTATCAATACACATTGATCAAACACTAGCGGAAATATGTATTCAAAAAGTTGGATCCAAATATAGTATTGAGGTATGTTAAAGTAAATTATAACATCTTGTTTTCATTATAATCATTATATGCTTTGTAAAAGTAAATTTAAAAATATCCTTTACCCATCATGTTGAAAACTTGCACTTGCTTGCTTAATTAAACTTGCTTGTCTAGCTTGTACAAATTTAAATCTGTATATGATGTGTAATTATCTAGGAATTGTTTATAAAAATGAAAATATTGTCCTCTGCATTCTCACTTTTTTCATTATGATGAATTTTGTTATATTTATTTATAGGTGCTAAGGGAACTACAACAATCACTAGAGTTGGTTGATGCCTCAAAGGACATATCAGTTACATTGCTTACTTCTCAATGTGGCACTTTATGCTCATCACTAAACCTAAAGCCGATATTAGAAGATGATAGTGATAAAAGAATGAAAAATGCATACGAAATTGCAGAATGTATAAGGTATATTTAAACTATAACTTTTATAATAATTTATATAATAATAATTTTTAATGTTAAATATTTAAATAATACAGTTCATTGCTCATCTGTGTTGAGCGGCATAGTAAGCTATTATGTTCGGGTGTGTGGGGCGCTTGCTCTGGAGTAGCGATGGCCTTGGTTGCTCTCAGTGACATGGCGCTGGCATCAGATTGTGCTACATTTGGTTTGAGCAATGGTGAATCTTCCGCTCGCAATGTGACGCTACTACCGGGCATCGCTGCATTCACGGCTCGCTGCCGAGCTTTGCCACAGTCTTTGGTGAGTAACAATAGATGAATGTTAATATTTTACATATTTTTTATTGAACACTGCCAATGTTTTTAATCTTACTAGAATTCTTGTTAACCATACCAACTAAGCTGATAATGCTGTGCTAAGAAACTACACATCAATTGTCCAATAGATGATACAAACTCACAACCTCAGATTATTAGCCTGATCTATCAGTTTAAGAAGCAACAAATTTATCAATTTGTTGCTTCTTAAAAAGAGCAATTACAACAATTATATTTTATTTTTTTTCATATATATTCACGCCTATCCCCCGCAGGGGTTGTCAGAGACCACAGAGCTCCATCCGCTGCCATTCATCGCAGCGAAACTGCTCGTCATTGGTCGCTTTTCGCTCTCAGGACTCAGGCTCAATCAGGACGTGACGGGTGGCGAACCACGTCGCCGTCATTTTCGACAAATTAGGTATATTAAATTCGTCTTAGTGAATCACACGAGCCGCAAGGGAGGATGAAGGTCAGCCCCAGCAGAGCCCTGCATGCTGAGGTAAGGCACCATAGTACCCGGGGGAGCCCGATCCCGGGACGATCGGCATGCTTGCGACTAGGCTCGCCCCTAGCCACGCACCCATTGGCACGGCAGACCGTGGATTGGCGGAGAGGAAAGGAAGGACAGAGAAGAAAGGAAGGGACAGGAAAGGAAATGCGGATTGGGGAGGTTACCAGACTCGGAATAAACATTTAAAAATCCATATAAATATTTATTCCGATGCGGGACAATTACAACAATTTTTCTTAATTAATCATCATTACCATGTTCAACAATCCGTAAATGCACTGCTGGACATAAGCCATGCTCGGAGGAATTGTTGCCGAGCTGAGTGAGTGAGTGATAAGGGTATTACTTGTTACTATTTCCTCCAAATCTTAAGTTTATTAGAATGTCATCATTCCTTTGTAAAAGATCTGTTGTTACTGAGTAGGAAGCACACGTGGGGAAGTAGATAATTGAGGGAGCATGATGGACTTGACAAGACAAGGAAGTTAAAATTGATTAAATAAGTGTAGTGGGTTAATGTGTATTCTTTCCAAAAGGAAGAGGACCGTGCCAGGAGTACGGCATATATGGATTGTGAAAAAAAAAGTAAATCATTTAATATATTAGGTGCGCAACTAAGTTCTCGCTGTTTTTTTTATAAAAATGCAACTTAATTGTGCAAAAATGCTTACATATATATTTAAAGTATTGCCCATTGCTAGCTATAACTTTTGCCCATCTTTCTGGCAGAACTCGAATACCGTTAAAATAAAAGTGTTCGTCTTTTGAGGATATCCACGAATCAAGCCATTTTTCGATGTCTTCATATGAGCGGAACTGCTGATCAGCTCAATGATGTGCCATCGAACGAAACAAGAAAGAAACCCTTCCTTTTTTGTCCCTGAAACAGTTGTTAATAGACGAATAAACGACGCTCAACTTCCCTTGGCTTCAAATCATAAGGAATCCAAGTTCCTTGCTTTTCAATCATTCCCAACGCATGCAATCGCTTAGAAATGGATTGGCGGGTAACTCCTAGTACTGAAGCAGTCACACAATCTCCAATTCAGCTTATTGGATGATTGGATGTTTTTGGCCTTCCTTCGCGGAATGGTTGAGAAATGTTTTCAGGGAAAGGTGTAAATGGTTTACTTGTGCTGGTTCTCTGTGTAGTGAATTTAGATATGTACAAATTATAATTAGTTGAATGAATATTTGCAGATAAACGATTTGGTTGTGTTCGGGCGTCGAATTTCAGCGACTGAAGCGGTTCAAGGTGGTCTGGTGAGTCGCTGTCTGTGGCCTGATAGGTTTCGTGATCAACTGAGAAACATAGCCAAAGATATTGCTGCGCAACCCATTCAAGTTAGTATTCGTGATTTTTAAGATTGAAATCTTATATGTAAAATTTGATTAAACGAGCCTTCACTTCTGATGACATTTAAAATCTAAGACTTAATCATAACATAATTAGCGCACTTTTAATCCGCACGTCGAAATATTTTGAGTTCATAAATTGCTCAAAGTTGCCCATAAATCGGAGTATTGATTTATAGCTAAGTTTGAGCAAAAATGGCCCGATGAGAACGTGTGAAGAGTTAAATATAATAAAATAAATACAATAACCTCGCTCATGAGATCTCCGCCATGTGTTATGTTGATTCCACTGTGTGGGTTTGAGTACTCACTACTCAAGTTCAAATTCTAAAAGCAGCCATACTACGCAGTGCTAGGATTGTGAAAAGGTTCCTTTCCCGCCGCCACATATCCCGATAAGGATTATCAATATAAAATAAGTTATATTGTTATTTTGAGTAAATTGTAAGAATAAAGTTAATAATAATAATTATAATAGTTAATAATAATTATTGTTAACTTTATTCTCACAATTTACTCAAAATTAATAATAAAGCATAATTGTTAAAGATGACGTATGTTTGTTGTGTTGTGACAATTTCTTGCATGTATTCGAATTATAATTGTAGAAAAAATAAATCGAATTAAAATTGTAGAAAAAAAAACTCGAATTTAAATTGTAAAAAAATTAATAAGTTGTAGAAGATTAATTTTTTGAAGCCTCTTATATTTGCAATTCTCACAAGATAAAAACATTTTTCCTACGTAATACAATACATTGTATGGATAAATTGAAGCTAATTAAAGTACCATCTGACAACGGAATGTTAGATTATTCGACTTTGATTTTTTATTAGTTTTAAGTTAAATTTCATTTTACAATTATGGCACACGATTCTTTAATAATCGTCGTAATTGTAATCGCCATTAACCGGCTGACAATGTGCTCTCCACCCCAAACCGCGGTATAGCAGCTCCGATATGTAGTAGCGTGTTATACCACCACTGTGCACGCAAATATGACCCTTGGGGCACAAGCACGACTGGTATAACGCATGCAAGTCGTAGCTTACGTTGCCACAAAAGTCTCCAGATTTACAAACAGGGAGTGATCCACATTTGTACGTGTTTGGTACGTGGTCGTCGTCGTCCGAAGAGTTTGCCCTCCAGTAGTTCGGGTGATGACATTGGCAGTTTAGAATAATCTTGGGTGGTATGAGCTGGATATTTTTGTGGTGTAAATCTTCAAGCTCATCGGGGTTCATTCGTTCGTAAGAAGTGTCCACTTGAAGAGGTATGTCGTCGATGGAGCAGTGTGGCCAATTTGTTACGGGCGTGCAGAACTAGAAGTTTAATGTGAATGTTTAAAATACGACTCTGTCCTTGAAAAAATATTCTTTCTGGTTTTAAGTTATAAAACAAATTAGTTGTGTATGTAGGAGAACTAATAACCGCTGGAGTAAAGAAGGGCTGGAGTGACGTAGTGTGGGATGCTCCCATCCAGTCCAGTCCTTAATATAACACAATCATGACAACCTTAAAATAATTCTTGGCTACACTATATCAGGGAGCAGAAGTATGAATTTGAAAATTTATATATCTTAAGAAAGAGGACTCTAGCCAAAATAAAAGCAGTTAAAAATAATGGAAAGTAGCAAAAGTTGTTAACGATAGAGTTTACGATCTGAGGTCGTGAGTTCGTATCTATTAGTAAGTATAAGTTACGAACGAGGAAGTTCTACGACAATTTAATCAGAAACGCAAGCTTCAAGTAAAGAAAAGTTGCTTATCTAGGACACCTGTTTAGGTATCCTACATATGAGCTTCTGCAACTCATAATGGTGGATGTAATAAGTATCATAAGTCCGGAAAAAGGAGAGTTGGTCGTAGAAAAAAGTCGTGGTTAAGGAACATCTGAGAGTGAACCGGGATAGCGAGAGCTGCCCAAGTTTTTAGCCTCGTTAAAGACGGAGAAAAGATTTCCAAAGTGACTGCCAACCTTCACTAGTTGGAGAGACACACTAAGAAGATTGTACTATTGATGTGAACCAATTCCTGGTACAAGTATTATTAGCTTAGTTGGAATTGCTAGTCTCCTTTAAAAAAAACAGCATGCATGAGAGCTTTCGAAAGAGTTGTTGCGATGATGTACCTGTAAGTAAGCGCGATTGTTAAGTTCAATGAGACGGTGGTGCGGGGCGCGGGTGTCGCAGCGTTGTCGTCGTGCGCAGCGGCACAGCCGCACGAGTGCCGGAGCGCGCCAGTACCGCAGCACCAACGCGGAACACGCCTGTTTCACGCGGCAGAGGGACAGGCTGCGCTCACTTTCTTCCTGGAAAATAGTATTGTTTCCTTTTATTGGATTTAATTGATTGTCATAAAGTCATCACCGGGAACATACATACATACATATCGTCACGCAAGTTTCCCATAGGGGTAGGCAGAGACAACAGATCTCCATTTGCTACAATTCCGGCATATTTCCTTGCATCCTCCACACTCATCACTTTCCTCATGCAAGCTCGCCGGTAAAGGGTATTCGTGACCTGGCCTTTCCTAAAAATTTTGGCAATTTGGTCAAGGTATGTTTTCCTTGGTCTTCCCCTACCCGACCCTTCCATCCACATCCGCAACGTACATTTCTTTTGTCAGTCGTCATCCCTTCTTCAGCATCTCTTTCTCAACTTTTGTCACGACACCTTTTACTCGACATCGCTCTCTTATATCTGCATTCCTTATTCTATTATTCAAAGATATTCAATTCACAAGTTGTTCGCGGGAATAAGACGACCTAATTAGCTCCGTAACGAAGCTATCGCTTTCGGAGTCAATGGTCGCGTGTTTGATTTCTATGAATGACCTACAGGTATGTTTTGCGAGCCTAAGCAACCGACTATCCGCCTTGGACAAGAGTGGTGGGTAAATGTCAATTCCTCCATAAATGGGGAGGGCCTGCGATAAGCAGTGGGACATATGGGCTGTAAAAAAAGCATAACTCTGCTTTTAAATATGATACATACAATTAGAAACAGACTTTTTGAAGGTGGTCTATATAATAAATAAGACTCCAATTCCATAAATATTTTTTAAAAACTTAATAAAACTACTGGCTTGTGTGTATTATTATATATTTTTTTATTAACAAACATAATTTCTTCTCAAATATGAATTTTAATAAATAATGTAAAATGTCTTCCTCAAATGATGCTATTAGTGTTGGACCGACATTGGTAATAGTGTTCCTGTTACATTCTTCGTCTAAGGGGTTATTATTTTTTTATACTTTAAGAGTAACGTTTTGTGCGTTTACCGATTATTGAGAATTATTTAAATTTATATTTTTTTTACAAGTGAATTTTTTGGGAAACAAAGTTATACGAGTGGAGAGAGCTAAACCATTACAATACTTCTTTAAATATGGAATCTTGATAATCTCTAATAAATCGATCGTATCAACTTCCAGACTGATTGAATTGAAGAATGTCACCATTGACACACGCAGAAGGAGATATATGTACATATATGGTAGTTATGTTATTTAACCACATCCAAAAATAATATTGCGTGCGACACTTACCATAATTGAGGAACTTTTTTCAATTATATTACCTATAGTAGTAGTAGAAGTGGTAGCCTTATTGCGTAGTTAATTTGTATATGAGTAATTTGTAAACAAACATACTTACTAAGCCGTAGTAATACAAAACTGGCTCGTCATTCTCATCACTTGCGTTAAGGCTATTGAATAAAGTTAATGAGAAAAAAATCAACACACGTAAATTCCACATACTTATAACTGCATAGAATTATGAACAAATATATTTTAGTATATTAATTCAAACGTAATACTAATAAAATGGGTCACGACCTATGGGTTCGATAAGATAAATTGTGATCGCCACAATTCAACATAGCAGCATACAGTTGTTAATAAATCTTGATTTAAATAATTACTGTTTGTTTGTAGTTTGACAACTTACCGAATATTTATTATTCTCTATCGATTTGCTTTCATATCTAGTAGAGGTAGAACAAAAATGAATGGACCGGTTCCAACGGGGCAGTACCACAACCTTGCAAAATATCGTAAATTGGTAGTTTTTTCTTGTGTTAACTCGTTTTGTATGGTGAGTCTAGAGAGAGACCTGGAAGCTCAATTCCTTTCCTTTACTTCTTCCCTCCCATTATTCACATTCTTTACCGTTTTGTATGGTGAGTGTAGACCCGGAGGCTCAATTCCTTTACTTCTTCCCTCCCATTGTTCACATTCTTAACCGCTTTGTTCCGACGAGCGTATATATACGCTCTAGAAAAGGTGGGTTTCGTTGTATTAAATAATATTAATTTAACATTATAATAAATATTTAAAAGAAAATAAATTAAGATTATAAATTTTTATATTTTAGAAAGTAAGATGATATTACTGAATAAAATAAATATCAATGTAAAATTTAGAGAACATGAAACGACTTCTAATTTCTTCGTAGCACTCCATACTTCAGTGCCAACTACTCAGTAATGAGCTCCGTTCACAGCATTCACATTTTGCCGCAAGCGCTCCCTAGCGAAAGGGTTAACCTAAGGTATAGGCAATGCATCTGTGTGTCAATGTCTTTGTGTGGAGGTGATCGCCAGACCACTTGTCCATCGTTTCCATAAAAAATATTATAGTATATAAAAATTGTAGTTAATAAATTTCCTTTTTCAGAACGTCTTAATGAAGAAACAGTTGCTTACTTTAAAGAAGAACGCGGAGTCTACATCTACATTCCTAACATGTCTTGAGATGGAGCGAGACTTGTTCATCAAGTATTGGTCTTCAGTTGAGGGACAGGAGCTTTTGAGAGCTGACCAACATGCATCGTAACAGGAGCTTCAGTTATACCATCGCACTCACACATTGGAGAATGTAAAAAGGAAATGTTTTAACATTTTATTCATTAATAAAACAACCAATAAGTTTATAATCTTGTTCATTATATATCATGTGGAACATGATGTAATTGAAGTTTGTAAGACAGTTTTCTGAAGCGAAAATATTCTCAACTATGAATATAATTATCACGTTAAGTTTTCAAATATTAAAATGAAATTCATATAAATTTTGTCAATGTACGTTACAGTAAATGTTATACTTATGTATTGGTCGTTTTTAAGTATTTAATGTTTTATTCGGCTAAAAATACGCTTTGATTTAAATCACTGTCCATTAAGAGATACTTTTTTTATTCTTGAGTTTCTCAAATCCCTCCTAATTTAATCTATTTCCTTATATCACATTGATCGAACTCAATTTTTTCTAATATAGGAACTATAGATGTGCATATTATTTAAATTTAAAAAATATTTACTTCTATATAAAACTTTTGTGATTCACTTCTAAAGTAATTGGTTATTTTAAAATTTTTCGAAAACTTTCGATTTGCATTTAAATAAAAAAAAACGTTACTACACTTGTATAACTTTTTTAAATATATTGTTTCTACTAGAAATTTGGAAATACAATAAAACCTGGAATATGGGTCAATAGATTATAAAATACCTCTTTTTTGAATGATTTTGACATCTGTAAAAATATTTTTCCTGATAAATCTTTTTTATTTTCTCTAATCTGTGATCTGGGCTATCTCGATATCTTTCAGTAGAAAAAAAAGCTTTGGGAGTAAAACTTAAATTTAGATTTACTGTTTTTCTCCGGGGTATAAATGTCTATCGGTTGTAAAGAATCGTTATTATTTGTAATTTTAAATAGTATTATTATACATTTTTGTCATACTTTTATAACTCCATATTTAATTAACTTTATCTGTATTTATTACATATCTCATGTCAAACTTGCGGAAAAGAGGTAATATGAAATAAAATGGTATAGTGAAATAAAATTTTGAATCGATTTAAATTTTAGTAAATTTCTACTTTAAGGGACTAAACGAGGGACAAAAATAGTAGCAAAAAATTTGTGTACAAATTACACATCAAACGATATGTGAATGTGTAAGGGTTTAGAATAAATAAATGTACAAAACAAATTTTGCTTCGGTATCAGTTTTGAAACAAATGATTTTAAATACTTGTTTTTAACCACTTGTCAAGACAAATATTTCTTTTTATGAATCCGCGTATTTCTCTTTTGCTATTTCTTTTATTTTAATATATTATTATTCCCTCATGTTTTTATTAAAAATAAAAATAGAAAGACTGTTTTGTTTCCGGGAAATTATTTTAACACAAATTGAGAGCCAATTTATTGGGAGATGCTAGTATGTAGGTATAGATTATCATGTTATGTTGTAGGTGACATAGTTTATGTATTTGTTTTAGATATTTATGAGTTTATACTATAATTTAGAATAATTAATGTCTATTTTCAGCCAAAGTTCTACATTGTGTGTTTATATCACATTTGTAAGTCGGTACTTGGACACTGCTCATGTCATGATAAAATAATATTGTATGTTGTCTGCATAATTCATTCTTTCGTCATTAATACAGCTATAACAGTTCACTGCTGAACATTGACTTTCTTCAACATTTAAGGGTGTTGCAGATATCCCCACGTTTGGCGGGCGGATTGGGGATCGCATCGAATTCATTCCTTATCACTAAATAATTTTTTTATTAAAATATGACAGTTATAAATTTAAAAAACGCGTGATTTTTTCTATTGAATAAGGATTATTTAGTAATCTTTTGTAAGTTATATGCGTATATAGTCATAGAAATAATTTATTTTTCTGATTTTTGAAAATAAAGTGCCTTTTATAAAAATTTCACCTTTTTTAATTTTTCTTAAGTATTTAATTGAATGTGTAGAATTTCTCAAAGTTAATAGTAATATATCGGAGTATTTGGTGTTACAGAGTAGTCGACCAAATATGTAAACTATCATAGAAAATAAGTAAGCTAATAGTTATCATTTCGGGATATATATACATAAGAAACTGCAATGATTGCAATGATATATATACATAAGAAACTGCAATTTGGAATGAGACAGTGAATTTGTGCATATCCGTGCTTTTTCGCCTTACTTTTTAGTGGCACAGTCACGTTACCTATTAGTCCGCGGCATAAAACTGGGCTTTTACATCATAGTGGCGTACAGTGACGTAACGAATATTCGTATTCGCGTTATTTTTGTATATCTTTAATATAGAATAACATATGGATGACATATGGATTTCAGTGTTGCTGTAAACTTTTAAAACTTCAAATATAGAGTTAACCACTTGCACTTAGATTTAAATTTCGAGCCGTGCCGTGCCGCGCTCTACACTATAACACGAGTACCGCATCTGCGAGCGCTAAGCGGCGCTTTAAGCAGTGCCTTAGTGCCTCCCTCTGGAACTGTAGCTCGAATAATGAGCGATCACAACTGCTAGCCGACGTGACGGACACGTCGTTTTTGTCTCTGCGACAAATGCTCATCGACGTGGTATACACGTTACTGGCGGTTTTGAAACAAAAGCATCTCTACGTGAGTGACGACGTTTTCATAAAGCAACCACGCAAGTGCTTAAATATCAACGTCAAAATTATTGTATATTAAACCGTTTAATCGATTCTTTCAATTACTGCAACATTCGTTTAGTAGTCTGTTAGTTTCCGCTTGCACAAAATATATTCAACGAATTACATGTTAGAAAATTAAATAATAATCACAAAGCGCTAGCATGTTAACTAAACGATAATCACTGGCGGTATATGGCAGCGGGTGAATGAACGGAAAAAGTACATTAAATGATAAGGGAAATTACATCGAATGATAATGAAAATTACAATAACTATTGGAAATTACAAAAAGTGATAATAGATGTTACCATAAATGATAATCGCGAATTCAAATTAATTGGTGCCCCTTATTTAATTGTTTGAACAGAAAGTTATATAACAATGCCATTTTCGGTAGTTATATCAGTATTGCTTCGATTTGTGAAAAATGTGAGAAAAATCGTCTCATTTTCATCTTGTTGGTCTGTTTTACTTGTATATACCGATAATAAAAGTATGTCATTCGAATATTTGCTTTCTTAATCATGAGTCTCACAGTTACTTTATATTTAGGATGAGGTGAGTGCGACTACGTACAAATTCACTGGCCCACCTATAAGTAACGGTAATAATGCATTACTAAATAGCTATATACTAATTTTTATGTTTAGAATGTAATAAATTGTTATTAAAAACATGAAAACATTTTTGTCATGTCAGCTCCTTTTAATTGCCCTTTACCTTGTATCGTTCATTTAAATATTTTATATTTTTAGAATATTTATCAATCTAAAAGTAGATTGGTACTGTAATGTTATACATATGGTGTATGCGTTATGTTGTGTTTGTTTAAAGACTAATAAATACAAATGTTTAATGGCGTTTGTCAAGCAAATAGTTATCTATTAATTTCTAACCTTTAACTATATAGGGTTGTTTCCCGGTTAATGACAACACACTGTTAGTTTATTATACCTATGGAATTTGTATGCACCTGTCATGGGTATCGTGCAACTCTCCAGTAATTAAAAAAACTTTTCTTTCGAAAAGTTATAATACGTTTGAATGCAACTTGTTATTATATAATTAAACAATATAAATATATAATAATAAAATTTTATACCTACATTTAATGCCATACATGAATAACCACTTAGGTCATGCTATTTGGTAATATTTTATAAAAAAAAACTGCGTAAATATATGTATATAATATGCGAAATCACCCAGTGTTCCCATGCGCTCCTATCAATACAACCATCTTTACGAATTGCCCTTTTACAAAGTTTGCATTAAAGTTGTATAGTTTCCAATAAAGTTTTTGTTTGCAAGCGTAAGTGCCTTAACGCGAGCTTATTTGAATGAAACTCCTACAAAATGCATTGCAGATACGGTAGTAACTCTATAGTTTGTGAATGCATAATATCTTGCAGAAGTTATTTTGTTCTTAAGTTCGTAAAATATCTAGTTTTGCCACTAGTGTTTTTTAGCTTAACAACGGGGGCAACCATATTCCCTACTTAATATACATCATATACATTTCGGTAATAGTTGTAATTGATATGTGGCTTTAGACCGAGATTTGAATCCAATATCGTTGGCTTGGAAGTCAGATACATAAACGTCGCCAAGCAGCCGTCTTTTATCAAGCACTTGGGGTAATACACTCCTTTGCAAAATAACAGGCGGTTTTGATTTTCCTAAATTATTGGTAATAATTTAGTTCTAAAGGGGTTTGAATAGCAAAACTATGTTACTGGCACTTAATAAGGGTATGAAAAAAAATTAATTCCAAATTCGAAATTTTGTTTTTTTTTAAAAATTTTTAGTTGGTAACTTTTTACTTACTTTACCCGGATTTTTTTATTAGAAGGTTATAAAGCAACTAAAACTAACTTCTTGTTATTTTTAGCAGAACAATTTGTTTGTCACATCAACCTGAATTATTGTGACTTAAAACAGGTATCTTTGTGTCTATTGTAAAGGCAGAAAAAACAATAAGAGATAGTAAAATCATAGCGCTGCTGGAAGAAAATTGTAGCTTATATTACGTCTCACAGCGGTTAAACGTGAGTCATTCAGCCTTCCAAAGAACCTGGACCTGATACCAAGGGACAGGTTTCGTTCAGAGAAGACAAAATTCTGGGAGAAAACATTGCACACAACCACGAGACGACCGCTTTTTAGTGACTCAGGCGCTGAGGAACCGCAAATGTAATTACATACACCTGAAAAGAAACCTTGAAGAGGTACGAGGAGCACAAGTTAGGCTATGGACTGTAAGGAGGAGGCTTTTAGCTGCTAATATATGCAGTCGACGACCAGCACGGGCTCCCAAGTTACCCCGTAAGCACCGGATTGCTCGAAATTGCCTATCTTGGACACTAGGTAACTGGAGTAGCGTTTTCTTCTCCGATGAGGCTCGAATTTGTTTACATGGTGAGGACCAACGTCGGCGAGTGGTACGAACACCAGGACAACGCTATGCTGACGTTTGTTTTGAAGAAATCATCCCTTATGGTGGAGGATCTGTTATGTTTTTTTCACTAAATGCGCAAAGGTATATAACAGAAATCCTTTATAACAGAAAACCCGCACTGTCTGTAATTGATGAAGGTGCCATTTACATGAATGATAATGCTCGAGTTCACCATTCTGGCGATGTAGATGTTTATATGTAAGAGGTCGGTATTTGTCGTTTGGGCTGCCCAGTGTGGAGTCCCGACCTTAATGCCATCGTACACGTCCGGGACCTCCTAAAAAGACGAGTACGATCTGTCCAACCACTTCCACAAAACATCAGGGAGCTTAAACGTGTGATCTCGACTGAGTGGATATTTCAAAGGACACCATCAAAAGCCTGGTGGAAAGCATGCCAAGACGATTACATGCCGTAATTGCTGCAAGGGGAGGTCATTTTGTCGTCTTTTTTATTAAAGTACCATAAAAATACTCGTAGCCACTCCACTCCACTCACCACTCGTAAAATTATAATTCCCCATAAATGTCAATTTTCACACGGATTTCTGTTTAAATTGTCAACACCAATTTTAGTTTTATTTTAGTGTTAAAAAAAATTCTAAAAAAGAAATTTCTAGTCATCTAGGCTAATGACATACTTAATATTTAAATAGTATGTCAATTAATGTTATCCGTAGAAAAGCCAATGACTGTAAGGTGCCAGTTTTTTTGCAAAAGAGTAAATAAACTTACAACTTGATGTAGGGTGTCCAGTGGCAGAATTGTTTTCAAACCTATTACTTTTAAACAAGGAATATTCGACCATATTTATGTTGGGTTATAAGAACGAATAATCCTTGAATTTTGCAAGTAGTAGTTAAGGTTGAAACCTATTTTTTTTTTACTTTTATCACCGATTAAGTGTTTAGTGGTGCCATTAGGCCTGCCAGAGGTATATATCATTTGTGTATTAAATAATTTACGTATGTTGATTATAAAAGGATAACTGTGACATATTGTTCAATATTGTCTTACCTGTTATACTGGATACATAATATTTTAAGAAACAAAATATTAAGCATGTTATGAGGGTTACATTACATAAAAAATGCATATGTAAGAAGAGCGTCGTATTATTTATTCAGTTTTCTGTGAATCCGTTGACGTTTTGCAAGCATATAAATAAAAAACACTTCTATGAGTGAAGGCAATTTTAGCAAATTCCTCGCCATAACTCTAAAAGCGTCAGCTAAATGATTTGTGCTGTTAACATTTATTTTTAATTTCTTAATAATTGTGAGTCTCAACGTTCATGGTAAATATTTTGCATAGATTTTGTTCAGTGGATTACTAAAATATGTTATAAAAATAGTAATATTGTGCTTTAAACAACTATGCCTTGGAATTATAACAACCCTTTTTTGAGGGAAGCTAATGTTTAGGGTGAACTTTCTTGACTGCATTAAAGATGATAATGAACCTTACAGCAAGGGATTATTAGTTTTGACTTTTCGGTTGTCTTCCGTAGAGTCTACTATACGTGTAGATGCCTTGTGTTGGGGCGAAACACGTGTCGTTTACAAAATGGAAAAGTGGTAATGCGTGTTTGGTGTTGTGTATAGTGGTTGGTGGGTGGAGAATTGATGGCCGATTTTCGTTAAGTTTTCGGTTTAAGCTCCAAATAAATCCACTTCATCCAACAGAAACAGCAGAACACATTATTTTCTGTTATTGTTATGCTTGTCGTGGATCTTAGCTAAGTAAAACTTTTGATAGTCCACATTATTAGTTTTATTTGATACTAAAAAAATACCGAATTTAAGTTTAAATAAAATCTCCATGAGGTCGAATTATAACAAATATTTATAAAGGATAATTTATTATTACTAATACAATTAAATCTCCGAAAGATTTGAAATGATCGGCTTAGGTCTTGATTTAAACAATAATTTCTTCTTTACAATTGCTTTCACTATATATTCCATTTTTCCTTCTGTGTTGACTTTTTCTATCACTGCCATTGGTTGTTCCAGTTTCACCTCTTTCCCGTTCAATATATGGTGACCGAGAACTAAAACGGGATGTTTGTTTCTGTTGTAGTAATGTAAATCGCCAACAAATGTTGGGCCGACTGAAGGATATTTCTTCATTTGAATAAGACCTTGAAGTTCCACTATAGCCCATTCAGGAACGCCATTCTCTTCTGAGTTACTGAAAGATTATATTTAATTGCATTTAATATTCTAGTAAAATAGAGAATTAAAAGTAAGAAAGGCAATACAAATAAAAAAACGAAATATAGTTATTCATTTTATTACAATTATGAAGCTAAAACAATTAAATAAGAGTCAACATCTCCCAGTAACTTCAATGTAACATTAACACTAGACCTGTCATCAGCCGAAACGTGTTCGGAAAGCATACTTACTATAAATACAATGAAACAAATTTTGTCATTTACAACCAATATCAGCGGATTACTCTTTTTCGGATTCGTCCGATCTCGGTTCAGTGTGCCGTGGTGTGTACTAATAGCGGAACTTCTTGAACAGCGGATGTTTGTTGTGTTGGTTGGTGCGCCGGTGTTCGAAGTACAGCGCGTCATCGGCGCCGGCGAGCGAGGCCAAGCTGCCGGGCGCCCGGCGCGCACCTCCTGCGCCCCCCACGCCCGCCTCCCGCTCCTCCTCACACTCGCTCTCCGACGCAGCCAGCACCTGCGCACCGATAACGAGGATTCGTGTCGTCATTCTCATATTAATCATATTAACCCTTTCGCTCCGACAGGCCTATATATACACCCTCGAAGAATGACCATTGATATACGAGAAGCGTATATGTATATGTGTGTATATATATATGTGTATATATATATATATATATATATATATATATATATATATATATATATATTAGTCTCAGAGAGGTTAAAGAAGATAGTGGTTGTATAAAGATTATGTCATAAGAAATAAAATATATAAGAAGCATAACGTTTTCTAGTTAGACACTAACTTTTCCAGAATTGGGCCCGCGGGTACGAAGAGCGTACACATATGTTTTACCAGATATACTTTTATTTCATACATTACATGAACATGCTGAACAATTGACTATCAAGAAATATGATTTGTTATCTGCAGTAAACGAGGAAAAAGATGTGAGTCGAGGTCCTGCTGTTCCCAATGATAATGATATCTATATCTCCACCAGAGTAATGAACGTACAATGCCTTTATTTATTAAATTGTTGATAAACAGATATATGTAAACTAAACGTGTAATAGGTATTAGTTTTTTGAATAATTTCTGAAAAAATATATCATTCTACTTATTCGCATAAAATGTCATCTTATTTAAATTTATATCTAGCGAGTGTGATTGATCAATTAAAACAAAAGCATTATCTGACAGTATTTCCTTTACCTGTTGCAATAGCATACCCTGATCTTCACGGGTTCCATACATTAGGTCTGGCTCTTGATCCATTCCTTTTAATTCTGTTATCACCTACAAATAGGAATTTGCAACGATTATTGATAAACTCTATCGATGTTGGACTCTTTGTATTCATATTCTATAGACAATTAATGTTTTTAATATTAAGCCGGCAATACGCATTGGCCGATTGTTACCAAGCGAAGGCCAATACTAACGTACAGACAGCATATTTGCCTTCCCATCGCTTGATGTCAATTGCCTAGTTGGTTGAGCGAAGGCATGCCAATGTGTACAGAACTTATTTGACGCAGCTTGTTACAACACGCAGTCGTTTGCGATCACTTGTGTTTCGAAGCGATGTCGGTTTTTAGTATTCACACGTTTTTCCGTCCGCCATTACGCGGTTGGCCGGAAAATTGCTGAACGAGATAGTAGTAACTACCTTGTATCAAATTGCCTACGTTCGCGTTAGCCTAAGCTCCAACATGTGTTACCGGCTTTAACCCTTTCGTCAGTTTATTATGGGGCAGAGTAAAACAAGTGCAAAATACTTGCGATGGATTACCATGGAGATAACATATATATTCTGCTCATGAAGAGTCGCGAGTGACCTAAGTCACCGCTCGGACAGAGCGAACGTAGGGCGTTGGGTGACTATAGTCACCGCTCGGGCCGAAAGGGTTAAGTACATAACAATATTACTCACTTTGTAGCTATAACCTTGATTGACGAGAAATCTTTGTCTCTTGCGACTGTATGCCATTTCTAAAGTGTCTTGGGAAACAAGAGTATAGAAGAATGCATTGTACTCTTCTGCTAAGGCTCCTTTTTTCGCTCTTAAAATACGACCTGAAAATGTAAAATTTTTACGTAACAGGATGTAAACATAAGCAAATGCATCATTAAACAGCCTACTGCTGGACATCAACATCGACACCAGATGTCGACAGTCCATTACTAGACATAGACCTCTAAAAAAAAAACAGCGCCTCTTGGCGCTCACAGGTAGCGGGCAGACACCACTCCCGTGTGATCTCAACATCCACATCTGTACAACACTGGCGACAAGGTTTCACGATGTCTTCGTTTTTTTATTTATTTTTGCTTAAGTGTTGCCACATTCGCATCACACACATCCAGTTTTAGATCGTCGCTCTAACCTGGCTGGAAGGAATTAAACATTATGTTTGCCAAGGTGCACCTCGACCTCTCCATAAGTACTTGTCTACTCCAATATTCGTCGGTATCCCAACAAACGTGACCAACACATTGCCACTTCAGTTCGTCATCTCGAAAAGTTGTGTCGAAGATTTTCTGGCGTGTTAATTCATTTCAAAACTTATAACTATCAGCCTAGGGCAGTCATGTGCTAGACATACGCCTCACTTAATGTGCGCCACCTAGCCCAATTTTCGGCTACGCTCATCCAGTGTCTGTCAGCCGCCTTGCGCAGATGATCGTCGCTCCATCTAGCAGAGGGGCGTCCCACATTACGTTTGCCGAGGCTCAGTCTCCACTCCAGCACTCGTCTAATCCAACGGTTGTCGGTTCTCCGACAAACGTGTCCAGCCAATTGCTACTTCAGTTTGTTTATCTGAAGAGCTATGTCGGTGACTCTGGTTCTCTGGCGAATTTCTTCGTTCCGAATTCTATCCACCAGAGAAACTCCGAGCATAGCCCCCTGAACGACTTTTAGCTTGTGAACCAACAGCTAGCTTAGCTTGTGTGTTGTTGCTTCCACCCCCAAGTTATCATTGAGTATAAATAAAACACATTAAAATGTTTACCTAATCTTTGTGCCTCTTGTCGTCGTGAACCACCGTGGGATGATATCTGTATAAGCACATTGGCCTCCGGCAGATCGAAACTTGTGTCAGCCACTTTGCTCACAAATATGGTGTTCACTTTGGGATTGAATTTGAAATTCTGCAGGATTTGTATCCTTTCACCCTGCGACGTCGGTCCGTAAATGTAGGGCTTGTTCATTTTCACTGCGTAATGCCTTAGTGCGAACACATTATCCGAGAAAACTATTGTCTTGTCACCACGCCGCTCGTGGTATCGCACTAGGAACTGACATGCACGGAATTTTGATGGATTCATGACGTACAGCAACATCTTCTTGTTTAATCTGTTTTCATAATAAAAATAAAACAAGAATTATAAGTGACGTCAATTTTTTAAAATTATATCATGGATTTTTGACATCATATCTTAATAATGTAATGTAAACTTTTAATAATCCTTATTTATTAAGTAATATTCCACTTGTATTTTTTTTAAAAGATAAGAAGAATGTTTACAGACTAAATTATAGAAAGGGTACAAACAACGTACAGAGAATTGAAGGAGTCAGCCGTGCATCTTGTATTTTGATTTAGTTTGTGTAGTCCTAAATGGCAACCATTTCGCAATAAAACATATGTACTAGTTTTATAAATATATTTCTCTAGTGTTAATGAATTTATCCATAGATGGTGCTATATTATGTTGTTATAAGCTAAATTTCAATAGTTGATTTGTAAACTGGTATATGTAATTATGAGGATTAATAAAGTGTCCATACGTTCCGGGGATTTGATCATTCATTTTCCCTAAAACAGTCTTTAGGGGTTACGTGCTACTACTGTAATACTGTAGACATACCACCCTATCAACGACCTGACTATTTATGGATGCTTATTGGTTGGGTCAAATAGTCACACGAGTTTATTTTAGAATTGGCAGAAGCTCGTATAGTAAAATGAACAATATATACGTTGTTGGGTTGACTTGTGCAATAAAATACAAATGCCGCCGGATATATCAGACACCATATGAAAGTTCCACCATCGCACTACGCGCTACAAAAATAGGTTCCCTTTCCATCACCTGGATGGTTGGCCGTCAACACCTTGCGATTTAGTCAGAGTTTTCTGCCACGAACGGTAGAAATGTGAAATAATTTACAACCTGCGGTGTTCCCACGTGATTATGACATGGGGGTGGCCATTCAAGAGAAGAAACAGCGTATGTGTTCGTTAAAGATCGGCAACACATCGGCGACGCCTCCAGCGTCGCGAATGTTTATGGGTGGCGGTGATCACTTACCACCAGGTGACCCGCATGCTCGCTTTGCTATAAAAAAACTAAATCCAAGCACAACTTACTTCTGTATAAGATATTCCCTGTAGAATTCAGGAGTCATGGGGCACCAAACTTCGGCACATTGTACCCGTGCTATAAAGCCGGCCGCTTGTAACTCCAGCCAGTTGGCCTCATACAACTTTGGACCGATCAGGAAGTTCAAGTCAGCTATCTTGTCGTCTTCACGTAGGAGCGTCGCTGTTAGACCTATATACAATTAAATTGAAATGTTTAATTGAAACAAATTCTACCAGTGGGAAAGCCACGCAAGCGTGGGAAAGTACCCCATCTCTCACAGATGATGTTACCTAATTTTTTTTAGTAGATAGATAGTTATATTTTTCATTGTACACCATAAACTAAGTTATACAATTATTGATTGTAATATTGTTTATATACAAATGGCGGTCTTATCGCTAATAGACCTTCCAACATACAACATACAACCATAGGATGGACAGTGTTAAAAACATAATTTGATGTATGTATAGCCATAAGCAAAAATATAAGTATATATAATTAAATATATATAATTAAATATTATGAGTTAACTATAAATGCCATTCTGAAAATGAATTTCATATCATTACCAAATTGGTATCACATTTTGAATGGTGAATGCGATGATACATAGACTAAATTTTTTTCCTTCTTTCATTTCCCTTTTAATTGGAGGGCACATTTGCAGTCCTCTTGTGTTGCTGAGGTCAGTTATCTTGTGTGCGAAAATGATGACATTATTGGCTCAGTGGTGAAGCTTCCGCCTTCGGGTTTTAGGATATTTGTATGGCCTACAGGTATTTATTCCATGCCTGAATAGCTAACCTATGCACCTTGGACAAGCATGGTGAGTTTAACATCCACTCTCCTAAAAATAGGGAGATGTATGCCCATCAGTTGAGACATACATAATAGTTTGGGAGAAAGTTTCTTCGCATTTTATATGAAGCTGAAGATATTTTTTTTAAAGTTTATTTACATTTAATTATAATTTATATGTGCGCCGTTTTGTTCGATGACTTTGTGCCATTTGGTAGATAGTGAAATGATACCGTTGCTGTAGAAATTTTGGAACTACTGATCAAAAAATGCGACAAATAGTTTTAGCAGTCTTCTCTTGATGTTAATCTGACACTGCCTAAAGAATTCTACTGAGACCTCAGGGCTGTATGGCGGATGCCATTGAGACCGACCAGGCAAACTCTCTTAATTTTTACTGAGTGGCTAAAGATGTGTGTGGTCTAGCGTTATCGTGGTGAAAGACCACGCCAATTCTAATTTTTTTTTTGGAGATTAGCAATGTTTTTAAATGTTACGAGAATTCTTGTTAACCATTCCAACTAAGCTTATAATGCTTGTGCTAGGAAATAGTCCACATCAATATTCCAGTGGAGAATACGAACTTACGATGTAGAGATCGTAAACCCGAGGCATGCCAAATTAGCTATTGCTGCTTAGAGAACTTATTGTTTATTTCCGGCCTCGTTCTCTTAATTTCTTACTTTAATCTCATAAGTTCTTGGCAGTACAGATCCGAATTGATGGTTCTGCCCGGTGATAAAAACTCATACCGAGTAACGCCCTTTCAATTCTACCATACACGTAGCATCACCTTAGTGCATGTTAAACCTGGTTTTGCCACAGTCTGTGGAGCATGGCCGACCTTAGACCGTGACCTTTTTCGTACGTTCTTGTTGTACGTGATCCACTTTTCATCACCAGTTATTAATCTCTTTAAAAACGGTTCGGTTTCATTACGTCTCAATAAAGAATCGCAAATGAGTACACGGTTCATTAGGTTTCTTTAAATGAGCTCGTGTGGCACCCGAATATCGAGCTTTTTTATATGCCCAGCTTTTTTCAAATGGGTCAAAACTGTTTTGTGATTAATACTCAATTTTTCAGCTACGTCATAACTACTTGCCAATCTTGTTTCACTCTTTAATGGCGTCGATTTTATCCGTAACAGGGCGACTAGAGCGAGGTGCGTCTTTGACATTAAAATTCCCGGATTGAAAACGCTTAAATCAATTTTGCGCTACTCGCGGCTTGTGTTGAAATTTTTCCTTTTTTGTAACACAATTTTAAAATGTATCGAATTTCTTCATTAGATTTTGATAGAAAGAAAAAAAAAAATGAAAATATGGAAATAAAACGGCTGGAAATAACATTTTACTAATTTGTTTCTTTTTTAAAAAGTAACAAATTAGTAAAATGTTGACGATTGGCTCAGTGGCGGGGCTCTCCGCCCACGGAGTCAATGGTCGCGGGTTCGATTCCCGCATCGGAATAAATATATATATGGATTTATAAATACTTATTCCGAGTCTGGTAACCCCCTCCCAATCCGCATTTTCCGTTCCTGCCCTTTCCTTTCTTTTCTATACTTTCTCCGCCAATCCACGGTCTGCCGTACCGATGCATGGCTAAGGGCGAGCTTAGTCGCAAGCGTGCTGACGGTCCCGGGATCGGGCTCCCCCGGGTACTATGGTGCCTTACCTCAGCATGCAGGGCTCTGCTGGGGCTGACCTCCATCCTACCTTACGAGTCGTGGTATTCACTAAGACGAATTTTATTACAAGTGTATACATACTACACGCGAAAAGACTTTGTCCTCGACCTATATGGACTGTAGAAAAAAAATATTAATTTACCAAGTTTGGCATGAGAATGCACTATAGTGAGCACACGTCGGAACATCTTCGCGGGGATAGTGTGTACTTCGTCAAGCACCACCAGCCCCCATTCCTGCGCCTGCAACCACTTCATCGTCTGCTCCGCCTCCCACGAGCGCCGCTGTCCGTGCGTGATCATGTTGTACGTTGTGATCAGAATTCCCGCGCCCATAGGTTTGTCTTTCGCTTCTGACGTGAATCTGAAACCACGCTCAATGTTGTTAGTTTGGACAAACTGTACATTTATGTGGAGAGTTAATAAAAAAAAATATTTAGTTGCCAGAATAAGAGAACAGAACGGCCAGTTTATCCTTAACCGGTGAGCTTGCATGAGGAAAGTAATGAGTGTGGAGGAAACAAGGAAAGTATGCCGAGATCGTAGTAGATGGGTATCTGTGGTCCCTGCCTACTCCTAAGGGAAACAGGCGTGATGTATATAGATATCAATTGGTAATATGATGTGAGAACGATATCAGAAGGGAACATATATAAAAAATACCTGCATATCATGCTATCATCAGCTGTAGACCAACATTTGAACTGCTGTTTCCATTGCTCGACAGAGACACCCGAGTTGCAAAGCACGAGCGCTCGCTTTCGTACCGTGCATACAGCCGTCACGCCCACGAGTGACTTGCCCGCGCCGCACGGGAGCACGATCACACCTGATCTGTAACCAATAGCCTCTTATATAATTTTTATTTAACCCTTTCGCTCCGACGGACGTATATATACACAGTCTTGATGAATGACCATTCATGTACGAAGAACGTATAATACGTTATGGAAAAGTGGGCGCGCGGATATGAAGAACGTATATGTATGTTCATACCATATATTCTTTTATTTCATACTTTACATTAGATATTTTTGTTAATCGAGTATTTAGCAACGCTGCATGCCTTAAACAATTGACTTTTATGAAATAGTGTGACGTCTGCAGTAAAGGAGGAAAAAGACGAGAGTCGAGGTACCGTTTATTGTTCACAATGTGATGTTGAGTTGTGTGGTTCCATCCTTTCAACTTTATCATACCAAAGTTGATTATTAATATTATATTCTGTCTGTCTCTGTGTCTGTCACTATAATAACACGATAATAGTGGTGAGGCAATAAATTAGTACAAGTGACGATTATATGGTATAATTGCATTATTGAGTCAAGTTATTAATGACCGAATCAATATATTGGCTCATCAACAGCCTGCGGCAGTCCACTCTTTGGCTTCAGGCATCCAGTTTCTGCCAGCCGGCCTGAGCAGATCGTCGCACCGTCTAGCCGGGGGGCGTCCAACACTACGTTTACCGAAACATGGTCTCCATTCCAGCACTCGTTTACTCCAACGACTCTCGGATCTCCGACAAACAATTTATATATTGGTTCTAATTTATAAATTCAACCAAACTTGTATTTTACGAATTGAAAGTTTAATATTTTAGTAGTTTATTTATTAATGTAGTTCTTTAATTATAATTATGAAAGTAATGCAACTGGTCCACTGCCTTTATCAGTCACATCAGTGTTATCCTCAGATATTTAATTATATATTATTTAATACACTATAGTTATAAGTAAATATAAATAATTTTTACCTCGCTCGACCATTTCCGAACATTTTCCTGAGACTTTTCTCTTGATAAGGGCGGAGTACTGCAGTGGGTTTCAAATCTATATTGATGTCTGGGTTGACTGAATCGTTGCGAAAGTCGTACTCGGCGAGCAGTGGGTGCTCCAATTCTATGCATCGTTTTTGAATTACCTATATGGAACAATAGATTTTATAATGAAATATTTTATATAGATTTCAACTTAGATATATTCATTATTGTAGACCAACATTAAAGTTATACAATTATTGATTGTAATATTTATATACAAATGGCAGTCTTATCGCTAATAGCGATTTCTTTCCGATAACCGTAAGATGGACACAGTATTAAAAAGATAATTTGGAGTATGTTAGTAATACATTGAATGTATTACTAACATATTTTTCTATTTATAATTATTTTTTTATCATTTCAAATGATACAAAAATTTTATTAATAAATCAAGTTAATAGCGATAAGCGAAAATATAAGTATATATAAATATGAGTTACCCGTAAATATTTAACGAATAAAAAAAGATCTTTTTGAAAATCGGGAGGCATTTCGGTTCTCATATCCAGCGGCAACAAATTTCAGAACCAAACAGCCTGTACTGTGAAAGATTGGTCAAAGAATTTGGTATGATGAGCAGGCATTTTTAATATTAAATTTTCTGATGTTCTCAAACACCTCGAACGTGAGTCATTGAGAAATACAAAGAGACTCTTGAAATAAGAGAAGATCGATTAAAAAAAAAATAGAGTAATGACTTTAAAAGTAAAGAGAACAAGCTATTAATTCAATATTTATTCTACTACATACCACTAGGCTATTTCAAATGTATATTCACCCACATGTAGTAGTTAATTATAATTAAATTTAACTACGCAATCAAAAGAGTGAAGGTAGTTACAATTATCTGTTTGCTGTACAATGATTGTGTACGAAACCAGGAAACAGTAACCATCCGGAACCCAGTCACCTAATCAATAATAACTCCTAATAGTCGGCTTAAAAATTAAGTGTGTATTACCACTGCTAATAGTATACAGCGTGTTTTTGCGCACTGTACTGTGTGTGTTTAAACTGATCTAGCTTTTGTAATTTGGATTTACCTCAATTTTATCAGGGTCGACTTCAAAAGCGACCGCGGTATTGGACGTTATGTCAGTGGCTTCATCATCATCATCATCTTTGTCTAGCTGCTGATAGAATTGACTGATATCCTCAGGTACGGCGCCATTTGATACTGGTTTTTCTTCACCTATTGAAAAGAACTTTTATATACAGTCGTCTCTTGATTCAAACCTTCGATTATTCAAACATCTCTATAATTCAAAGTAATCAAATAAATTCAATGTTTTTGGTACACTAGGTTATTCGAAAAAAAAATCCATAATTATCAAAAACACATTTTTTTTCACGCAATTAAAAACTATTTGAAATTCTTTCACGCAAATAGTCGACAAATCGAAATATATACATGTTGAAACTTGTATACACGCAAACCATCATGTAGGCCTATACGATTTATAAAAATATCACTGATTTATAAAAATATTGATCAATCAATACAGACTGTAAACATGCTATTGGCATGTTTCAATAAATACTACATTTTAACATGTCAATAAATACTACTTTCAGTAATTCGAAATTCTTTGTTTTCCTCTTGGTATTATAAACTTCTATCGAAAATCGACTGTATATAAATGATTTTCTACACGTGTGTAAGAGTTATGAGTCAGACAAAATTTTGAATTTCGAAAATAAAATTGCAAAATAAGTATAGAAACTAACAAGTAAGAGAATAAAAGATATTTGTGTTGAAACACGGATTAAAAGATACAGTCAAATTTTGTCAAAGATGACAGACAAGTCATAACTAGCAAAAACCTAAATTATAATGCCTCTGGTATTGTAAAAAAGACCACCAATGCACCATTTAGATTACAGTTATTAATATCTATAATAAATAAATGTAAATGTGTATTGAAATACTAAAACTACCAGACTTAGATGTAGCGGCTGTAAGTTTGTTAGGAAGTGCCGAAGACAGAAGCTCATCATCACCATCCCGTCGCAGACGACACTGCTGAATAACCGGATCCTTAAGCAATTTTTGGAGCACCTCCACATGCTTACTCTCCACCAAATACCTAAAATAATATATAGTAATTTTTTGGGCAAAGGACTAATTTTACTTGAAAAGCTCTCTTCAACTTTGATGCTGTGTCATGTGCAAACTACACATGTACAAAAAAAACATAGTTTGCACATGACACACAGTATCAATTGTTTTTTGAAAAATAGGTTTTGATAAACTTTTTCGAAATAAAATCCCACTGTCATTGATTTCAGCTACAGATCAATGAAACAACCTTCAGTATTTTTGTTCTCTTTTTTTTTGTATAGACACTTATGAAAGTGATTTATATCGGCTGAAGATTGGCAATAGTCAGGTACTATATGACAAACACATTTGTACCAACCAGAAGATATCAATGAGTCAAGGCGGTTGTATGTATTCATTGCAAATTAACTGAATTATTTTTAATTGTGATATTGAAGTTGACCTTTCATTATATTAATATTTTTAATATTATTTATATTCGTACTCAAGCATACTGAGTGAATTGAAGACTATCGAAATTTAGTTATCATATTCAATATTATTGTATCTACAAATTTATTTATTTAGTAAAGAGTAAGATTCAATACCGTACAATATACTACAGTAAAGAATAAATCGATTCATCTACCAGTGCTTTCTTTTGGGACCCTCAATTCGGCAATTATGTTAAGGTTTGAAAGTACTATTCACAGTATCATATGTACTATTGTAATACATTGATCAGTGTATTTAAATTAATAAAACCTATAATTTAGTTATATAAAACCTTTTTAGATAAAGTTATACCATTTGAAAATTTAAAACTTGAAATATAAAATTGTCTTTTCAAAACAAAAGAAAAATATAGAACATCATTCCTCTTCGTGTAGGCACATGAGTTGTAATCTTGGTTGAGTGAAGTTAATTATATGTTTGAGAAAAGTTAAAATAAAGTGTTTAAGGTTGAATAAAAACTGTATTCAGGCTTTATTTGGCAAGTCCCATTAAGTTCCCGTGTCAACATGCTAGTACCGATCGGAGTTATTGTATCACATGAGACACTATTGGGATAAATCCATGAATTTGTGTCGTCGAAACTGAATTATGTAGATATCGTTGGATCATGCTCACTTTCTCTCATTCATCAAATTTTGTTTACACATAACAACTTATTTAAACAATGATAGAAAATACAAAAAATAGATGAAGCAATAAAATAAAATCTAATAAAAGCAATAAAAATTAACTGATACTTTTTTACTCATACCTGTTGTGTTTGAGCACTAGTTTCACTTTTCCATATGATAATGTGCAAAGCTGAATGAACTCTATAATGCCCTCTGGTACAGAACATTTGCTAAGTCTCTGTAAATATTCAATAATATCACCTGTCTGCAAACCAACTGATACTGCAGCATATAGACTGTAAGCTGTTAGTTTGTATTCATGGATGTGTTGCGGTCTGAAAAATATTTTTGGGAGTATTAATCACTATACAATGATAAACAATTCGTAAACAAATTTCATTAAAGGCCTCTGTACAAATTAAATTATATTAATAGGTAAATTATGAATTTAATTATTAAGTTATTAATAATATAAGTATTAATGATAATCAAAAATAAAACTTATTGACATCATGCCATTGTTAAATTTATGAGTGACGACTATATAATCTTTTATCATAATTTTTTCTAATATTTTTTTCCATTATTTACCACTAAAATCATAAAATGCCCTTCTCTTTATGAAGAAAAACTGGAAGAGAGAAACTGAGAAACTTGAGAAAGAAAAGAAAAAAGTATACTAACCTAGGTCTCTTATTTATTCCTTATTTTACTTTTGCTGGAAGGACATTTTGCAAAATACAATAAACTGAATAAACAGGATATTAAATTTTTATTTTTAAAAAGGATAAAAATCCATTTGGGGTTTTGTAAAATATTTTATATCACAAAATGTCCCTATGCAAATGAAATTAAGATTAATTGAAAAAAAGCATAACATACCTGCAAACGGGTTCTGCTATAGCAATTAAAAAGTCATGTGCATGTTTATAGACTGGTGAAAATGCTTCTAAAAATATATGTCCATTCGGTGCAACCCACAATGGACGGCTGGTATTATCTGGTTTCAAAGTCATCTGACTTCTATGAGCAAAAATGATTGCCTGGATTAATATAATAAAAATGATGAAATAAGTTGGTAAAAGTCAGTTAATGACATATTATGCAATAATAACCTATAGTCCTTGGCTCCAAATTCATCTTCAGGAACTTGGTCATTCTTTTCGGCGTCTTGTGTTGCTGCCTGTGGCACTCCAACACTATCATTATTATCATCTTCTACCAGATCTATTGTAATATCTTCTTCAACTTTTTTCTTCTTACCTGAAAAATATATTTTGGCATACTTTATACTTATCTCAAAGATCCAATTTAAAAAACACATCATTATTCATCACAAAATATGATATACAATATTATATTGACTATAAGATGAACCCTCAATATTTCAAACTAGAAAAACACTTTAATTAAGCATTTAAGGGTAAAGTATTTATATTATACCACTGGTTTATACTAATGCTTATTTTAACTTTTCATTGGAAAAGAAATATACATTCACTTTCAGGAAAATTAAGTAATTTATACCAAAATTTACAAATAGATGAAGAAAAAAATTAAACATACCTGATCTGTCACTGCTAGGCTTTGAATCGTACTTCTTGATTTTCTTTGGTGGTCCCATTATTAAATCTAAGGAGGCTCTATATCATCAGAAAGCAATATAACATAATAGTTAGTATTTTTATAGTAAATTATAATGATAGGCATGGTAAATGAAAATGAGACTTACCTTTAACAATTCTTTATAAAAAAAAAAACACTCTTTAGAATAAAAGGTCATAGTCATATAAAATTGCAGTTTGTGATTATCCAGCACAGTAAAACTCAATTATCTATAATATACACTAAAAGCAGTTCGGCGTAATACAGAACTTTTTTTAACTGTCATTATGTGACAATCAAGTCTTAAGGTTGGTGCACAGTGAAGAAAAATAGAAGTAGCCTACATTTTTGAGGCAAAATTTTCGACTTTTACGCAAGCATAAGCAGTACAGTGAAAACTTGCCAGTAGTACTGGCGCTTTTTTTTTTTTGAAAAATATCCTTAACTTTGTTACACAAATACTGAATTGACGTTGGCAGAATTCATTTATAGTTGTCATAAACAAATAATTGAATTGACGTCAAAACAAAACATGGAATTAATAAGAAACTGACTTTTCCCGCCAACTTACATCAGTGACGATTATGAAAATAAAATAAAACCACAACTTTTATTTCATTTTCATAATCTTACACACAAGGTGACTAGTTACATTTCAAGAGAATTGATAGTATTGTATTTTACATGACACTGGCATGATAGTAATAACTAATTGCCATCAAAGAAAAAGAATTAGAAACTCACCAAGATAAATATATCTGCATTTTATTTTAGCAACAAGTAGTTTTGATAAAACTGATAAAAATAAATATGTTACATCTTCTTTTAACGTCACAATCCATTCAGGTAGTTTGTATTTCAGTCCTTATATTTCCCAGGCGAGATTGATTTGCTGTCAGTTTTGGTGTTTCCATTTATAAATTCGTTTCTTCCAATTTCTTTCGAAATAGTCCATAAATACCCTAAAAAATTAATTAAACATCCTAAATTTAAAATGCAAGTTTTACAGAGGAGTACATACATATACACAATAACATTATATTACGTTTAATTTTTTCTTCTTAGTGTCTCTTCGACTTCCTAAATATGTTTGTTTGTTTTGTTTTTATTACTTTTATGCATAGATTTATTAAAAAAATACTTTTCCACTATACTTATGATGTTGTCGTGTCCAAAATTGAGTAATTGTTTATTAGCATTTGTAGTTTAGAATTAATCAGCCGTTGAAGGATTAATGTTTTTAGACAATTTTTTTCTAAACCTATTTTTTGGTGATCTTGAATATTGAATCACAAAAGGTGCTAGTTATCATTTTCTCATTATTAATTATTAAGCTAGATATCTTATATGTGAAATTAGCATTTTGAGTGTAAATTCAAAGACATTTATTTGTTATAGCAGTATTAAATTTGACAAAAATAATAATCTTTAATACTTGCTACATTGCGGTAATAAGTCGCACATTTTGAAGTGATAGGCCCCTAATGTTATTCGTTTTTGATACAATAGAAGAATTAATGAAACTATCCATTGCATATAATAGTATTACAAATATCATTATGATAAAACGAATAAAAACACAAAGACTTGCTAAATTACGGTAATAAGTCGCGCATTTTAAAGTGCTAGGCCCCTAATATTATTCGTTTTTGATATAAAAGAAGAATTAATGAAACTATCCATTGCATATAATCGTATTGCAAATATCATTATGATAAAACGAATTAACGCGAACAAAGTTATTATAGCTTTCCTATTGAAAATTTTCAAAGATTGTAGACACAAAAGAAACTAAGGTATGTGTTTACATATATATACACCCACTCGCGGATACTGCTTCCCGCACCGGTTCTACTGGGTACACTAAAAAGATGTCAAATCGGTATTAAGAGACCGCATTTCATACAGTAAGTGCAAGGATCCGGATGCACAACTTCTTTCCTCTTCCTTGGAAGGAAATGCGTCTGTAAAGTTTTTACTTATTGCAGATTTTATCACAGCGGTGATAATTACTTACGATTAAATAACCCACTCGCTCGTTAGTTTTGCTCTTCTTTAAAAAATACGTATTTATAATTTTTTTTGAATTCGTATTTATTTTGTGATTAACTTAGAAAATCTTTTCAAATTTATATTTTAATGAATAAGTTTTCCACTATTTGTAGTAGTATGAGTAATATTCTTATAGGATCAGATCAGTATCTTAACAATGTGTGTTTTCTATGGGAGAGGTGTCACCTCTCCGCAAAACCCCCAGATGTTGGAGGAGAATCCTATTTTGGTCCGCGAGTCCATCGGACTTAGATTTAGTATTATAATATTACATAAATTTATATAACTCCCAATTTTTAAAACATTTTTTTATACTTCAAATTTATACACGGAATCACATTCCAGTCACAATCTCCAAAAATAGGCTTAGTTAAGCAGTTAAAAACAATTATAATAATATCTGGACGTAATAGTGCGAAACATGGACACGGTAAGAAAGGTAACGCGTGAATTCTATCAAGACATTAAGACGTTTAAAAAGCGTACCAAACAACTTCCCAGATGCTTCTTGATGACAATGGCAACTTGATAACTGACCCTGAGGAAATAAAAACCAAGTTGCGAGAATTTTTCATGCAATTGCTTAACTGAGGGCAGTTATATTGCACGAATCTATCACCCTTGTACCTTAGCAGAGAGTTCTGACACAGTAAAACGAGAGTGATTTTACTGTGTCAGAACTCAAACCAAAGGAAGAGTAGAAATTTCTAGTCGCAGAACGAAAAGTCCTCCGAAAGATCCTGAGATGATGGCATCTCTTTTGTTTGGGCCCATGCCCAATCGAGCATCGTGGCCCAACCTAATGTAATAGGGGAGACTAAGGCTCCCCGACTTCGTTGGGAGGATAGGGGGATGATCGCGCAGTCAAGAGAACGTATGTGGATCGCCCAACTGGACGACGTCCTGTGGGGCGCCCCAGGTACCATTGGAGAGGATGACTTGCACAACCTTCAAATATGCAACTGGCAGGAGGTGGCGGAGTATCTCACGGTGGCGTAAGATCTGTTCGGAGGCCAAGATTCATTTTGGGTCGCTGCGCTCACAAAGTTATTTAGTTTTAATAAATGAGGGCATTTAAAATGAAATCACATCTTCATTATTGGTAGGTCATAATTTAATGTAGTTTTTTTATCATCAAAATTTGCTTCTGCTTTTACCTATTAATATGACAAATGGAATATTGATTGATATCTAGATTAAATATCTATTCTGTGCTACTAATTTAAACAACTTTTATATTTTTATACAAGGATTGTTTGACTAATACTTATTATAAATTTAACACTATTACAATAGTAAGGTACAATAAAATGGATATATATTAGTTTGTCTCAAAAGAACCTGAACAAATGCTTAATAAATGGAGAAAATAAATAACTCTGAAACTGTTTGTAATTTAAACATTTTAAGTCACAAAAATTTGACTGTCTGCCATAGCATAATTTTTATCCAATTTAAATATGCAACGTAAGATAAACAAATACATTTTTAAAATCTGTCGTAGTTTTTAAGGCTCAAGCCACACAGGGAATAACTCGAAACAAAATTAAGTTCGTTTAGCTTCACTTATGCTGAAAATTTGAGAGCTAATCAAAGTTAAGCAAGCTTAATGAAGTGGGTAAATGCTGGTAATTACGGTCAAACAACCCTAGTTACGGAGGTATTTTCACGCCCCCCGCTAGGGACAGTCAGGTGTCAGTCAGTCACCTGAGAACGTCAGGTGCGCCAGCTAGCATAGTATGCATCACAGGAATAATTTATCTCTGTAGTTTGTTCATTAAAGTCAGGCGTTACTTTGCCGAAATCCATTACTATGTAGACAGTCAGAATTTTACAAAGTATTTTGAATAAAGTAGAAAAAAATAATGTGTGTTTTTTACTGGAGGAACTGGATTTCCAGGGAACTTAAACTAAATCTTACCCAAAAACGGCCGTCAGCAAATTTTCACCTCCCAGTAAAGTTAGTAAAACACACACACTATTTTTGTTTGCTTGTCGCCGATGTTAGCCAAGTAAAATTTTTGACTGTCCACATCTGTACTTTGTGGTCTGAAGAATGAAAATACGCGGTGGCTATAAGAGCGAAGTTAACCGAATTTGAACTTCGTTTCGCATCATCCCTGGTATGGCCTGTGCCTAAGTAATATCAAAAATCTTCTTTGCCTTATCGAAACAGTTTCTTACGACTCAAAATATTTATACTATTCTGTCACTAATTGACGTACGCAGTTCTTAAATCGTGATAAATTAAATAGGGCACACATATCAACTACTCTTTTATTTCAAGTAAGAGCTGTAAAGTAATATTGATTTAAAGCCCTGCCTGTCAGTTTATTTTCAACAAATACAAAGATGTTGAATTAAACGAATACGAGTGGAAAACTAATATTTCATACAGAAGTTGTATCCATTATACATGCAGGCACATATTATATTTTTCAAAAAAATACTTTTCATATTTTTTGATATTGAACAATCAAGTTTTCATTAAATAGAGATAACATATTTTTAATTGTTTTATATAATATATATACTTAAATGAAAAATGGCACAATATGTATCTACTGAACTAGAGGAGAATGGACACATCAAATATGTAATGGGAACAGTAATTTGAAAATATGTAAGAATTATGCTTTGTCTACTTGATTTAAACAAGAAGAGGATGTATATGTTTATTTCCCGTTGTTCAAACTTTAACAGCAAACCATTTAAACTACCAGAAACTTGTTAGTTTCAAATTTTAGGATGCTTTAATGCAGGGGTAGTCAACCATTTTATTCCTACCACCTACTTTTGTATCTCTTGAAGTAGTAAAATTTTTGTGATTTGTGAACTTGCTGTAACTTTATAAAATTTATAAAGCAAAGTTACAGTAAGTTTACATTTTGTGAGCTGCTATTTTCATAGAATTCTCAAGTACTACATTTGAGATGCGCAACTCTTTGTCGACCTTTATTGTAGTGCATATGAGACCTGATTATTCTTCTAAAAATCTTTTTTAAAATAATGTGATACTCACTCAAAAAAAATACATTTATATAATTGCTGTGTTTTACAGATAATTAATTGCTCAGCATAAATGGTTTCCCATGCACTTATGGCATACAAACAAAAAGTAAATGAATCAAAAATTAGGTATCAATCATATTGTAAAAATTTGGATATTGTAAATCCCACACAAAGTGAGAAAACTTTATTTTACTTGTCAAAAGACCCGTAAAGAGGTTTTTAATTTCTTTAACACAGTGAAAGTGTTTAAACATATAATAATTACTTGTACTTTACGTTGGATTTTCATTAACTTTGGACGAAGAAAAAATTGTAAAAAAACCTATAAACATTTAATCTTCCAAACTACCACCATCAAGGAATGCCTATTAGTGGATAGTAGGGCCTGGTGTGACTCCCACCGCTTTAATGCATATATTTAAATAAATATGCAGCTTAAAAGTGTTCAGCCCAATTCATACAAATACAGCAGCACCTACAGTTATAGTTTCATATAATATTTGCTTTGTTGGGCGATATTATATAAGATAGCTATAACAATAATTTACACTATGTTTAATAAAATAAGGTTCCACACATATTAAAGGCTAACTGTAATCAGTTTACCTGTGTTCACACTATCACTAATTATTTAATTATTGTCTGCATGACACAGTGCCTCAAAGTTAAATAACCATCTACTTATATTACATCTGAATCAGGAGAGAGGTGAAAATAACCAAGAGCAGTATCGAATTATCGAAAATATTTCAACATAAATATGGAATGTAGTAAACACTCAATTGCAATGACCTTCATATTTTGGCATTTGGTCATTAATTATCTAATATTAAATTAGAGACAATAATTATTTACAATAAAAATAGTAACTAAGTTTTGTAAATTAATATTCCTTGCCTTTACTGTACTGATATGCATTATTTTACATATTGACATATAAACAAATATAAAAGTTGTTTAAACACAGATATATAGCTGCTGGATAGAAATTAAACTTTAAAATAGGTTACTTAAACATGAAACTGTACACTGCAAGACATTAGCTCACTATTTATTGACTGACCTTTTCCATAATATACAATATCATCGAAGGTTACAATCGAAAGATTCATTAAATATTATATATTTTAATTGTTTCTATTTGAATTAATTTTACCTAAGACAACATACTTCAATGTAGACTATGTTTATAGTATAGTGTTATCTTTTAATTTTATTTCAGTCTTAGTTTTGCGAAACTCAAAGACAGTGCGAGGAACACGGACGCACACAAACGCCATACACACCTACAACACAAATAGCGGGCAGTCGTATAAAATTTCAATAGAAACAATTACTAAGTGATTAAAGTAAGACTAGTCGCGCTCGGCGGTCGGTCGTGCCGGCACGGTCGGTCGGTCCGCACTGTCACCACAAGCGTGCGCATATCACAGGCACATATCGCGAGGCGGCGCGCGGCTCCCCAATAAATAAATAACCAAGTCTATAATACTCTCCGGGCGCGGGACGCGCGGGCACATCGGCGAGTGTGATCGTCCCGATAATGGAATGTAAGCGTGATATGGTTGGTAGTGTGTCGCGGCGTCACGCGTCGGGCGGCGCGGGCGGCGGCGGCAGCGTGCGTCGCGGCACCATGACGCACGGCGGGGGCGCCGCGGCGGGGAAGGGCGGAGGCGGCCGCGCGCCCATTCGCACCCACCACCGCGTCGCCTTTTGTAGTAGACCGTCCTTTTTGGTGGCCGCGCGCCGCGGTGGCACGTCCGCAGCGCCCGCCCATTCGGGCACGTCGCTAACGCACTTGTTCGGCGGTGGTTGGAAGCTGCTTCTCGTCAGCTCGGCTTGCTGCAATAATTTACGTGTAAATTTAATTTTTGCTACCCTTGGTCATAGTCAAGTTTGCCATAACATAAAAATTATGAGTAAATGTATTTACGGTTAACTCATATTTATATTATAAAAAGGAAGGGTTTCCTTCATCGCATCATGATGGGTGAGGAAAAATGGATTAACTACAGCAATCCAAAGAAAAGAAAGTCATGGGGACTGCCCGGTCATGCTTCTATGTTGTCGGCTCGGCTAATTATACACGCTGCGAAGGTTATGCTGATTATTTGGTGAGACCAGGTCGGTGTTGTTTTTTATGAGCTGTTGAAATCAAACGAAACCATCACTGGGGAACAGTATCCATGTCAATTGGTGCGACTGAGCCGAGCACTGCGCGACAATCAGCCACAATACGAGCAAAGGCACGAAAAAGTGATTCTACTGCACGACAACGCTTTGACTCATGTTGCCAAACCCGTTACAACTTACATAGAAACGCTCAAATGGGAAGCCCTATCTAGCCACCACATTTCTAAGATATTGAGCCGTCCGATTATTATTATACTTGTTTCGTTCGATGGCACATGATCTGGCTAATCAGCAGTTCCGCTCATATGAAGACATCGAAAAACGGCTTCAATCATGGATAGCCTCAAAAGACGAACACTTTTATTGTAACGGTATTCGAGCTCTGCCAGAAAGATGGACACAAGTTGTAGCTAGCGATGGGCAATACTTTGAATATGTTATTTACTTTGAATATATATGTAAACATTTTTGCACAATAAAGTTACACACACACACATATAATATATATATATATATATATATATATATATATATATATATATATATAGAGAGAGAGAGAGAGAGAGCTTAGTTGCGCACCTGATATATACTTATATTTTTGCTTATGCAATATTTCTTTCATTCTTAAAGTCCACAGTTGTACTTGTGGATGTGGCAAACTGACACGCTTGATGATTTTGAAAGATAATTTATTCGAAAATTTACAACGCTCATAACATTCACAATAGTCTTAATTCTATCCCGACACAAAAATCATGCACGACGCCATTTATTGGTGACAAATGAAACCTAAAATGCAATATTAACATTGTGTTTGGACAATAATTATTAGCTTTTTCAAAAAAGACAGATGAGTTGGTGATCATAAGGCCTTGTTCTTTGGAATGAGGAATTAAATCACCACTAGGTGGTCGCTTTATTCGTCCTTTGATTTCTCGTATTATATTAGGTATTAGGTTAGGTATTTTATGCTATGTAATGGCATGAACTAGAGCCTAATATGGAGAATATAAGTAATAAGAAGAAAAATCTTTTAATTTTTTTAAGGAAGTGTAAGGGCAAATCACGTCGCTCATACACATCTGTCATATTATAGGCATTGCAGAAGAGTTTAGTTAAATAGTATCATGTGAATATTAATTTTATGTAGCATATGATCGTATCAATATCGTATTTTTTTTCTTTTTGTCACGGTTAGTTAATTTATATGAAGTATAATTTATATGAAACAGATAACGGGCAGTGTTAGTCTCTATTTCGCGGTAAGTATATGGTAAACTCTCCTATAACGCGTTTTCAGGTTCCTAATATAACGTGAGGATTTCCCAATTCATATGTATGTACTGTGAAATTTATAATAATTTGACAGTTCATAATCAACTATAAAATTAAATTATTTTACGCGTTTTTCTGTAACGCGGAATCAATGTACCGCGTTATAGGAGGGTTTACTGTAATAAGATTTATCAAACAAAATGAGTCCGTCGTATAATAAATGTACTTACGGACCTGATAAGGGACTCGTAACTGTAAATGCGCGTCTTGGCCGTACTCGCCGTCTGGCAGTTGTATGCTGGGAGGTAGACCGAGTCTCTCCGCCGCTGCAGCAGACCTCGCGCGCGTCTCTTGCTCCACCATCTCCTGTAGGCGGCCCACCATAGCTTGCAGCCTTTGTTGCTTTTCCCATTCCCTGAAAAGAAAAATTAACAAAAATAATATTGATCCACAACTCTTCTACCATTATCAATAGTATATAAGCAGTACATATAGAACATAGACTTCTAAATAGGGAGGACTTTCCCATCATCTTTATCATAGAGCTTTATAAGTTGTACAATGAGTCGAACGTCATCAATATTGAACGCCTTTGTTAAGCTGGACACATAATGCGGATGGACGTTGAAGCCGCGGAAGGCCTAAGCTCAGATGGCTCAGATGGCTATATGGACGACGTAAAAAGGTATATCGGTGTGAGGAGCTGGAATGAAATAACCAAACTAAGATCTGATTGGAAAAATTTACTAAACCAGGCTAAAACCCACCCGCGGCTGTAATGCCTTGATGATGATGGTGATGATTGCCCATCATCCCACATGGCATAGGGATTTTTGAGTTCAGAGTCAAAATAAAAAGATTTCTGTCACTTTCAAATTAAAAATTAGAAAAAAAATCTATTTATTATAGTTTATAATTTGTTAATTATCTTATTTATATTTTCGAGTTATGACATTTTATTCTTAATTTCAAATGTTTTTATTCTTATAAAATTATTCGTGTGTTCTTTTACGGTCCCTGTACCGTGGTATGACAGAAAGTAATATCAAAAATACTAATATTATGTTGTATTATTATTTATTACATATTTTCCAATGAGTTTATTGGTCTTTCTAAATAAATAAATAAATATCGATGAACATAGCTCGAATAATCGAACTACTCCCATCGGGGCTCTTGCGATTAACTATAAGTCGAGATATGTTTTAATTTAATAATTCTATCATTTTTAGGACTTCAATATATTATGAAGTCAAAAAAATTTAAACTTTAACGACTCAAATGTTGACGAAGCGGCGGAGCAGTGTGTTCAATCCCAGTATCCGTTACTGAATAAACAATGATAGTTCAACAAATAACAACTAACAACGTTCAGGGTCTAGATGTTTGTCCAGAGGCTATGAGGGAGATGGAATCTATTTTATGTCGAGATAGTCATCAATACAGCAGCATATATGTATATGTATATATATATATATATATATATATATATATATATATATATATATATATATATATATATATATATATTTGAAACGTGTTATTATTGTTATAACTGCATATATATTAGCGTATAAAAATATTAATAAGTACATAAATAACGAAATTCCATTCCTGATTCTAAAATGGAGAAAAAACACAGTAAATAATACGATGTTCAATACAATTATTTTTTTCGATTTATCCAAAATTATGAAGATGTGAATAATTTTCACAGAATTTAAAAGTATTATCTTTAGAGTATTAATAACTTATAATAGAATATTTTAACTAAGGATATTATTTTTGTCGATTCGCACGATTGTAGAGGAATTTCAAATTTAAAACCTAATTCTGCCACCGGACATCCGTTATATATGACGTATAGGTATTTACTCCAAGTCAAAATATTCTGCCAAACCGCCTTAGTCAAGCTTGGTGGATTAACGTCTATTCCTTCAGAAATGGGGAGGTCCCGTTGCTTTGCAGTGGCCTATGTTATGGGGTTTTCAAAAAAAATATTGCCTTAAACTTGTTGTAAACAACATTTGAGAAAACAATAAATATGAAAATTAAAATTTTGAATGTTTTAATATTTTCTCAAATAAATATATAAGCACAACTATTATCCTAAATAATTTCTTATGTTGTCTAACTTCTGAAATCCGATAAAATAGTTTACCTTTTTCAAAATATACTAAACAAACCGATCAACAGAGAAATAATTGAATAAGGTTTTTTAATCTTGGTATCGTGCGAAACATATAGACTTTGGAAATATCTTGTGTTTGTTCAACATTAACATCAAGGGTAGACAGTTCTAATACAAACGGCATATATTTTTTAAGTACAGCACTATTTATAAACCCTCCGGTTTAAGCTACTGCTGTGCTACACGTTGAGAAATCAGTGATCTTGTTATTTTCTTATCATGTAAACATTGTTCTGCCACCAAATTTCGATTAGCCATCGGCAACCAATCTGTGAGATGTTTAGTTGCCAACCGTTTAGCAGTCATGTTAGGATAAATATTATTTAATGTTATAAAATATTAATTACGGATACTTATTGTGGCTTTTATCTTTAATTTTATAGAACTTTAATAAATTAATATTTTTAATCAAAATCATTTGTAATAAAATGATAGTTTGGTAAATTAGTTCGCGCATATCATATACATATATAGAGATTTTTGTCAAGAACGATCTTGTTTACCGAATATAGAGGCGTCCATAAATAACGTGCGCAAAGAGATCATGTGAAATCTCAGACACTCATCAAGTCACAACAGCGTAGCTTCACAGACCGGAGGGGATCCCCGAGATGAAGTCGGGGTCATGAGTCAACAGACCTGTGCCCAACACCTACTCTATTGTTGAGAATGTAGTAGAAGACCATTTTGGTTCGATGAGTAGAAGAATATAAAAATAGACACAATTGGAGCAGATGTGGTAAAAAAAATATAAATATCTTAAATGTTTGGCATATTAAGTATTGTTATTGATGGTATGTAACGATCCATGTTCAGCAGTGCAGTGCAATATATGTATGTTGTTATTTAAATAAGTATTAATAGACATTAGATAAATTCTAGGGTACTTTATTGTAGATGATTGAAATAAAATTGTCTTATGTTATTATACTATCTTTATCGAAGAATCGACAACCGTCGGGTTGGAGACCGCATCTCGGCAAACGTGCGACGATCTCTCCTAGATGGAGCGACGATCTGCGCAAGGCGGCTGGTAGAGACTGGATACGTGTAGAAGATCAGGCTAGGTGGCGCGCCTTGGGTGAGGCCTATGATCAGCAGTGAACTGCCGTGGGCCGATATTGAATCATATTTACTATCTTTATTCCAGACTCTACGATTCACATACCAAATTGTTAGTATATATTGTTGGGGAATATATGTTTTAATAAAAATAATAACCTTATGCCTTTAATAATTAGTATTTGTGCATTTTAATAAGAAATAATAAAAATAAAACGCTTTACACTTATAGCCCCGCTCCACACAAGGATTACTAATGTTGTGGATGCTATTATAAATTAGACCCACACTCTATAATTATTTGTAGGCCATACAAATACCTATTACCCTAATGCAATAATTGAACGTCGTGGGTTCGTTTAGTACTTAGCTCCGAAAGCGAACACTTAGTCTATTCGCCAATTAAGTCGTCATATAATATATAAATGTTTTAAATACAATTCAATTTTAAGACACGTTGAATGCTTAATTGTGATAACTAATATATTCAGAGTAATAACCCCAGTTTTTATATACAGTTCTACGTACTTACTGTTTAGAAATAGACGTAAATTTATATTATTGCATTTGATATTTTTTAAATATATTGTATCTAGTATTAGCGAAATCGTGGCAATTGCCACTCATCAGTTTTGTTCTCTAAAGTCTACTACACCTGAGGATGCCTCGTGAAGCAAAGCACGTATTGTATGTTGTTAAAAAGTTTTTAGGCATCTTGCGTTTGTTTCGCGACCGATTTTTTTCGGTTATAAATTTGATTATAATATTTCTACTTTATAGATAGTGGTTGGAATTTTGTGAAGTTCAATCGAAGGGAATTTATTTTATTTATATTTTATACTAATCCGTCAATAACTAATAATATTTCCCAATTGATTTTCATGGATCTTAGGAAAGTAATGGGTCACGGATCACGTTTCGTATTAATTGTACACAACACAATAAAACATGCGAAATTTTAAATCATTATGTACCAATTCTTAATGAACCATTTTTTTCTGTGTAACTGTCTCTTCTTGTTAATAATAATAAAAAAACTTTAGTGACAAACGTTTGTTATTTTATTTTTTTCTTAAAATACCATGAAAATGTGATTAAACGTGTATTTTAAATTACAACTTTGACTTAAATTATATTCTATGTTTACAAACAAATAAATATTACATCACGTTTATTGTAAGGACTAGAGTTTGTTTTGGCTAAATATAAAAGACCCAGAAAATGCATATGCAAATATATTTATAGACATTCGTCTGCAGATAACGTTATCTGGGAGATGTCATACATTAACACAGTAACAGATAAGGTTGTTTAGTAACGCATTATCATGTAGCAGCAGTATATTGTTTTGTCTATAGCTGGTCGGAGCTGATACCGGGGCAAGAAATGAGACTATTTATGACAACATCACACTTGAAAAGATCACCGTATAAACCTTAAAATAATTTTAATTGAAAATGATATGCCGAAACCATTTATATTTTTAAAATTAAAAATGCCAAGTAAAGATATTATTTTACAGTATATTTACAGGGGAAAAAGGGATTGGGGAGGAACGCAATTTTTGTAATGAGCTTTTATTTTACAGTTCATACACATATGTCCCACGGCTGGGCACGAGCCTCTCTATTTCTTGAGTCCACACAGTATCACGCTTATCCAATGATGAATGGCGCCCAGATATGGAATAATACAACGTTTAGCATAATATATAAAATATTTTGTTATAACGTATATTTCCCCTATTAACCCTCGTCACCCTTTATAAATATAAATAAAGGGATAAAATAAAAAATATATTTTTCAATGAAAGTGATGGTTATAATAATGATGATGATGATGAGAGAGTATCAAATGTGATATACTTACAATGTGGAATGGTGATGTCTGTGGTCGTGCCGTAGGCGCGGTCCCCCCGGCGCGCCCAACCGCTCCATGCCCGCGCACCCCGGCACTTGTACCGAGAGCATCTGTAAGTCACAACACACTGCTCTCACTTATGTGGCTCTCCTTGACGTTACTGCTATACCTTGTAATTGTTAGTAGTGATAGTTCATAAAAATGGGATATATTTATTTAGGGTAATTTAGTATCGTCTTTGTATTATTATTTGCACATAATTTGTATTTTTATTGACAAGTTTTATTAAAAAAATAGATCATAATCAAAAATATATGTCTATAAAGCATGCCATTATTTTATCATCTAATATATAATAATTAATGCTTTTGGATTCGTTCCCTAAGCGTTCGCGAAGCATTCATCCAATTGTGTTGAAATTTCGTATAGTTATTATTGGCACTTGTGTGAAGGTTTCTGAGATAGTACCATTAACCCACACTCACCCACGCGTTTACACATGGTTGCTAAAAAATATTATAAAATAAATAAAAATATTAATTGTTTTATTAATTAATTTCAGAATAAAATAATAAAAAAGTATGGAAAAATAAAATCTTTCAGTCTTTTCTATAATCACATTTTAAATAATAATTATATAATTTAAGCATTTAAAATATGTTATTAGTCTGGTTGCATAAAATAAAAATAGCATATTATTGATGGAATTGTTTCCTTGATTTGTAAAATTTGTCAACTTGACCAAGTAAGGTTTATTGTTTAAAGTATCTTGGAGTTTTTACTCTGAACCCACAAGCATTGACTCTGAAAGCTGACTCCGCCCCTGAGCTAAGCAGGTTATCTAATTCTGTGATGTTATTGTTAATATTGATGCTTTTGAAAATGCATAATGCAACATTAATAATATCATACACATAGTCCTTAATCATACCTAAATAGCTTGCCTAACATGGTGACTATAGAAAAATTATTCCCGCTTATAAAAGTAAATTGCAACAGGTTATAGATAGTAATAATAAATAATTACGATAAAAGAAATAAGATTTACAATTATTCACTGGTAAATTTCCTGAGAATTAGGTAAAATTTTAAGTTATTTGTTGCATAAATTACGGGATGAAGTGGTCATTCACCTAGTAGTTATTTACATATATATCAGCTTTTTATATTTATATAAAAATGGAGAGCTATTTTGTTAGTCTCCCTAAAACTCAAAAATGGCTTGACCAATTCAATATACTTTTTTTATTTTGTTCACTATAATACAAGGAAGGTTTATGAATAAAAAAATATAGGAAAATTTTGTAATTTCAAGTTTTTTTTAATTTTGTAATTTTTAATTTATAAATCTTTAACTGGAGTGTTATACAAAACTGTCATATATTTTGTGCAATTTTGAAGAGTTTATTGCACCAGCAAATAAACAAAATGTAGTTTATTGAAAGCTTCAAATTAAATAATTGTATTTATCTTTCATGTAAATAATATACATTTGAATTATATAACAAATTTGCATATAATATCTATAATTTTAACCATACATGATGCAGCAAGTATTGTCTCAATGAAATTATAATGACAAATTGTAGATGAAAGAAAGTTCACCAGGTCATCTAGTTACATATAAAACTTGGTAAGTTTTACATGAAATTTTAGTTTGTAGCTTATCCATACCCAATTACACTTTGTATATACATCGCTATATTTGTCTACAATGAATTTTCCTTTATTAACAGATACTACAAGACTATTTTTTGGTAGTGTGTTGCAGGTACATAAATCAACCATTTATAAGTATGTCACAAACTAAATGTAACTTTTAAATGAATAATTACAAATTTTCCACTAGGGTTCTTTTGTATAATATTTATCTTAAGGTATGAGTCTCGTTAATTTTTAAGTAAAATATTTTAAATTTAAAAATTATTTATATTTGGGAATAAAATGAACTTTTATGTTTTAGTTTATATGTAATATATTGTAAATGTAAATTTTCTGTTCTATATTATGTTTCAATGTTTGCAATTCATAAATTAAAAGGTACAGTACAATTAGTTAACTTCTATTAAGTCAGGAAATAATACCAGCAAATAGTGTTTCAGTCATATATTGACAGAAAGAATATCAGGTTAAGGAGGAATTTAAAGTAATTAATAGACAACAATATTTTAAATTTGTTTTTTCATCAAAATGTCAAATTCATATTGGTTGGCTCACATTAATTAGTGGTGCATAAGGTAGAATAAATAAATTTATATTGGAATAGTATGTATATTTTACAAAGGATATCCAGGAACCATGGTTTTACATAATATAAATCGGAAACTGTCACTGTGATTTTATATATTTTTGGAGTTTTAAAGGAATAAATATACCTATAATGAACCGAGTATATATTTGTAAGAGTTGTGCAGATGTTATCGAGTTGGCATGTCACGACTATCGCAAGAGGTGATTACGGAACTGTCTGTCATGAAAATTTATTTAAATTCACACAAACAACGTCTGGGCGTGACGTCGCTATCGGCGCGGCTCTTATCACTTGGCACGCTCCCGCCGTCTCGCGGTCGCCTCGGGCCTCACTTGTCCGCCGACAGCCATCAGCCACTCGCCTTCATCCCAAATATCTCAAACGTTCATCACTTTTATTTTATGGTAAATTTATCCAACATACAAAAAACTGTATATGTAATAACAAAGCAGAGTGACATATACAAAGATTTTCATACATATTAATCGACGCATTTACTTACTATTTGAATTAGTGTTGTCCACGATTTTGTAGTTAGGTATATTTTCACAGATGACAGGGTTTGCGTTCGTTTATATGTGATGATACGCCGTTGGCTTAACAGAAAGGGGATCGATTTACACTATATATCATGTTTAGGTTGATCTTGATGTCGCACTGTCACTCATATTATCAAATTTTGATACGCTTAGAATATTTAAACAAAACAATCACAGGGCAATACACGGAGACTACACCACCCGTAAAGCGCTTTGACAATAATTTAACTATCATTCACTAATAAATAAAAATATGGTTTTCAAGGTAATAACACTATAAAAATAAATAATTTATAAAACAAAGATAACATATAAATTCCACTATCGCGTATTTTGTGAAAGAGTTGCAAAGAACTCTTTTTTTCATATTGGCAGGAAGACGCCTGCCATCGAGCAAGTCTTGTTGTTCAATGACGCGGACGCGGCCGTGCCGCGCCGCGATGTTCGCAGTCGCGTAGCGGGGAAAACGAGCGGGTGACGGTGCACCGGCTGTCCCGATGTCGACGCACACAAAGCTACGATGTATGTATGATACAGCTCGCATTGCTACACATATAAACAATCTGTCTAGTTGCATTCGTGTGTTCAATTGGAAAGCGTGATGATACGTGTCGCCAGGTAGTGTGAGTCGAGCTCACAATCTGCTTGTTAGTGGGTGTAGCGCGTATGTACACAGAATTGGCACACATGTAAATTAAGCTCGATTCTGCCACAGTCTCGTTTATGTATGCGCACCTATAATTATGATAGTAAGCAATGACGCGTTTGTCGGCTCGTGAGACGAGACGGTTGGCATTGCTCAATGATTGAGCTGTACTCGAGTTATACGTAATATCCAACAACATAATATAAAAATTAACACTGATGTCAAATTCAAAAATGGTTAGATCAGTGTTGTTTAAATTGATTAATTATTTTATTTACCATATTTTTTTAAATGAACGAAAACATGGTATGTGTTAAATAGTTAATAGTATAGTGTAGCGTAGGGATTTTCATCTCTCTCTATCTATTGTATATCAATGATTTATTTATTTGCCATATTGTTTTATAAGCAAAAACTAAGAGACTTAAGTGAAACTTACATGTAATAGACATTGATAAAATGAATAAATATATCGCCCAAGTGATTCCTGGCATTACTCTGAGACTTTCCCGATTTCTTGACAGTTTGGCAATCCTACTAATCGTGTATTGCGCTGACGAATTGCAGCAATAATTATTTAACTATTTATTAACTGACTAAGCTTGACAGATAAATTTTGACAATACTGTATGTGTAAATAAAAAAACACGCCGATTAGGAGTGGTGACGTATATTTACCAATTTTTAAAAAATATTGTATTAATGAATAACCGAATGTATTTTATTAAAATATAAATACAGCGAGAATTTTTTGGGAAGCCATAAAAAAGTCGGTGACCATTCCCTTTCGGTTTATTATTTTATGAAATAGGTAAATAATAGCATTGTACAAAATGTATTGTATATCAAGCCATACATATTGTATAAGTTATGGTCTTTTAAACGTTTAAAGTGATTATTTCTAATGGTTTGTTTTTCCAGAAACTTCTTTCCACGCACCACTACGCTGTCGAACCAGCTACCTCCAGCGGTGTTTCCGACATTGGAACCTTCAATAGACAAGCCTACACTTAAAGGCCGTCAACACTTCTGTACTGCCTACAGCACTGCGGAATGTCTATGGGCGGCGTTGATTGCTTTGCATCAGGTGACACGCTTGCTCGTTTGCCTTCCTACCCCATAAAAATGGTTTAGATAGTTTAAAAAGTTAAATCTCTATTTGTCTTATAGTTATATCTCATAAAAGTTATCTTAGACTTATCCTAAACTTGCGTATTTTATCTCTTGGAATATGGTAAGTATATTTTTAAGAAGAATTTGGACCGCTTGGTATTTAGTTCTTAGTTATGTTGGTAACCCTGGTAAGGTGCAGCGTGGCAGCTGGGGGTTGCGGCGGGTGCGCCGAGCGATCACTTCGTCTTACGTCCAGCGTCGAAGGTGAACCGCATGGTTTCTTATCTTGCCATTATTATATAATTTATCGTACATAGAATCAGTCACTTAATTATAACAATAAATTAAATACATAAAATACCGTCTCAACAGTTATCCACATAACTATCACATTAACCTATCTACTAATTACTGTATATTTTATACTCCTTTTTAATAAATATTTAATGACTATCGATGTGAACCATATTTTCCTAGGACAAGTGTTAATAAGCTTAATTGAAATATTTATAATAATTTTCATAATATTAAAACACGCTAGTCTTTATTTTCTTTAATCAAAATCTATAAGAGGTAAATAAATTATAAGTATAGATATTTTTCATATTTTTTAGACCGTTTAAAAAACATGGTAATTAAAAAAAGTAACAAGTGTTATATGATTTTTAGGTCTGTCTGTCAAGTTTTGCATACATACATACATACATATCGTCACGCTTGTCTCCCGTAGGGGTAGGCAGAGACCACAGATCTCCATCTGCTGCGATCTCGGCATAATTCCCTTGCTTCCTCCACACTCATTATTCTCCTCATGCAAGCCCGCCAGTTGAGGGTACTCTTGACCTGGCCTTTCTTAAAAAGTTCAGCAATTTGGTCAAGGTACGTTTTTCGTGGTCTTCCTCTTCGGCCCTTCCATCCACATTCGCAAAGTAAATTTCTTTTGCCAGTTGTCTTTCATCCATCCTCTCTATATGCCCAAACCATCTAAGCATCCCTTTTTCTACTTTTGTCACAACACCTTTTACTCCATATTGCTCTCTTATATCTTCATTTCTTATTCTATCATTCAGGGTTACCACACATACTTCTAATTGCTCTCATTTCCACCGCATCCAGTCTGCTTTCATGCTTAAAATGGTGGCTGATAAAATAGTGGTCATTCTACGAAAACCATCTATGGGCTTTTGCAGACAACTTAAAATGTCACTATAAACATATTTATTCCATATCATTTCACTTATATACCTTAATCGAAGTACATTGTACAATATGCCACCGCAATTAAACAGTATAACGGATTAACATAAAATAAAAACGTCACGGATGTAAGTTGGCAGAAAAGTCCCATGTTTATTTAAATTTGTAACAAACAAACAAAAAGAGAGAGGTCGCGGGTTCGATTCCCGTACTAGGAAAAGATGTAGGTACTTATTCTGAGCTCTGATGTTTGTCCTTTTTATATGTGTGTTACAAGGGTACCCTATGAGAATGAAGCGTTTAATCTCTTCAGCCTCGAATCGATTGATCGATTTTAAAATGCCACAGTTACAACTTTGTGTATAGATTTATTGGACCCCTTTAGAGTAATTTATGTATTTTTTGCTTTCTTTTATAAAGATTCTTATATAAAACCAGGCTCCTCAAGGGGACTCGGGGGCCTAGATATTACAAAATTATTAATCTATGGAAATAAAAGAGCATTTAGTTTTAGTCTCATTCATTATCTCAATACAAAAATATGGTAATAAATATTATGAACATGCCACATTCAATAGATAGAGGGCGCTATGATTATCTGCGTTAATCCAGCTATGTGGCATTAAAATGGCAATGATGTAAAAATGGTCCCATAAAGGGGACCTCGTGATTGTAGAGGTTAGGGTTATACACTTACGGGATCTGTGACGGCGGCGTGCCGGCGACACAGATGCGGGCGGGCAAGCGCGCCCGCGGCGGCAGCGCACAACAACACTGCACCGCCCACGCATGCGCCCGCCCACCACCACTCTGTAAACATTACACATCACATTCATCAAACAACGCGCATAGCCTACCCGAACACCTAGCATTGTAGCTGATAACTTGCATTACAAACTCTTTATACAGTGGTTAGAGCCAAGATCTGTTATCGTCGTTTAAATAAAAGTGTGTATAGTTTGTATATTGTTGTGTGGTTCCCGGCATAGAATAGGGCCCTATTCTTGACCATCTACATGAGAATAAAACCAACTTGCGATCTCCAATTCGCCGATCAAGTTTAGAGAATACGGCAAAACCCTTTACTTTGACAGAGGCTAATGTCAACGTAGTGGTGCACGCTCAGTGAGGATTTTCTTACACACTTAACTGAACTGAAATTGTGCTTACCAAAAAAAGAACAATTCATACATTAAAAGGCTACGTAGTGTTCCCGCCTACAAATATCAGTGTGACCATATTATACTTATATTTATGTACATACACAAAAAATTGGTGCACACGGGTAGGGGTACTACTACTACTACTAGGGGTAGTATACTTTCATATTTAGAGTGTTTTGGGCATATTTTTTTATTTTTACTACATGTGGTTAAATAATTTATAAATCTATTGCTTAATATTTTTTTAAATATGCCATTTATTAGTGTTTTCATGAATTAACTTTGTTGATTTTGTCTTCTATGTTTATCTTAAAACTGCTTCTGTTTTAACATCGTAGAATTTTAGTCAAGAACATACTGTGAAATTTATCTTTAGTGTATTCACCTTCAATTGTATTTTTATTTAGATGAAATGTATGCTTTATGTAAAACAGGGCAATGAAAATGGCAACACTACACGTGCCCAAGTCATTCAACTTTGAGATCTTTTGAATATTTGAGGTGGGAGCAGAACAAATAGTAACCTGACTATAAGTACATACATGAGCGGAAGGTCACGGAAAAATATTACAAACCACGCACTTCTTTAACTTTCGTACAACATATTTATTGTATGGATTATTAAAACCAAATGTCAGCCTCTAAAGAAAGCAACATTAATATAATGATTTTTATATTGTATGTTTCTGTTTAAAATATTATATTATTTTTTAGAAAGTTAGTATATGTTGCTAATTTAATAGTTGTTTACATTTTTTGGTACATGAATATCCAAAGGTATGTTATATTGTCTTAAGTTTTGGATTTAGAACTCTTTAGAAGAACATCCATATTGACATTTGCAGAACCGGTTTTATGAATAAATAATCTGAGAGTAAGTCAAATTAATCTATCATATGTTTTCAATAACCTTTGCATAACATTAGATAAATTCATAAGTGTTAAATTTGCCGTGCATTTGTCTAATTTGAATTAAAATGGGCGATCTATACAAACCGGATGTTAGTGGAGACTAGTCCGGTGGTCGAAGGTTGCGACCGGTATCTGGGGCCAAAACAAACGGCATGTGGTTGATCGTACTCGACAAAAATTCGACATCGTTCGCCCAAGAATGCACAGTGCTGCTATTTATAGAGGTTTGAGGAGCGCGGGGGCGGCAGCGACGTCTGGTGTCGGTCTGCCAGAGCCTGCCACTGGTCACCGAAATAGCTTCTCCAGCTGGCGATACCTGGCCACGTGGCGACTCAGTTGTTCATTGCTGCGCTACCTAGGGAGGTGAGCTAGGGAGCTTATGATTAAACTCTGAGGCCGATCCGATTCTGTTCCGATTACTACGGTGCGAATATTTAGGTTACAATGAGTAAAAATATAAAGAGAGAAATTCATGAACTGTTCTATTTTTCCCCTTTTTGAAGGTCAAATATATATTACATATCAATAAAATGAATTCATAGCTAATTCTGACTGCTGAACAAATTGAATAAGTGTTATTTAATGTTTGTTTAAATGATATATTGACTGAAATTAAATTTACATACATTAGTTATATTTATTTACAATTCATGATAAATATGTATGTGATGAATATTTGTAGGTTATACAAATATTTCATTTGATACGACAATCGAACCCGTAGAACTCTAGACTCTTAAAAAGCGAACAGTTCGCTACTGTGAAATTAGGGCGTATTTTATCTTCCTTTTAGTTAAATATGAGGATATTTATAAAAGCACATATTATAAAGAAAATAGATTGAGGGAATAAATGAGAAGAAAATTATTATTCATTATTTAATAATATCTTTGTTTATTTTATTGATGTATGTTAAAACAAACTTTGTGAAATAGTATAAAAATAAATTAAGTGTTACAGCGAGTATGTTGTTTGTAAATTGCCTTAAACAAAGGTAAAACAGGTGTTGTGTGTCAAAATGAAATTGTAACATAACATAAATATTTAGGTGTAATAACAAGCATATTATTTAACCACGTGCTGTCAAGCAAAAATGTATCAAAAGATGTAAATATTTTTATATGTTTTGATAGCTCTATCTAGGTATAGTTGTGGTAAATAGTGGTAATGTAAATTGATTAATAAGTAAAAACATATTAAATAATACAAAGTAAGTTACTGTTAACTCTCCGATTTTAAATGGGAATGGCATCGGCGCCTTAATAATAAAACCAATCTGCAATCACCTTTGTTTCTGTCGAATGCGGGGATTTCAGCCTTCGGCAAAACTCCTCATTTGTAAGCCGATTTCCAACCGGTACGGCTATATTGATGATACGGTTATTTTGTAAAGCGCGGACAAACAGTTTTCTGGCGAAGCACATATTGAAATCCTTATTATAAAAGTTTCAATTGCAGTATAATAGGAAAGGTAATTGAACGCTTATTCTAAGATACTTTGCCCATATTAGAAAAAGATCGAAAACCTAGGATGCAACAGTACTACTAGGCGAGTAGATAGCATAAAATCGTGTGGCTGAATTCCAACGCAATGAGGAAACTAAATAATCGACACATTGATGACGTAAATTCGAATAAAACATATTTAAATTAATAGTCTTATTACTATCTTGTAACACACAGAAGACATACTATATTACTATTTTAATATGCGCATCTGTATACAATTATCTGTATTACTTGTATGTTTCGTCACAAAAAAAAAATATTATCACCCCTTAACTTATCGCAAGCCCCGAAATTTGTTCCTTTGTTAAATTACATCCATATAACGTATTTAATCAATCATGCCATCTGTTTTTGGTTTGTTTGTGCACGTCGTCATCATCATAGCCTTCATTAAGGCTCGCCACCTTATTATAAAGCTCGATACCTTAGCGAAATTCCGAAAAGAATAAATGTAAATAAACCGTTTTAGGATCATCAGAAGATATGCAAATGGTTCACCAGTTTTCTCACGGAGAGGAGCATTCAAGTCGTGCTAGACGGTTTTGCCTCTGACGTGAAGCCAGTGAATGCTGGTGTTCCGCAAGGCTGCGTGCTATCCCCTACACTGTTTCTTCAACGATATGTTGCAAATCAGTAGCATGCGTTGTTTTGTAGACGATAGCACGGGGAATGCCGGGGAATGCCTTATACTCCGTTCGTGCCAACATTTCTCAGTCACACTACGAAGAATGACGGATTCAATTTGTGTCCGAAAACCAGACTTCATTAGACCAAGTTTCGAATTGGGGTTAGCGCAACTTAGTCCAGTTTAACCCCAAAAAGACACAAGTTTGCGCGTTTACCACTAAAATGACTCCCTTTGTCGTATCTTCTCGGTATGAAGACACTCCCCTTGATACTAAGCTATGTATCGGAATCCTTGGCGTCGACATTTTGAGTGACGTTCAGTGTAGTGGTCACCAGGAAGATAAGGTCTAACTGGCCTCTAAAAAGCTAGGTGTACTTGGTAGAGCGAGACAGTATTTTACGTTGACTCATCGCATCCAACTTTACAAAGGTCAGGCCGCACATGGAATACTGTTCTCATCTCTGAGCCGCAACAATGGCGATCCAGTACGGTGCATTTTCCAGAAGTTTCTTTTCACGCACCACTACCCTGTGGAACCAGCTGCCTCCAGCAGTGTTTCCGAACCGACACGACATTGGAATGCTTCAAAAACAAGCCTACACTTTCCTTAAAGGTTGGCAACGCTTCTGAACTGCCTATGGCACTGCGGGTGTATATGAGCGGCGTTGATTGCTTTCCATCAGGTGACATGTCTGCTCGTTTGCCTTCCTATCCTATAAAAAAATGTACTACAAAACTTCGATTATCATTCATATAAAACTTTGTTTCTTTGTTTATTTTCGCTATTTTAGACTATCTTTACAAATATTTTACTTATTTGATGAGATAAAAAATTCAAATTTTGCAGCTGTATTATATACAGCTGCAGAATTTGAATTACTATCATGTTACTATACAGATATAAAATTAGATAAATCCACATAAATTGTACGCCCTTCGATAATTGTGGATTATTACGGCTGTGTGGATGATAATGACTTATCAACAAAAATTATATTTTTATTCGTATTTGATAATCTTGTTTCTTTAAAATGTGTAACCTAAGCTCCTTGAGTTGCACATTAATTTTATTGTTAATGTTGTTCTTAGATGTTCCGTCTGACTTCAATCGCGAGTATGGACATATATTTCTTAAATTGTTAAAGACCTAACCTGAGGCTTCGATGATGATGATGATGGTATAGTTATAGGTACATAACTGTTATCAAATTCTTTTATGTTTGCGACAGCTAGTCGCGTCTGCACCTAGTTGTTAGAGGACATTCGATAAGAATGATCTATTGTATGCGAGGTTAGGGGGCTGATGTTTGGTAAAATGTAGTAGTAAGGCGGCTATCCCTTTATCGAATGATACGGGGTGGTTAAGGGGTATGGGGTACGACAGGAGGGACGCTGCGACGTCTGTCTAGACGGAGTGTAATTAGGAAGGTGAGCGCGTAGGCAGCGGCGGCGTCGTGGACGTGCGGCTGGGCGCTCCACTTGCGTCATGGTCTAATTAATTCTATAACAGGTAAATTATTCTCAACTACACATACTCACTTTTCGAATGTCCATTAGCCAGTCGATTAATATCTTAGGGCACGCTAATCGTACATGCGATAATATAGATGTTGGCCATTTTTTAAATATTAATAACTCTGCATATATATCTGCTATAAACAAGGGCACTGAAAGATGCATTTTACCTTACGGTTAGAATTAGAATACTAATAGCCCTCTCGTATTGAAGCATTTAATGGGAGGAGATTAAATGTTTAGCTAAAGGTGTTCGACATGTGGGATGTTTTATTGCTATAAGCTGCACTGAAACCGTGGCCTTTTTTATAGAATCGATAGACAGACAAGCGGGTATCTGATAGTGAGCAGACATCACCGCCTATGAACATTTGTAATACAACGGGTACTAGGGCACTATAAATGCGTGACTTACTTTAGTAAGGATGTTAATAGTGGGAGTAGAAGTAGCAAATGATGGGAATGGAAGAAGGAAGTAAAGGGTGGAAGAAAGAAAATAAAGGAAGGTTAATGTAATGGGGCTTCTGGATCTACTGTTCGACATGCAGTAACACAGTAAAATATTTTGTGAAGGTGTGGTACTTCCCTGATTGCTGGTCCACTCGTATAATCATAGTTTGACCTCTACTAAATAGTCCTTACGTATGAATCAGATTTGCTTATAATCAGCATAAAGTGTTAACTCCACTTTTGAGGTATTTCTTGTGTGTAATGTAGTATAAACGATGTTTTTTAAATATTTTTACTTATTCGTACTTAAATTATTTTTTATTTGTTTTCAATCAATCATTGTTTATTTTTTAAGATGGAACTAAAATTAATACAAGTGATATAATACATAAGGCATGGGCACTTATTCACCACGTTTGTCAAAAGCGGATTGGCTGGCGCCCTGATTCGGAATACCTGTAGGCCAGACATATGTACATATATTTATACCGATGCGGAAATCGAACTCGCAACCATTGATAAAGAAGGCGGTAGCTTCGTCATTGAGAACGACTACGAATTATGTATTTAATTGAATATATAGGCAATAATATGTTTATTTCAATTGTCGACTTGAAATGTTTTTTTTAGCAGTCTTGGAGTTTGTGAAATATAAAAATCTAGTATGGCAATGCTCTAGTGAACTTTATTCAACACATCTTTTATATCATGAGAAACAGGTGGTAGTTTACACGGTGCGTTTATGACAAGATACGCACAACAAAGGAAGAGATCGAGACTAGTCAGCACTAGTCTCGACCTCGAGTTTGTGAAATATAAAAATCTAGTATGGCAATGCTCTAGTGAACTTTATTCAACACATCTTTTATATCATGAGAAACAGGTGGTAGTTTACACGGTGCGTTTATGACAAGATACGCACAACAAAGGAAGAGATCGAGACTAGTCAGCACTAGTCTCGACCTCTTGCTTTGTTGTGCGTGAGTTTAATCGGTTAGTAGTAGGATGTTGTTTTTAATATTAGGGTTGTTTATCAACGTCGCGTGGTGCCAGTGTGCGCGACCGGGTGTCGCTCTTATCTATAAATATCACGGCAATGTAGCCATCCATAGACATCCTGAGGTATTTTTTTTTGCAAGCCATAGGCAAACCAGAGAGCGGGTCATATAATGATAAGTAATCATCACACAATTATAAAGGCACTGCAAATGCGTTGCCTATCCTAGGGAGAAGAATACAAGTAACAAGAAGGGAAGTAGGGAATAAAACAATCCACATCAAGACATTGGCCTTCCTCAAAATTTAACAGTATTTGTTTTTTTTTCTTAAGTAGATACTGCTATCTACTGGTATTTTTTAAAGTAGTCGAGAGTTAACATAAATTTGTACAGCTTGTAGTATATCCCATTGTTGAGCACGGTGATCACATTTTTGGAGAAATGGACATTAACTTACCACGCATACCAAAAGTGGATTCACGGGATACTCAGGCTCCGAATAAATGGATATATACATAGTTACTATGAACAAAAAATTGTATCGCGCCTGTAATGTACATTTTGTTGATTGTATTCTCTGAAACATACATGCGTGTGGATATGTATTAGGGACTGTCTAAAAATACGTCACACTAAATTTTTGGACTCCTCTTTCCCTTTCATCATGTTTCGTCAAATTTTCTGTAAAACATTACGCCATGAAAGATGAAAATCTGTCTATCAAAATTAAATATTTTTTCAATCTTGTCATTATAAATGTTATCATATGTACATATAAATATATATCTAAAATCATATTTATTTAAAAATTAATATAAATTCAAAATAACCAACAAATAAATAAATTTTAGATAAAGTAGAATAGTGTGATGAACTGTGAATGTCACATTTTCTTATGCACCCCTGTCCCTCTTTGTCAATTTTGACATAATAAAATAATAAACAGTTTATTTCAAGTCATTTAATAAATTTACATAATTAATTTTTGCGATGTTAGAAATTTTGATAAGAAATCAACAGAAGCAAAAAATTTTAATCACTTATTTGACAACGAAAATTAGTTATAAGTTTTTTATGAAGATGTTTTTTATACGAAGATATGAGTCCGCAAAATAGCCTTTGAAAAGTTTATATATAAAAGTAATGTAAAAGTGATTATATTTAATGCGGCCCAAACAGAATATTATAATTATTGTGAAAGCATCATGAGCTCCGTTAAGTGTCACTGATTCACAATAACGATCTCACAATAATCTTCCTATAGAAAACCATTATATCAATAATCTGTGGCTGAAAATTACCGCGAAACTCTTATCAAGATATTTAACTTAGTGGGCGGATTGAGAATTGTAGATTGATTTTTGTTTTCAATAGCTACTATTGATCTTCTATTTATTCTCATGATTCATTCTGATATGAAATACATGACTAGAAAATAGGCTAATGTTTGTTAAATTTTAATATTATAGGTTAGTTCGTTTCATAAAACTATACTTACCCTTAACAAAGTTTCATGTATATTGAAATCATGATATTAAATAGAGCCATATTATATCATGAATGCGCTACGTTCTTAAGGGTAAGCATCACATTATTAGTACAATATCAGGATGAAGTGACAGAATTTGTCTCTGTTATCTCGTTTCCCATCCCCCTTCCTTAATTTCCCTCTGGCCCTTCCATTTCTTCTCACTTTCCCTCACATTATTCTTATCGTATCCTAAGGTACGCTACATATCTGCGGGAAAAGGAATTGAGTCTCTTGATCTTTTTAACTCGCCGTGTGAAACGTGATAACAAAAAAATACCACCACTGAACGTCGATATCGAGTAAGGGTGTGGTGCTTCACCGGTCGAGCTGGTCGTTTGTTTATTTAATAGTGACTCTACCACTATTTAAGATTTTAATGACAATTACTTTGTATCTTAGTTTCATATCAAGAAAGTATATTACGTAAGGAACATTTGATTAAAAATAATTTGCATAACAATGTAAATATGCGGCGTAACAAATTTTATCTCATAGAGCGAAATACCGATGGTTGTGTAGAAGTGAGAGTAGGCAAGACCGCTGCAGGAGAGCGTTCCATAATAGGGGGCGAGTCTGTAAGAATAACCGTGGTTATTTCTATCGACCGCGTCCGTCCAACAAATATCCTTTGCGTAAAACAACATTGTTGTGAACCGGAGTGTACGGCACATACCCGGCACGAACATAAATTAACTCCGATGAAATTATTGTGTTAACTTATCTCCTATTAATAGTAATTCTGACTTTATTTAGGTCCAAATACATATAAGTACTATAATGTAAGTAATACACTTAGAGAGACAATCTTCGCAGGGCGGCTGACATAAATATATTTCATGTTCCAATGTTTTTAGGCGTTCAAAAAATATACTCAAAATATTCTGCCATTGTGCGAATGATGGACGAATTTTGCAGAGGCCCGTAATATATATATATATATATATATATATATATATATATATATATATATATATATATATATATATATATATATATATATATATATGTATATGGAATAATCTTATTAAATTAGATTATAAATGTTTCTTGTAGTAGGTTGAAACTGCACTATGATTTGCTTTAAAATTTTCAAGTTATTTGTAAATAACAACAAGTACAGTAACATGCTCGTTTCATCGTTAGTATCAAACGTTGGTCGTGTGTAAACTGTACCTGTACATCAGCTGGTCAGCAAGCAATTTGCTCGTGCATATTTCCCTGACTTTTTTGCGCGCGCGTGAGGGCACAAGTGCGGTCTCAATTGTTTTCGTCGTGTTTCGCGGGTTATTTTGGGAGCGTGTGGCAGCGCGACGATGCACGCCATACGCGCACAAGCGTTACCACTACAACACCTTGATATTCGATAATACCCCCATGGCAATCAGGTTTTTTAAGCCACGTAACATTCGATTTAACACTGCTTTCAACCGCCACAAACATATCAAATTAATTATCGTGATTTTCTATCATATTACAATTTTCGTAAAGAATTTAAAACATTTTGAAAGGGCTAGGTGATTCATGTATATATATATATATATATATATATATATATATATATATATATATATATATATATATATATATATATATATATATATCTTAAATAATGTGGTACAAAACAGTATAATAGTGTAGCAGAAAGAAACTTTAGACGATGAGACATGGAAGACTATTCAGAATTTAATAGTGATATGCATTTTTATTGATAATAAATGACTCGCTCAATGGAAGAGCAGCCTAATCCACATAAATATAGATAAAAAAGTTTTGTCGAATTAAAGTTTATTTTTTATTCTTAAAATCCATAATAGCCTTTCTTAGGTTAAATGTATTTGAATAGATGATGTTAAATTTTAACAATGGTATTAACAAAAAAAAAGTTGGTTTGGTAACTTTAACTCACATTTTTGTGGTTTGTCTTTTCCACTGAGCGACTCAAATGTGCATTATTAACTTATTTGTACAATATTAGTTATGTTTTCATCATCATCAATAAAACTTTAACAGTCTACTGCTGGACGATCTCACTAAAAATTGAGGGGTGTTTACCGAAATCCTGGTGAATGGATTTACTGCTGATGTTTATTCGTCTCGTACAAAACTAACCGGAAGAAATGGGCTGGCCCTATTTTATACCGAGAACCGTTTAACAAACTCTTTGCTTAAATTTACTTTATTATCTGTAATCTTTTTTTATTTTATACATTATCAGCATGTGTTGATGCAAAGTCTCTTTAAAAAACCGCAGGCAAACGAACCCTTACGTATCCGATGTAGTGAAAGTTTAACGTTGGATTACCTATCCACGTTTCACCGCATTTCTAATACGCCACGTGCGCGGACAGCACTTCTATCGCTATTTTAGTACACTTTTACCTTGGTAAATATTTAATGTTTTGTTTTTGTTTGTTAGTATCTAAAATAATCAATAAAACGCTTAACACTCATAGCAGCACAATAAGAATTCCTCTTTTCCTGTAAAATAACAATCGATCGTATATGTTTCAAAGAGATGAAACGTTCCTTGTCCATCAGGCTCCATTTCTACATCACCGTTTGCATCGTCTAAAGATGGAGTATTAAAGAAGAACTTCAGAATATGTGTAAACATGCTCGAATTGAGGGATGTTTGCTATGTATAAACTGGACTTATAAACTATTGTGATAGGCAATCGGGTGGTTACCTGATGTTAGGATACAACAAAGAAATGAAGAAGTGAGAAATTAGGCCTCAGAAGCTCTGAACTCACCTGACGAAACATAGCATTGTAAAATACTACCACTTAACGGCGATATTCTATGAGGGTGTGATACTTTCGAACCGGCCCATCCGAGTCTTACCAGGGCTCTATCGCTATTAATTACAATGTATATATATTTTCAGAGCTTAAAATACAAGGACGAATTATTATTGAGAAATAATATTGATCTAGATCATTTTATTATATTTGATTGAATTATATTTGGACACGTGTATGCAGATTAGATGACAATACTATGTTAGCATATTGAAAACGAGTTTTAAATAAAAACTTATTTTATTGGAGCTACTTCTACATTTTGGACTTAAATAAACCAGTTCACGATAATACATAACACAATACTGCACAAAAAAGATTTTATATTAAGTGTAGAAAGATTATTTTTTCTTTTAACTTAATTTCTTTTTACAATATATCTATGAAACTTTTCTGTTAACTGCTTTTGCTTTTAAGTCACTTCTTGTGTTTGTGTGTGTGTTCCATCGTTATGTTATGGATTCTCCCCTTTTATGGAGGAACGGACTTCAATCCACCACTCTTGTCCGAAACGGACCAGTTTGGTTAGGCACGCAGGGTCGTATTTATCCCGATGCACGGATCAAATCCGTGACCATTGACTCTTAAAGCTAATATCAATTGTAAAATGAATTTAATCCGGTAGTGCACCGCAAAATTGTTATGAAAATATAGCACTTGCTCTCTACAGCTTCTTCGATTATGCATATTCTGATCTTTAAACATGTAAAATATTAAAATATAGGAAAATTGTAAAGTCCAGCAAAAAAAAAAAACAAAAGGTTGTTAATGATGACTGATGATACTGAAGTAACAATCTTGTATCTGGTCCTGTAACTTTTTTTGAGGCTTATTAGGAAAAAAAAATTGTAAGATGCATAAGAATTTTAAAAAATTAGAGATTTATATTTGTTTTCCTATCAATCAATCAATCAACAGCCCGCAGTGGTCTACTACTGGACATAGGTCTTTTCTGTTTGTTGTTCTTTTTTGTATGTTAAAATTCGTAAAACAAAGGGTAACTTATTATATTTTGTACGCACTTCACGCAAAGGTTTTCAAATTAGGCTCTTATTATAGCTAGAAGTGGTTGATAGAGGTTCCTTTTTTTTAGAAGTAGATGAAGTTACATAAAACAATGGATGGAAAATAAAATCAATAGTTTTCTCAAACGACTAGAAATGCTACAAATTATATAATATTAATTACTATGAACATCTGTGCCGAAAAGACGTAAAAAAGTGCATATAGTAAATTTTTTCTACACAATATTGTTATATGGTTTTGGAGTATTGCAGGGAAGTGAGCAGAGGGCAGAACAGTACGGCTGCGTCAGTGGCGGTGTCGCATGAGCCGGCCGGGCGATGGCCCCGCGACCTATTTCCTCCCGCCTCCACGCCCCTATGCCCTCCCTCATCCTTTATCACTCTGATAACAAGTCTCAGCTCGAATACCTAGGCATTCGCTCGATATTTCAGAGTTAATACAAGCCCAGTTCTTTATTATAAAGTCATTATTTTAGCCCCGTTTTTTTGTTTTAAAAAAACGGGGCTAAGGAAAAATACCGCAGTTCTAGATGAAAATTTCAAGTCCATCCATTTCGTGAATGCGATGACGTCAGATTGACTGGTGCATTGTTGCGGTGACCCCGATTGTCCGATATTAGGACCGTGCCACATATTCTTATTTATTAATTTGTAATCATGTTTATATGTGCGTTATAACAAATATATTACTAAATTTATAGATACTACTTATCATCCAGTGGTAAAGTTCGACTGTTATTTATTTCTTTTATCTTTCTGCAATCCATCTCCATACAAGCTTGATGCTAAATCTCACTTCTCCGTGCACACAAGGTGCTTAAAAAGGAGCTTTTTTAATTTAATGTTACAAAAGTTTATTTATGCCAAATTTATGTGCTTAAATAGGGGTACAAAGTTCTTCACTATCTATATATATATATATATATATATATATATATATATATATATATATATATATATATATATATATATATATATATATATGACTATTGTGTTTCAAGTGAGTCGATAGGACGATCGGTGGTGGCTTGGGTCGATAGTTAAAATAGGTGTTTGGCAGAGCAATGGGACAAATCTATGGTGGCGCGGAACAGGGCGGGCGAGCGACGCGACGCGTTCGCCGACCCGCTGTCTCAAGGCCGCTGTTACACGTGCCGGCCGCTTCCTGCCGCCGCCATAACAAACCACTCCGCGCTCCGTCACCCCCAGCCATCCCACTCGCGGCGGCGCAAAATAGGGATTTAATTCTTGAATTTTAGTAAAAGCTCCTTGAGGAGTTTGCGTGCGTGGAGGAGGTTGTCATTCGTATTGACGTCGCCTAAAACATTTTCATTACAAAAAAAAAATCCATCGTAATTAAAACGGTAGTTTTAAATTAGAATTTTTATTCTATAAAAATAATTATATAAAAATGAACTTGTTTATCCGGCTATAATTTATAATATGTTTATAGAAATTATTTTTATATAAAAATATATGAAGGGAAAACTTCTGTATACATGTAACGAATCTGATGATTTTTGTATTTACAAGTAGGTATGCTTCTTATAGGTATTTGCCTTTCCTACTTCGATTACCTATCTTAAATAATCTTTCTTGAATACCATGAGCGCATCTGAGATCCAATGGTATGTCCATGGGCGGTGGTGATCGCTTAGTATTTGCTCGTTTCCCAAATCCTACATAAAAAAAACCCATAAGGAATGCTTATGTGAAAATTTGTAGGTTAAGCTTTTGTATTTATATCAATTGTTCATACTTCTCGAACCGTCAATTATAATTTACTTCTACAAAATTAGATATAGGTGGTGATTTAAGCATTTTGTATCAAAACGAAGAACCTGTTCGCCACCGTTTGTGATATATGTTCATATTTATGCAGTAGCTTGCCCCGACGCAGAGTTCAGTTGCATTATTTATATTGTTTACATCATGCCAAGAAACAATGTCTTTTATTTTCAATCACTTTAATATGAAAAAGTGGATCGACTTAGTTGTTGATACAGAAGTAACAGTCTAGGCTTCTTGTAAAAATAAGTAAAAGCAAGTATTTGTTATTGTTACATATGAGTAAAGAAGACGACAAGAGGGAAAAAGAGGAGATAATAAATAGAATTGTTAAGCATTTATCACCGGTTAAAATCGGGAGATATGGATGTTGAAAAAGATCTAGTTCCGATGGTTGAACGTTGTTGAATAACACCTTTACCTAAAATTGGAGAGACAAAGTAAAACACTGATCGATACGACTAAGTTATCGATCGAGAATCGAAGATATCTACGACCCAGGCCTGGTTCCCATAAGTCGTATCCTTAAAAAACTTGTAATATATAATAAATTTGAAATAAATGAAATTTGCACATAGGTATACAGACATCACAGTTTGAAATCGAGTTGTTTACGTTCTACAGAGATTACAAATAAAAGTCCACTGAGTTAACTAGGATTCGAAGATGTTAATGTTGGTAGCCTATTGGCTTTAACAGCTTTATCGTATTCGGGGCTCGCGGGCTAAAAGCCCGCGGGCAAGTAAGATAAAATTGGGAATCTGCGCAAATCGCAGACTCCATCGGCCTGACGTGTCGGAGGTACACATATGTGTATGTGCTGATTTTAAACTCGTCATGATTCTAAGTTAAACATGTAGGGGAGGATTGAACTTTATTAACTATAGTCCCTATTAGTCCCATAGACCCTAATGTCTAGGAGGTGAGAACCGATCGGGTACGTGAGAGAATCTCGTGTAAGCGGCCGGTGTAGAAGTGTTCCCTACTCTACGTGCTCGGCTAGAGCCGGGGTGCGTGTAAGTGTTGGTGTCGTGAGTGGATCCGAATGACGCTGTTTCATCGTCCGGATCGTATAACACAATACGCGGGCGCGCGTTTAAATCGGGTGAATAATTTGCCGATTGTACCACCAGTGGATTCGGATGGGATTCGGATCTCTCAAAATGTTTCTTAGAGAGTGTTTTAAAGTGTTGTTTGACGCTCGGCAAGTTAAGGTCGCAGTGGAGGTCGATATTGCGCTGGAACCATTGAGCACCGGTGGCTCGACGAATGAAGCGATTTTGTATCACTTGAAGTTTATTTATTTTTCTTTTATGCACGTGCGCGAAGGCGACGCGACGAGGCACACTCATGTGGTACAGTTTCTATAACAAACCGTTGTACCAGGCCTTGTCAAAGGCTTTAGCCACGTCAAAGAAAAGCGCTCCTGTATTGATTGGTCTACGCTGGGATTTTTTTTACGAGTTAAGCGAAGGACCTGTTGGGGACAGGGGTTAACTTGGAGTTTCACATATCTACGGTAGTTTATTTATTTTATTACACTGAAGCAAATATAATAATTATTTACAACAAAGAAGTGTAAATGAGTATAATAAACGTATGGTATTTTAATTATAATACTCGGGACGGCATATTGTCACTTGCCTGGGTATCTTTGGTAGGTAGGTATTTATGGAAGAGTAATCCGAGTCTGGGTCTTGCCAATCGCTGTTGGTTGCCAACACAGACCGCCCAGCAGCGGGTTATTTCCATTCAGAAATGGGAAGGCCCAGTGCCCGGCAGTGGGACATATATCAATCAATATCAATATCAGCCCGCGGCAGTCCACTGCTGGACATAGGCCCAAGGCGCGCCACCTAGCCCGATCTTCGGCTACACGCATCCAGTCTCTGCCAGCCGCCTTGCGCAGATCGTCGCTCCATCTAGCAGGAGGGCGTCCCACACTACGTTTGCCGAGTCGCGGTCTCCACTCCAGCACTCGTCTACTCCAACGATTGTCGGTTCTCCGACAAACGTGTCCAGCCCATTGCCACTTCAGTTTGCTAACTTGAAGAGCAATGTCGGTGACTCTGGTTCTCCGGCGAATTTCTTCATTTCGAATTCTGTCCACCGGAGAAACCCCGAGCATAGCTCTCTCCATAGCCCTCTGAGCGACTTTGAGCTTGGCGAGGACACGGACTGTCAGTGTCCACGTCTCGGCACCGTAAGAGAATACGGGCAGGACGCACTGGTTGAAGACTTTTGTCTTCAGACTTTATGGTATGGGCAACGAGAAGACTTGTAGGAATTTCCTGAACGCTGCCCAGCCCAGCTGTATCCTTCTGTCGGCTTCTTTCTCGAAGTTGTCTCCGTCTAATCGCACTATTTGGCCTAGGTAGACTATTCCTGGACAACTTCGAGAACTTCACCATCGATCGTGGTCGGTTCTGGCTCAATATGTTGGTTTACCATTATTTTAGTTTTATCCAAATTCATAGCCAGACCGACCAGTCTGGAGGACTCATTTAGGCCGTTCAGCATTGCTTGTAGTTCTTGCAGCGATTCTGCCAAGATCACGATATCATCGGCAAAGCGCAAGTGTGAGATGTGCTCACCGTTTACGTTTATGCCACGTCCTTTCCAATCCAATGTTTTGAAGACATCTTCCAGCGCATTAGTGAACAGTTTCGGGGATATGACATCTCCCTGTCTCACTCCACGATGCAACTGGATTTGCTTTGTCTGATTGTTCTGTACTCGAACGGACATCGTAGCGGCGTTTTGCAGACATCTCAACACCTCGATGTGTCGATGATCTATCTGGCACCGCTGCAAGGCATCTATGACAGCCCAGGTCTCGATGGAGTCAAAGGCCTTCTCATAGTCCACAAATGCTATGCACAGGGGCTGATTATGCTCGTTAGTCTCTGTATAATCTGCCGCACTGTGTGGATGTGGTCTATGGTGCCATATCCTCCCCGAAACCCAGCCTGTTCAGGAGGTTGAAAGTCGTTAAGCCTTCGTGCGAGTCGATTTGTGATGACCCTCGTAAACAACTTATGGACATGGCTCAGGAGCGAGATCGGCCTATAATTTTTAAGTAGCGTCTTATCCCCTTTCTTGTGGAACAAGACTACTATGCTCCTGTTCCATGCCTATGGAGTTCTCCCGTTCTGCAAGACGGAATTGAAAATTCTGCAGAGCTCTTTCATCACGGGGCGACCCCCTGCCTTTAGAAGCTCTGCAGTAACTCCGTCCTCGCCTGGGGCTTTTCCATTTTTAAGTTGCCGGAGAGCCAGCTCTATCTCCTCAAGGCAGACATCTGGCAGCTTGTCGGTGTAGTGGCGGGTAAGTGTGGCTCTGGGATCATTGCGTGTGGGTTCAGGTTGTGGTGCGTGAGAGGCATACAGATTTCCATAAAAGTCTTCGATCTCAGCGAGAACCTCGGATTTGGACGTGAGGGACATATATGGATTGTACAAAAAATTAATCGTCCATAAGTTTAAAAAAAAATTAGGTACTTGACTTTTTTCAGATAGCTGTAAAAAATAATATAGTTATCATTTCATGTCTTTATCATTTTTTTTCTACACAAAATTCCTAGTTTGTATAAAGACAGTTTGACAAAGGTGAAAGAATAAAATCTGCGAGCTACAATTTCGGTACTGAGGTAACATATCTCGATAGTGGTAGTTATAAACGACGTGTCTCTACATCAGTAAATGTGTGGTTATTTGTGAATGTAACACGTGAAGTATGTATGTTATGTGGGTATTATTTATTTAATTAATAGGAAACCAACATGATGTGTACATTATATGAAGCACACAATGGATAATTTAACGTTAAAAATGAGGCGTGTAGGGGGCCATCCATAAATTATGTCACACGTTAAGTGAATTGTCAACAAAGTGTGACATTGAGTGACAACAGTCTTAATTATCAACTAGCCTTTGTGGCACCTCATGCATACATTTAATTTTTTTTATTATTCTATTTAAAACTATTCTTAATTGCTCAATTTTTTAATTTCATTTCTAAAACTGAAAGGAACGATTATAAACATCAAAAACCAACTACAAAACATAATATACACAACATTAACAACATAAATTTTAGAAACTCTATTTATTTGAACTAATAATACGAGGTTTGTCCTCTTATCCAAATTATAATTATGATTAGAAATAAACATTTTTTGTTTAAATATATTAACAAATAAAGAAAGTTATTACAAGATCAAAGTAATATGTTATTATAAAATTAGTCGTTGTAATGCCTAAAACTTTAATAATCAAACGGAGATTCATGTCTACCAAGTTATCTTTCCATTATCTTTCTTTATCAAACGGTTGGTTGATACTAATTGTTTCTAAACATTGGTTATGTCAGCGTTAGTCACGAGCGAGCGGCCTGATTAGCGGAACATTTTCGCACGAGAGCGTGTGATTGTCAATTATTCTTGATATTCGTATCAATGCTCAGCTGCTTATCGCAACTAAATTGCGACTGTGACCCATCTGTCAGATAAAACACTAACGTTTATTTCCAGATAAGTAGCTGAAAAATATAAGTTGTTAGTGCAGTTATAAAGTCGATGCAGAGTGTGGCATAGAGGATGGGTAGGAGTTCCTGAAGAGCTTCATGAATATAAGAACCTTCACATCTTAGATCTGATCTTCCTATAAGCACTGTTAACGCCAATATTTGCATTATATTTTATTTTGGGGTTTTTTAATTTAGCATGAACTAGGGAACTTTAAAAAAATTCTCTTGCGTAAAAAGTATTCTTTATCATTTGTTACAAAGTCCTGTGTCTGAATCACCTTTACTGAAATCCTTCCCATGAATATCCTGTCAAATTGGCTTCTCCCTTTAAATTATTTCCTTTAACAAAAAGAAAGTAAAACAGAAATGTAGAGTTGGTGTAAAAAGTATAATTTATAAGCGTAGATAATTTATATCTATTGATTATTTAATTTATATCTATTGATTAATAATATTAGTTATCATAAATGTTTTTATATTACAAAGTTTATTTATTATGGTTAAAAGCATTTGATTATGTGCTGGGATTTATTATAAAAAATACATTTGAATTTGGGATGGCTTCATAGGTAGTACTTTTTCCCCATACTTACACATCTTAAAAAGTGTAAGTTTGGGGGGTAATAGTTTTACGTTAGGTTGGTAGGTGTTATGAGTATTTGTACATCATAAATATTTTTTATGCTTATATTCATATAATTTTCTATTTAGTGTAAAAATAAAGTGAATTATATTATTTGAATATATATTCCTTTGGTAATAATTTAGTTCTAAAGAGGTTTTAATAGGCAACCTATGTTACGGGCACTTAATGAAAAGTCTGGATATGGAAAAAAGTTAATTCCAAAGTTGACGCTTCTGTTTTTTAAAAAAAATTACTTACTTTTCACAGGTTAGTTTTTAGAAGGCTAGTAAAACTAACTTCTTGTTATTTTAAATAGAAGAATTTATGTTTGTCACATCATCGTGCTTCATTGTGACTTAAAACAGATATCTTTGTCTCTATTGTAATGGCAGAAGAAGCAATAAGAGCTAGTAAAACTATAGCGCTGCTGGAAGAGGGGAGTAGCCAATGTTACAGCGTTTAAACGTGAGTCGCTCACCCGTCCAAAGAATCTGGAATCGATACCAAGAGATAGGTTCCCTTCATCGAAGGTCAGGTTCTGGGAGAAAACGTTGCACACAACAACGAGACGACTGACTCAGGCGCTGAGGAACCGCAAATGCAGTTATATAGACCTCAAAAAAACCTTGAAGAGGCACGAGGAGGACAAGTTAGTCTATAGATTGTGAGGAGGAGGCTTTTAGCTGTTGATATACGCAGTTTAATTTTTTTTAATGTCTTTTTTATTAACGTACCATCAAAATACTTGTAGCCTTAATTTCACTATACCCATACAAAAATCAATTTTCACACGGATTTCTGTTTACATTGACTAAAACACTGATTTTATGATTTAAGTGTTAAAAAATAAAGAAAAATAAATTTGTAGTCATCTAAGCTAATGACATACTAAAAATATAATATAATATTATACATAGAATACCCAATGACTGTAAGGTGCCCATTTTTTTGCAAAGGAGTTTATTATCAGCTATTTGTGCCCCTTGCTATTGTAGAGTTTTAGTTAGTTATGTAATTTTATTATGAATTTTGTAATACATATTTTTGTTTTTCTCCTTGGTTTCGTATAAATAAATGCATGGCAAAACAAATAAGTAGATTTAACTGAATTAAAAAACGGAAAGAGTATTAATTGCTTTTTGTACTGAACTTCCAAACGTAACACTCACAAGAGCATTCAATAGATGCCGCACTGTTTAAAGAAGAGCGTGTTACGTTACGAGTTCTTTCAGAAACGAGAGGTGAGTTTAATTGAATGAACCGGTAAACAAATTCGTTTATACACGTAGTTTCACCAAAAATTCTATTGATGGTTTAATTCTGACAAAACTTTACTCTGTATCATTTATTCCCCTAAGGGCATAAATGAAACTGAGTTTTTACAAACGTTACTTACCACATGTTAAATGTAATGCAATCTGACATTTTTACAGGACACTCCTGTTAATGTTGTTGAGATTAAATTGGTTTAAAAACGTTGGTTTTTTTAGTTCTTTTCACTGGTAACATTATTAGATTTGTATAATTGATAATTGCTTGTATAAAATTAATTCTTTCAAAATTAGCCACCAATGAAATACTTTCTTCTTTAATTCATGTCATATCTCTATGATGTAGGCACACCAAACTGATTTCACAATAATTTAGCTGTAATGAAAGTTATCTGGCTAGGCGTAAATGTTCACAGGTTGGAATGGAGCGGTAGCCTTACTGCTACGAGATATCTGGATCTGTGGTCACCAATCAGTCTACCCCGCGTGGTGTCTGTCTGTGTAAATCCTGCCAGTCAGACAACGTAAGCACGGTCAGTAGTAGAGAGCTATAAGGCTGCTCCTGTTGTTGTTAATGATGATGATGTTTATTTTTGAGAGTTAAACAGTTTTGTTTTCTTTGTTATCTCTAAATGGGTAAGCCACTGATGGTGCGTGTGTGTGTTATGCACTGACCGGTGTGTGCGGGTGGTGGTTGGTGGTCGGCGGGCGTCGGCGGCGGGTTGGTGGAGTTGTTCGGAGCAGGCGCGCTCGCACAGGCGGCCGCCCCGGGCGCCGCGGGCGCATCTTCCGCGGGGCACGGGGGAGGGGGAAGCGCACAGAGCGCGACCAGCCGCAGCAGCGCCACGCACCACCAGAGCACGGCGGCCAGCGCGCGGGCAACGCGCCCGACGCGGCCCGGGGCCTCTTCGACCGAAATACGCAAACGGTTGGAGCTGCGCACGAGCGAGCTCCGATGTTCCGGCCGGGCACGATGCGGCGTCGTCGTCGGCGTCGGCGTGGGACGCGGGAGCGCGCGCGCGGCCACACGGCGACTGGAGCGCCGCTGCCGAGCGCGCACGACCGCGCCCGAACACTATTTCGGGAGCGACGTACCGCCCGCCCGCCGCACGCTGCCAATTTTACGCGAAATTGCGGGCGGGCGGTGATGCGATATGTAGCGCGGCGGCGGTGGCGGCGTCGTCGACGGGGCCGTCGGGACTCCATAATGGGGGGAAAGTTTTTCCATTGAGAGGGCAGAGGGCGCGGGCCACGTCCGGTCCCGTACCACGTGCGTCGCTCCCCACTTAAAATAGTCGACGGCAAACGTGTTAGCCGTGTCAATAGATACAATGTCGCAGCAATTGGCAAGGAAACATAGTCGCACTATCTCACTGTCTCGCGCACCGTGTTGTGAATTCTTATGCACAGTTTAAATATAGATGTAAAATTATTTCTGATAGGTGTTTGACATTACGTTGAACTCTCATACGTTGGGAAGTTTCACCTGTATAAATATTCTTTTCTATTCAAGGTGTAGCTTATAATGGCTATTTTGTGAGATTCAAGAAATTTTTATTGTCAATTGATAAATTTTCATAGAGTTCCATGTTGTCATAGTATTTATTGAAAACAACATAAATGTTCTATCAGTTGTAATTTTACTTTTATTAATAATATCTGTTATCCGATATCATAAATAATAAATGAGTCCGTATAGACCTCTAAATTTAGCCTTATTTTTGCGTCTAAATACGTAGTTGTGGGCAAATTTTAGTTTTCACGTTTTTGGGATGAAAAAGGTTATAATAATATTATTATTATAACATTTTAGTATATAAAATAATCAATATTGATATTTATTATAATAATGAAAATTTAATTAATTAATTTTAAGTTTAGTTTCATTTAAAGTTTATGCTTTTTATTTTATTTTGAGTTTAGTTTATCAATTTCGTAATGCCAAATTGTTAGAAAAATCTTTTCGGATGTCGAGATGACGGCGAACAATATTGGTAACCACTAATACTTGAAAAAACTCGTAAAATCTTATATCTGTTACTGCTATATTAATATCTTCCGCCCAATTTATGAAATCTATGAGCATATTATTTTAAGCAAATTTAAAGCCTGCGTGAACTCCAAAAAACTGAATCTGACCAAAAAGTTGGTTTTAGAGCCTAGGATTCATACATACAGTAACCGCAATACCTAACGCAGTATATTCTCATTAAAGACCATAAAAAGCAACACACTGAAGCTTTACTCCCTGATGGGACGACAATGTTTGACTAAAGTCTGACACAATGGCATACTTTTCAAACTATGCAAACAAAACACTGTCTTAAATGTTTATCAACGATCATCATCATCAATTCCTATATCGTCCCACAAAAGAATATTGGTTGCATTGTTGAACTCGAAAATTTGGGCGACCAAATAGCAACGACATACGCTGCTCTTCAAACTGCAAAAGATGATAAGACAGTTTAGAGTGTAAGTTAAGCGAGAGCAAGTTACTGGTTACCGAAAGAAAAATCATGCGAAAGATCCTTGGGCCAAAATGGAGATCGAATGGAAGCTGGAAACTCCTTCATAATGCCGAAATCAAGGAGCTTGTGGCCGAAGCGAACCTAATGGGAGGGACAAAGGCGCACAGACTGCGTTTGCTTGGTCAACTGCAGAGGAGGGAAGGGGATCATGTGGCCAAAAGGGCATACAAGGCAATACCGTCCTGTCGGTCGCTCTAGGTACTATAATGTGCCTGTCGTACTGCTTACGGCTTTGCATTTCTTATGCAATTTATTTCTTTTTCAATATAAATTTGAATATTACGGATGTTAAAAAAAAAGAATATAATATAAAGGATTTTAATGCATTAGTGATACACTTATGAATCACTACAGTACCGATGGAGCGACGCAGTGATCGTTGACCTGAGCGCGCTTCGGCAAGCCATTGACCAAAGGCAGTCCAGCATCGTGACCTGTGGCAAATTCTCATGTCAGAGGCCAAGACACTGGGTCGTAGTCCCAGCACTATTTTAGTAAGTTAATCGTAAGTATCGAGATATCCTCATACATCAAGTGGTGTCTAACTTACTAAAATGTTACCATCTTAAGCCATTTCCCTCCTATTATTTACATCTTACCTTACGTTGTGTATTGGCTCTTGATATTGCAAATATTTGCAGGCAGGTGATTATTTATTATCGAGTGATCCGCTTATTCTTCTGCTAGTTGATCTATTTATTCCTTAAAAATGTCTTTTAATTTTAAAGCGTATATATCATCGGTTCATATTAACTCACAGGCAAAACTAGAGCTTAAGGTGTAATTGATCGCAGATTCAAAATATACATATAATATGATTCAGATTATATATACCTAAAAGGCTGGCAACGCTTCCGTGACTCCTGCGGTGTCGCGGTTGTCCATGGGAGGTGTTGATTGCTTTCCATCAGGCGACACGCTTGCTCGTTTGCACTCTTATCCCATAAAAAAAAAGATTCGATATTCACAGCCAGGTGAATATATAGCCTGCAGGAAGGGGCTTTAAAGGGGGGGGGGGGTGACCGAACGGTTTCCTAGGGCGTCAGAGCTCAGGGGCGCCTCAAGAATGTTTAAAAAACAGTATAGGAGATGAACAATGCTGGGTCTTAAATTCACCACAATACTTAAGTGTTTGTATGTATAATATGGAAAAACGTTACTGAGGCCACAAGAAGCAGATTGGTAAGGTCGTTCCCATATTTCTTTATGCTTCCGAGACTTGGACCGTAAGAAAATCTGAGACAAAGGATAGATGCTCTCGAAATGTGGTGCTGGAGGCGGCTGTTGAGGATATCTTGGATATAATTCAGGTTAAATCAGTCCATTCTAGAAGAACTCGGCATCAAGCAGCGTTTGCAGCAACCTCCATCGTCCAAGGTTGCACCCTCACTTTGAGCATGTGTTGCGACGCAATGAAGCCTCTCTGGAACGCCTCTGTTGGGCAAGATATGAAAGGGCCGGGAGGTAGAATTGCATTGGATCGACTAAGAGAAAGATACTTTGAATAGTCCGATAAATGTGTGCATGAGTTGGACTTCAATGTGAGAAGACGGACGGATGGCGACGGAGAATAAAGCAAGCAAACCACCACACGAAGTGATGACCGCGATCACTCTGACATTCTGACTCTGAGTGTATATGACTAAGAATATAATAAGGGGTATCAAATGAGTGACTCTCTCGGGGCGTAAAGGTAAAGGCTTGCAGGTATTTATTCCAAGTTTGAGTAACCCGCCAATCCACATTCGACAAGCGTGTTTGTTTAATGTCCATTCTTCCAGAAATAGGGAGTTATGTCGTCAGTAGTAGGATATAATTATATAGGTTGTGGAAAAAACTTTTATGTATGTGTAGAGGCTGATATTTGGTGTTCAAAAACTATTTGGACTGTGTCCTGCATCGGTTATTTTAAATTTTCATTAGCACTGCAGCTCTGTCGGGACGCCCGCCAGGATGCAGAGTCTGCAATTACTTTTCACGATTTATGGTTTGCTTTTTATATGGAATAGCACCTACGGTCACTGTACTGTGTGTGTAGGTATAAAGTTGTTTGGCAACATGTAATATAGATAAGGTCCATAAATAAATAATTTTTAAATGATATGAGGAAAAGTTTACGTTGTATGGCTATAAATTTTAGTATTGCGAAAATTTGGTCTTTATGTAATTTATAATTAAGTTTGGAATTTCAACACAAACTCGTTGATGTCTTTTATTATATTTTGAATAAAATATTTAAGTACCTGAATTAGAATGTTTATAATAAAAAAGTAAATAATATTATTTGATAAATTCGTTAAATTCATTTAATATGCAATTTTATTCTTTGAAGCAATTTTGTTTCTTTTGTCACAACAAGAAAATCAAAATTTAGACATAAAACAGCATTCAACTTGACAATTATCTCTAGAGAATTATATTTTAGTATTATTTTTCAGAGAGAGAATTATATTTAAGAATAATCTATCTAGAGAATTATCTCTAGAGAATTATATTTTAGCATTATTTTTGAAATATGATATAAGAATTCTAAAATAATATTTGTGTTAATGTAAATTTAAATATAATGTATGTATAAAGACTTTACTTACGATTATTTTTTCTTTTTAGTTCCCTTTACTCTTGTTTGTCAACTTGTCACTTTGGATCAAAATCCGTGTCGTTTTAAAATCCGTCACCATCCTCGAGTACTGACGCCTTCCTCATGTACATGTTTTTAAAACCACCTTAGACCATCTGTTTTAGGAACTTTTATTTGGGCGGTTCAATAAAATGTTACGCTTGTCATCTCAATCTTGTTATACAGAGGCATATTTTGCGGAGTCATAGCGTTCCATGGAGGAGTTATCACACCGCGAAACATGCCCAAAGAATGTAAGGATGTAAACGTGAACGATGGAGAAAGACACTGTTCGATGCTGAACTCTTCTAGAACTTAATGTACAAGAAGAAAATTAGTAAGAAAAATACAATATTTAATTTTATGTGGTACTAAATGATAATACATTTTACATTAGTATGATCGTAAAAGGGGTGCGGCGTCGACGACACATTGAAATTGTAAAGTGGATAATGCGGGCGGCTTGTCTGAATATTTTAGTGCAAAGTCGTCCGTTACACTATGGGTCGATGGCGTGCAATGCCACTTCTTACTTTCCGCCAAAAACTAACCTTATATTGTATCATTTGAAATGTTCAACCTTAACGTGGTCGTTATATTAATATTTAATATATATTTGAAATTCTATTACAATACATTAGTTAAATTATTTAACAATTTTTCAATGCATGTAATATATGTATTATTTCATATTACCTCACATGCTTCGGAGTATTGAATTGCAATATTTTTGTTAAGTATAACTGCATAGAAGGATAGTTGGGTAGTTTTTTCCACCCCTTCTTCCTCAGGTTAGTGGTACAAACTGTCCGATGCCAGAGTTAAAGTTTCAAACATTAATAATAAAAATTTACAAATGATGTAATTAAATTCAATAACTTATTAATGTGAGCTATGGATGCAAGTTAAAAATGTGAGCTGGAGATATGAGCTATAGATGCAAGCTAGTGATGCGCGAATGGTGGGATAGCTATGATGTAGTAGAGTGGACGACATACTACGTAGTTAATTCGGGTTAAACATTTTCACACAGCTACCTCGCTCGGCGCATCTTCATAGTACATCTCACCCTCTTCACTTAACTGCTTAACTTTCCTGGAAACAGTTACATAGTTTCGAAGCTTAGCTTTAACCTCCCCTCTTAGCTATATCGCTGGAAAGGTACCCCATGTCTTAAAAAAAATATGGATCTGATTATAAAAAAATAAAATAGCGATTTGCACCCTTCGAATATATACAGATTTATTAGTAATTCAGCATTGTCCCGTAGTTATTTCTAGATTTACAAAACGAAGTCATAACAGACAGATATTTGAAATTGCTTTTTTTTCACGATCTTATTTCGATTATATGAAGACGATGATTTTGTAACTGGCGTTTTAATTAATATATAATTTTTTTAAAAACAACATCATTATGATCAAAACAGCAGCAGTAACAGTGCACTGCTTGACATCGGCCTCCATCAAAATTAAGGGGTGTCGCTGTAATTGATTTGCTTAGCGGACCGATTGGGGATCGCAGATTTATTTTCAGGTAGACGTTGCAGCCCATTTTCTCGTTTTTGGTCCGGTAGTCGGCTCGTATGGTGCCCAGTGGGAGAAATGGGGTGATTCTATTTAACACAGTATGATAAGCATTTGTTTAATTTTATACTTGTTTACGTGCGTGCATATCTATAATAATTTTTTAAATCATATTCAGCTAGGTCCGCTGGAAATCTCCAACGGAGATAAGCTCGCTTGTTGTAAACAATGTTTAATATTAAATGGGTTTATCATATTTTTGTACAACAAAGAGTAAAATAAATTATTACACATGAAATGCAATATAAGTGAGACTACCTCGGCGTTATTTCAGCCTTTCTTGTACCAAGAGTAGGCACTGAGTGTAATCAATCGACGTTATCTGTTTACGTGTAGAGCATCGACCCGGCCCCGCCTGCGTCCGCCGCAGTCACCACTCTCTTATCGTTCGCCGTGCACCCGGCATTCCTCTTTGTTCATCAGACCCCTATTATTTACATACTCGACAATTAATACGACTGATAATTATTGTTAATAATAGAAGCCTTTATTCAAATATAGTGTTTTTATTTTACATATTTTTCGGTTATTTACGTTATATTATGTTATGTATGTATGTATAGTATGTACACAACCTACAGGTATACATTATTCCGAGTCTAAGTCCACTATGTAACAGCATGGTGGAATACTGTCCTTTTTCTGGAAAAGCATAGGGCCCTTCCCAACAGAGAACATATAGGCGTTTGAAATCATTAAAAAAGGTTTGTCTCTCTATAAACAATATAATTTATTTTAATGTAACACTAAACAAGGTGTATTACCACAATCAATTAGTTAAACTTCTATAAAGTACAAAATATTTGGCTCTGATCGTCTCCTTCTCTGCCCCTACATTTAACCAAGTTCATTTTTGTCACCTATTTATAATAGCTTTAGCTAAAATTACATATATACATATCATCACGCCTATTTCCCGTAGGGGTAGGCCAGATCAGTCCACAGATCTCTCTCTCTCTCTCTCTCTCTCTCTCTATCTCCTACGATATCGGCACACATTCTTTGCTTCTTCCACACTCATTCAATTAAAAATTCCTTTAAATAATATCAATAATGGCAGAGTCACTTATGAATCAGCCAGCCAGCTCAATCAGCCATAGTATTATTCTGTGCTAACGTGTTTTGTAAGGAGAGTGTTGGGATCTGGTGTTACAACGTTGTTCCCCTATTATTCTTATACTTCCTCTCCCATTATATACATCGTAGGTAGGTAAGGCTGCAATACTAAGAGTTCTCCCAAAGGGGAGACGGTGATTACTTTACACCAGGTGACCACTTGCTTGTTAGCTTAACTGTTTTCTTTTTTGTCACAAATATTTTTTTATGGCAGAGCAGGCAAACAAACATGCGGTTTAGCTGATGGTGAGTGATCACCGCCCCCCACAGACGCAACGCTGGAGGCGTCGCAGATTCGTTGCCCGCTTTTAGCTCTTTAAACATGTTGAAGAACTTAAGAATGTTAAAGAACTGACATCTATGGATGTACATATAGGTATGTATAACCTAAAATATGAATGGTCAATCGATCGATCGCGGCTATTTATCCAGCCATTGCATGGCAAAAAATATAATTTTAATATACTAAGAATAATCTTTAACTTCGTTGTTTTCCCTCTTAATAAAAAAATAGTGAAATACAAATTGTTTAACCTATTTATTTATAAGGCATAAAAACAAGTTACAGTGTTAAAGAATACTATAAAATATAAACTTAATAATCCCCGGACTTCACTCTTTAAATTTGCGCACAGCATGGTTACATTTTAACAATAGGGTAATTTATATAATAATGGTTACTAAGAATACTCTATGTAATAACTTAGTTGTTACTAAGAATACATGCGTAGGTTCAAGGTAACTGGCAAAGGGTGGCAATGGACTGGACATGTTCCTTGAAGTATACGTCCGTGGGAGTTGACGAATAAGGGAGTGGAGGCCGCGGCCTGGCAAACATAGTGTGGAACGTTTCCCGACTGGAGCGACAATCTGAGCAGGGTGGCTGGCAGAGTCTAGACGCGTGTAGCCGAAGGTGGAGTTAGATGGAGCGTCTTGGGAGAGGCTTATGTTCAGCAGTAGACTATATGATGTGGGCTGATGATGATGATAATGATCTGGAGGCTGACAATACTTCTGCAATGCCTCTGGTGTTGCAGATACTTAGGGCGGCGTTGATTGCTTACCATCAGGTGACACTCTTGCTTGTTTGACTCCCATTTCGTTATAGATCTTTATATTGCTGTTTTATTTTAAGCAATTCGTAGAGACGAATGTTATTCAGACAAAATGTACAGTAATATGAACATATTCATACAAGAAATTACTTGTATTACGAGACTGTCTAGACGTCTGTTTAGTACATGGATATTGTTTTAACCATTCTGATTTTTCTCTTGGTCATTTAGATTATAGTACAAAAGTCGCTTTAATTTAACTCACATATACTTTTGAGAAAACTTTCTTAAATATAAAGATTTTCATTTAAAATCGTTGGTTTTTCCATAATCACTTGAATAATGATAAAAATGTGAAAGTAAACCAGTGTAAATTGTCAATTGTATTATATATATATATATATATATATATATATATATATATATATATATATATATATATATATATATATATATTTTTTTTTTTAACAATATTTATATTTTTTTTAACAATAATAATCTATGTGAGGTAGCATTTACGATTTATCACTTTATCAGCCTGTATTACGGGCCTCTGCAAAATGCTATAGGCTAATAATTCCATCATTCGCTCAATGGCAGAATATTTTGAGTATAGTTTTTGAACGCCTAAACCATGAAACATATTTCTGTCAGCTGCCATGCAAAGATTGTCTCTCCATTTAAGAGGCGGACGTCCCGCAACACGTCTGCAGAGACGCGGTTTCAACTCCAGCACTTCTCTACTCCAAAGGTTTTCGATTTTCTGACAGACGTGTCCAGTTTAAACTTTGGATCTAATAAAATTAAAAATTTAGGAAACCAAAAATAATAATGAAACGGAACGGAGAAAAGAAAAGAATATGCAAGTCTGTCTGTAAAATTGTGTCGTAGTGGGCGCAAGTGTTGCACACATATTGCTAGAGTTCATTGACCCGTGACTGTCGAAACTGTCTGCATCCTACCTTTTATAAAATATAATTCGAAAATGTATTATTGTATTTAATGTAGACTCAACGTTTGGCTTGTTGTCTTGTATAACCAAAAATCAAATAAAATTTACTTTTGGTAAAGAATACCCAGACAAAGGTAAGCCAAAGGGGAAAATATTTGTATGCAATTGGACACTTATGACACGTTTTCTTCTGTTCCTTTTATTTCGTATAAAATATTTTCGTGACTTTTTTATGTGGAAATTTGAGGAAAGTTAAAATAAATGATTGTATCGTGACTTCTTATGTTGACTAAAACAGGTTGTGACAAGTTTCTTTCTTATAATTCTATATTATTTTATTAAAAAAATGTTTTTATCAAGTTTTGTTATAAGGATGGCCCTTATAACAAAACTCGATAAAAACTTTTTTAGTCATTTTATTAAAAAAAAATGTGAACTATGTGTAGACATCAAATTACTTATTATTATGCTTCTTTTGAACACGAAAGTATAATAACTCAAGGAGGAAAAAATATCTCTGACGGTCTTCAGCCTGATCTTTTGCACTAGCGATTTTCATTTTTAACATTTTTGACACTTGGTGGATCCACCTCGCTGGATTGCACCACCTGGATGCATCTCATATTGCCGATAACTATAAGCTTCTCAAGGTTGGCTTTCATGCAATGTGATCCAAGTATTGCAGCACTCTGTGAAGCCAAATGCTCGATAGTCTCTTTGTTAAGTTCACATTATAATAATAAAAAGTACTTTATCATTAGTGATTTCAGTTTTTTAAATATGTAAATTTAATGTATGAATTTCAGACACGATTAATGGAAATTAATTTAGTTTGGCTTTAAAAATATTTGAACTGTTTTAAAATTAGTGCAGAAGTTCACCAGTATTGAATATATTATGTCATAGACTACTCGTAGATACATATATTACCTAGTTTTATGTATGTAGCCGCGTAAGACAATTATTGCGGCGCCTGCGGGGTTCGTAGCCAAGGAATTACGAGGACAGAGCCATTGTTATGCAGATAGGTCACCCGGCGGCGAACTCGTTTCGCTTGGACTTTCTGGAGCTAGTTTCGAGGTAACTAGACATGTTAAAAATCATGTATCCGTAATACATACAAACATTGTTATTGGACTGACACGTTTCCAGAGCTTGCTTTTCACTAGGCGTTACGTTTACTTGTTTGCCTCTCTATCTCATAGACGAAGAATAATTTATTATATGTAAATAAAATAATGCCAAATTCGAAGTACTAAGAACTTTTTACTTACTTTTCGCTGGTTTGTTGTTAGAAGGTTATCAGGCAACTAAAACTTCTTGTTGTTTTTAGTAGAATAATTTTTGTTTGTCGCATAGTCCTGTCGTGCAGAATGGGAGAACTCCTCGGGCATGGAACAGGACCATAGTCGTCTTATTCCACAAAAAAGGGGATAGGACGCTACTTAGCAACTATAGGCCTATCTCGCTCCTGAGCCATGTCTATAAGTTGTTTTCGAGGGTCATCACCAATCGACTCGCACCAAGACTTGACGAGTTTCAACCCCCAGAGCAGGCTGGGTTTCGAGGAGGATTCGGCACCATAGACCACATTCACACAGTGCGGCAAATTATACAGAAAACAAACGAGTATAATCAGCCCCTGTGCTTAGCATTTGTGGATTATGAGAAGGCCTTTGACTCCATTGAGACCTGGGCTGTCATGGAAGCCTTGCAGCGGTGCCAGGTAGATCATCGATACATCGAGGTATTGAGATGTCTTTACAATGCCGCCACGATGTCCGTTCGAGTACAGGGCAGTCAAACAAAACAAATCCAGTTGTATCGCGGTGTGAGACAGGGGGATGTCATATCCCCGAAACTGTTCACTAATGCACTGGAAGACGTTTTCAAGACGCTAGACTGGAAAGGACGAGGCATAAACGTAAACGGTAAGTACATCTCACACCTGCGTTTTGCCGATGATATCGTGATCTTGGCAGAATCGCTAGAGGAACTGCAAGGGATGCTGAACAGCCTAAATGAATCCTCTCGACGAGTCGGTTTGACCATGAACTTTGATAAAACTAAAGTTATGGTCAATGATCATCTGGATCCACAACCGACCGTCGTCAGTGGTAAAACTCTCGAAGTTGTCCAGGAGTATATCTATCTCGGGAGAGTCTTGCAATTGGGTGGAGACAACTTCGAAAAAGAAGCCGAAAGAAGGATTCAGTTAGGCTGGGCAGCATTTAGGAAACTCCGTCCGGTCTTCTCGTCGCCCATACCTCAGAGCCTGAAGACGAAAGTCTTCGACCAGTGTGTCCTACCCGTACTCTCCTACGGCGCCGAAACGTGGACGCTGACAGTCCGTCTGCTTCATAAGCTCAGAGTCGCTCAGAGAGCTATGGAGAGAGCTATGCTCGGAGTTTCTCTGGTAGATATGTTTCGGAATGAACAAATCCGCCAGAGAACTAAAGTCACCGACATAGCCTTTCGAATTAGCAAACTTAAGTGGCAATGGGCTGGTCACGTCTGTCGGAGATCCGAGAATCGTTGGAGCAGACGAGTGCTGGAGTGGAGACCGCGTCTCAGTAAACGTAGTGTGGGATGCCCCCCGGCTAGATGGTGCGACGATCTGCGCAGGGCGGCTGGCAGAAACTGGATGCGTGTAGCCGAAGATCGGGCTAGGTGGCGCTCCATGGGGGAGGCCTATGTCCAGCAGTGGACTGCCGCAGGCTGCTGATGATAGTCCTGTCTTATTGTGACTTAAAATAGATATCTTTGTGTCTATTGTAATGGCAGAAAAAACAATAAGAGCTAGAAAAATTATAGCGCTGCTAGAAGAGCACCCCTCTAGCTAATGTTTACATCTCACAGCGATTAAACGTGAGTCGTTCAACCCCCCAAAGAACCTGGACTCGATACCAAGAGACAGGTTCCGTTCAGAGAAGGCCAGTTTCTGGGGGAAAACGTTGCACACAACCATGAGATGACCGCTGTTTAGTGACTCAGGCGCTGAGGAACCGCAAATGCAGTTACATAGACCTCAAAAGAAACCTTGAAACGATACGAGGAGCATAAGTTAGCTTATGGACAGTGAGGCGGTCGACGACCAGCACGAGCCCCCAAGTTACTTCGTGATCACCGGATTGCTCCATTGCGGTTCGCTAGAAATTGCCTATCTTAGTCATTACACTTCGCTAAGTTAAGTCCAAGTAAAGACAATGTTACATATTTATGAATTGCCCTAATTCTCAAGTTAACTAGTGAAAAATTAATTGGCTTGAATATCAGATAATAAATATTGAATTCTTCAATTAAATTGTGTGTACATTTTCCTAGTGGTGAGCGTGTAACTTGTGTGGGTTTCAATATGTACATATAATATATACCCTAATATATTTTTAACGATGATTTCTATTGTGCATATTACATTGAATTTTTTTTCTTGTTACAATAAAATAATATGATTCAGTAGTTAATTTAATACCACCTACAATATTCAAAACATTTCGAGTTGTTTGGCATATTTTTTTTAAAAAATTTTATCACAACTCAGATCGGGAAATATATAAAGCGTAACACTTGTAAAATATTTTTACCTACCTACCTACCTTGGCATATTTGTTTCAATAATCATGCCGCCACTAACGAAAGTTCAATATTTTTTAGTTTACTTTTACCGCATGTTTTTTGAATTTGAAAGTAAACGTTATCACCGTCTATGAGTTTTAATCTGTCTTTTGATTTAATAAGTCGATTATATAACCAGTCGGTCCATAAAGGGGCGGAAAATTCGTAACCTGATACCTCGAGACAACAACGCTAAGAAAAAATATGCATCTTTTTGTTTAAGTAACTTAACGATGATTACGACTAATGATCGACTCCATAAACAGATATAGGCACCGGTTCTATCTATCATTTGGTGTAAAATAAGTAGTATATCGTCATCAGTCTGGGGCAGTTCTCAACTGGTGTCAACCAAGATGCGTTATTTAGCCCAACTTCGGTCCAGTTTCTACCAGACGACCTTCACAGACCGTTCTTCTATAGCGTCTACATTTAACAGAAGAAGTATTGTCTGTCATTACCTGCTCATTTATTGAAACATGTTATTTAAATTAAATAAAAGTTATATTTCTTAACACTCGTATTCTCTAGTAATCACTTTACACACGAAACTTACACTCGAATTATTTTAGTTTTGTTACCATACAACAATCGAATCCCAAGACTCAGCTTTCATTTTGAATACCGAAGGTATAAATTGAACATTTAAAAACGTATATTGCATTCAAAATATTGGAGTACTTACTTATTTACTCCGCTGGCTCTACAACGCAGTGTGTGATACCAGAACTCGCCAAGTTTTCGTCCAGTATTTCGAGAGGGGGGGGGCGGGGGGTGGAGGTTAACAACCTTTTGCCCTGTGCTAAAAATTCCTATATGTGAGTAAAATATTTTATTTTTCATTACTATACACATATATTCATTATACAACATTCGTGTGTACTTAAGAATTTTATATTTTTTACGTGTACCCGTACATACTACTTTTCTCTTGCTTTTTATTTTGTTTTGTGTTTTTTTTCATATACATGTGTGTACCTGTACACTGAGGGAAGAGCCTAAGTTCTGTTTTATGTATAATTTAAAATCTTCAACACAAGTTAATTGTTTAAAAATGAACACTGCCTAAAGCGTTGTAAGCGTGTCCATTTTCAATTAATCTTTGACGACTTCTTTTTGTTGGGCTAAGTCACAATCTAGATGCACTGTCCGGCAGCATGTGTGCTGTAGAGGTCAAATTGCACCGGTGTAGTGAAATCAGCCGATGCACCGCGCGCTAGTGTGCGTTAGCGTCACCGACGAAGCGGCGCAGCCTCCGTTGCGTTGCGTCTGCGGCCTGTCTAGACGGCCCCCCTGCGTCGCGTCCCGCGCACCTCACCCGTCGCCGTCACCCCCCCCCCCACCCTCGCACCGCTGCACTTCCACCGATTGGCACACCTTTCACTGCACCGGACCACCTGCTGATCGTTGATGCCTTTTCTAACAAGTGTTAATAAAATTAAAAATTAACTTTTTTGGTTGAAAAGGATGATAGAACAAGTTTATTAATAAAAAAAGATGCCTGTACAAAGAATCAAAATCCTCCTCATACCAATATGAGGAGCAAGCATTTTTAATATTAAATTTTCAGATATTCTCAACCACCACGAATGTGAGTCATTGAGAAATACAACTGTTTTTTTCAGAAAGATTGAAAAGTATAAATAATTTCATTATAACATTTTTAGACAATCTCAAGAATGGCAAAGAAATTTCAAGAATTTAATACATTACATATCAGACATGTCTGTGACACTCAAACTCGGAAAATACTTGTAGGCCATATAATATATATATATATATATATATATATATATATATATATAATATATATATATATATATATATATATATATATATATATTTACCCTTAAGTAGGAATTGAACTACCAATGATTCCGAAATCGGTCGCTTGGCATCTGAGATATCACGTCGCCAGTTATAATTCAATGTAGCGAATTTCGTAAGAAAGTAAAGAATTTTTCTCCCAATATAGATACATACCAAAGCTATATTAGAAGATATAAAATAAATCTATCTTGTAAAAAATTAAATCATTATATAAACATTTTTTATAACTTAAATTTTTAATATACTAAAATTAAATAATATAATAAAATCCAACAGAAATATAATGCCATCTTAATATATAAGAAATAAAAAATGAGACTGATGTTAATATAATTTTTTATAGTCAAAGAATTTTTTAAGTTAACGAATTCTTAAATTGTTTTAAGTACACATCAATATTTTATAATGAATTTTTTTTCATATATTCACGTCGATCCCCCGCAGGGGTTGGCAGAGACCACTGAGCTTCATCCGTTACCATTCACGGCAGCGAAAATCGCAGGACGTGACGGGTGACGAACCACGTTTATATTAGGAATATTAAATTCGTCTTAGTGAATCCCACGAGCCGTAAAACGGGAGGATGGAGGTTAGCCCCAGCAGAGCCCTACATGCTGAGGTAAGACACCATAGTACCCGGGAGAGCCTGATCCCGCGACGGTCGGCAAGTTTGCGACTAAGCTCGCCCTTAGCTACGCATCTATTGACACGGCAGACCGTGGATTGGCGGAGAGGAAGGATAAGGATAGCGAAGAAAGGAAAGGGCAGGAACGGAAATGCGGATTGGGGGGGTTACCAGACTCGGAATAAATATTCATAAATCCATATATATATTTATTCCGATGCGGGGATCGAACCCGCGACCATTGACTCCGCGGGCGGAGGGCCCCGCCACTGAGCCAATCGGTCGTCGGTTATAATGAAATTGATGAACTAAAATTAAAGTTTTCTTAACAATGCATGACAATCATGAATTTTACATAATGGTTTCCGTTTCATTGAATGTGTATTGATGCATACGTAGGTATTACAAAGAATCGTAAGTAAAGTTAATTCGTTTAGTAAAGCACATTCTTTTCAAGAATAAATATGCAAAAGTAATAAATAAGATATTTTAAAATTCAACATAAGGTATGAACATTTTAGCCTACAATAAAACTATGTTGCAATAACTTTGGTTTCATTGACCACGTAAAGAAATGATGAGAAATTTGTTTTGAGTTTTGAAAAGGCCCTAAAAACATGAATAATACATAAATATAACAAACTAAAAAATGTAACAAATGATTTGCTAACGAATCTTGTAACAAAATCCTCACTCTTAGGTTAATTTTAATGAAACTAATGAAAGACAAAAATAAAACTAAATAAAAAACGGTATAAGTTGTGGTTAAATCGGATGAGTTTAAAGCTTGTTAAAGTACACCGCAGACGGACAAAAAAGCCGCAGTGAGGGAGACTGTGGGCTTACACAGGCAGACAGACTTTCGAGGTTTAACCGTCACACACGGCCACGCGCATCAAATTCGTGTTAAAGCAATGACAAAGTGATGTATTATTTTTTAGTAATACATACAGTACCGCTAAAAAGTATTTGGTCACCTGCACTTATATTGAAATTATAAACAATATATTTTTAAAAATAATTTTATTAGGTTTCATTGTTTCTTTCTATCTCACCGCAAAATACTTATCTATTGTAAAAAGGTAAAAAGCTTATTGTTATTTGCCGACTCCTGGTCATGAAACCAAGATAGTGTTACTGTCGAAATTTTTTCGAAGTTAATCTTTAAAGTGGTAGTTTTGTTTTATTAAAGTTATTGAGATATAAATAAAACTAAAATGTATAATAACTACTAGAAAGATTATTACGTTAGTTATCTCATGTCATTTGACTAGAAAACACGCTCTCCGTACGTTTTTTTTTTGAAGAAAATGAGTTATACTAAGAAACATCCCCAAGAGATCAGAGCCATAATCGGCCTTTATAAATCCGGTAAAAGTAATCGTGAGATTTCAAGACTGCAGAAGATACCAAGACAAACTGTTGACTACACTGTTTATAAATTTGCACCAATCGTCACCCAGGCCACAAATTCGAGTGAAAATTTGAATATAGTTATTAAAAGCCAATGAGACCAGAAACCTTAAGTGGACCAGAAATTGCAGCACAATGCAATATGGGGTGTGATAAACTATTGAGTAAATCCACAGTCAAAAGAAGACTCCTTGTTACAGGACTTAAGGGATGCAAATAAAAAACCACTTTTTAAAACAATTAATAAGACGAAGAGACTTGATTGGGCTAGAAAACACAAAAATTGGACAACAGCAGATTGGAAAAAGGTCCTCTGGACGGATGGATCAAAATTTAAAGTTTTTGGATCCAAAAGAAGAGTTTTCGTATGGCGGCAGTTGACGAAAGGGTTAACAACGCTTGTAGTGTGGTTTCAGTTAAACATGGCGGAGGATCTGCGCTGGTTTGGGGCTGTTTTTGTGGCTTCGCTATTGAAGATCTCGTGCGAATTCAATTAATTTTAAAAGAAGAAAGTTTTTTTATTTTTTTATACATATTTACGCCTATCCCCCGCAGAGATTGGCAGAGACCACAGAGCTCCATCCGCTATCCATACATATATATATCCGATGCGAGGATCGGATCCGCGACCATAGACTCCACGGGCGGAGAGCCCCGCCACTGAGCCAATCGGTCGTCGGTTATAATGAAATTGATGAACTAAAATTTAAGTTTTCTTAACAATGTATGACAATCATGAATTTTACATAATGGTTTCCGTTTCACTTAATGTGTATTGATGCATACGTAGGTATTACAAAGAATCGTAAGTAAAGTTAATTCGTTTAGTAAAGCACATTCTTTTCAAGAATAAATATGCAAAAGTAATAAATAAGATATTTCAAAATTCCTAAAAAAGAAAGTTAGAAAAACATATTAGAAAATAGTGCGGTGCCTTCAGTCCTAAATACACGTCAAGACTGTGCAAGGACTTTTTGAGAGGAAAGGAACAACAAAATGTATTGAAATTTATGATATGGCCTCCGCAGTCTCCAGACTTAAACCCAATAGACATATTATGTGATCAGCTGGATAGGCAATTGCGAAAATGTTGTTCTAGAGAAGAACAACATTTTCGCAATTGTCTATCCTTATTATATTCATATTGCAGTTTTCTCATATATATATATATATATATATATATATATATATATATATATATATATATATATATATATATATATATATATATATATATATATATATATATATATATATATATATATATATATATATATATATATATATATATATATGAGAAAACTGCAATATGAATGGCAGAAGATAATGGTATGAAGGTATAAAGGCTGATCACGGTCTTGGAGAATCCATAACCGTTGGAGACGAGTGCTGCAGTGGGGACCGCGTCTTTGTATACATAAAGCGGGATGCCCACAGGAGCAAAGATCAACATACTTTGGATTACAGAAACTGCTTGTGTGTAGTCTAACGCATCTAAAATTGCGCCTTGACGGAGGCTTATGTCTGGACTGTTACAAGCAATGGTCATTATTTATCTTTTTTATACCTAATATTTTTACTATTTTGCTTTATTACACACCCTAAATACTATTTATTAAAATTTTGTATCAACTGAAATGCTATATACTAATGGAATGTACGAAGTACAATACGATGACCTGCCAAAGATGGCAGACCTGGCAGCAACTGGTCAGTCAACGACTATAATAATTGCACATTTTATTCTACAGACAGATTGCAATGGTTCTATATTGAAGGCGATAGAGATATTGTATAAACGAGTTTAACTAATTCAATTTATATTTATTTGTATAATGTTTACTTCCATTTAATGTCTGCATTTATTTTTTACCACTATTCAGTTTGTTTTTACATTATATATCTTAATGGAACTGTCGGGGACGTCCCCATTTCTGGGGACTGGGCATTAACCTACTGCGCTCACCTAAGCGGATTCAAGGAACTGCTAGACTCGAATTATTTAACTAAAGGCTATACATATAATTTATATCGAAAGTTAATAACAATAGTTCGATTCGTAAATAACAGTGTTAAATAATATCAATAGGTCTGTAACAGTCTACGGACAAGTACGTGAGATTGATTATTTGCCCTCATCATTGTATGTGTAGATGCAAATTAGGCCCATAGTTTCTTTAGCTTAAATTTTTTAATGTCTTCTATTACGCCGTCCACCATGGTTGTCCACGGTGGGTTCACCGGGGATCAAGACTTAGAATTAATAGTTATAGGACATAGATATATCAATATCCCGTAATATATATCTTGATGCTGTAATTGATCCGCGACCGCCTACTCCGAAAGAGATAGCATCACTACTAAGCCAAGTTGAATATCGATAGATGTTAATATAATTTATTATAAAAATAAAATTAAATATATAATCAGGTTTTTGTTTACAAATATATAGTTATAAATGTCCAGTGTTATATTGTGTCGCACTTACAACACGGTTTTATTGTCCTACCAAATAAATTTTAATGTCTCGTACTCGAAAACAAGCGAACAATAGAGTCGCAATTGACGATTAATTCTAAATTACGTCACATAAGCGATGACTGCGAACCTTATTCCGTCGTGTCTGAATAAATATGTGAAAGCGTGCTGGCGCATGACCTCCTGGAACAGCCGTCTAGACACCTAGTCATAGTCTAGAAACGCGGCTGGTAAATAGGCGGGCTTTCCCCCGCCCGCCGTAAACTGTTGACAATCCGACAGCGCTCACGTAGCGTCGAAATAATCAAGGCCACAATTGTCCAAATTGGACGCTACATCTAACGAGCCACTAATTTAACAATTTGATGTTTATTTTAAACTTCTATTACCGTACGAGTGGTACGAGTAGGTGTTATTCTATATTTTAAATTTATATTGTATTATATTGTAGACAGTAGTGTAAGAACGTTGTCAGCTCAAATATCATAAGGTGAAGTCATTTCAACGGTGAAGTATTCCCTGTTTGAACAAGCGGTCGTAGGTTCGTATTTAGAATTATTAAGATAATTTGTTTTTGTTGCATTGATACGGGGAATTTTAAAACGTTTCATTAAATATAAATTAGCTTGTGGTAATAATATAATTATAATGAGGGAAACAGAGCCTATTTTTTTGAAAGTGGATTAGCATTAATTATTATTTTAGAAGTCATGTTGACCATTCTAAACTAATAGTGTTTGCATCAGGTAAAATGATTCACGACTATAGTCTAATCGTAGAAAGAATTGAATTTACGAAATTAGATCGCAGGCAGGCAACCGCTTATAAATTGGCTACTGCAATTTTTTATATATACATATTTAAAATACGTCCCTTGCTAGGTGCATGCGTCTTATTTTTTTGGGACAGTATGGTATGGGATACGTTTTTGTTGAACAAAAACGGACTTCAAATTTTTTTCAATTTTTCAGTCTATAGCATATGTCAGTCATATTGTTGCCAATTTTTTCGATTTGCCAATAAATAACGGTATCATCATAAAGATATAAAATTTACCATTATAACAGCCGATAAAGGAAGCTTCCAGCTATTTACATGTACGCTAAATGATTTTCCATAAACAACAATATTTAATCTGCTTAACGTTGGTTGATTTGCAGAGGAATGCGTGTTTTGTTTTGTCTCGCCATGTTACTAATGTTTGGTAAACTTCAAGTGATCGCGATTACTGTTATTGTTACAATGTTATTTTTAGTGTATAATATTATATGAAAACGGAGTTATATATTATTAATCTTTCTTTTTAATCTCATATTTCTTCTTTTTTCCTTTGAGACGGTTATTTTTACTAAGAATTAAATGTTTTTGTGATATATATTTTTATATGTACTATAAATAATTTTAGTGTTTTGTTTTTCATTTATATGGGAATATATGTTCATTCGTTCGCTTGTGCATATCCTCTGTATGTCAAACAGTTATAGATAGGAGTAAAATTTTATATTAATTTTCAAAATTAGATTTTGTCCTATTTATGCACAAAAGTTGGTGTGTAATTCCCGGTATAAAATATGGTAGGATATACGTTCAATATCTATGTAGATATCGCATGTAATGACTATGAGTTTAAGTAATGAGCTAACTTAAGTCCTAAACAATTTTGCTTAGTTTCGCTGTTTATAATATCAATAATAAATAAAACTGGATCAGTTATCCTAGTTATAATTTACTTGAACTAATTCATCCCTTTCAGCTTATTAACTAGACTGATGATTGGTAAGTTTATGATCTAAGGACGTTGATTCAATTCTACCATTGGAGTATTGATATAAAACTATTTAAATAAAATATCAATAAATAATAAGAGTAATAATTAGCTTATAATTTTCAAGTGAACGTTCGCAGCACGAAAACCGTATCATATTGGCTCTGCGTCATTTGCGGCGATAAGTGTAAATACCAAAATGGTGGCTGACGTAATCGCGGGCGCTTGTTGTTTGTGTAAATTATATGTATGATATATATTAACTGCATTTTTGGTTTCGTCTGCTACGTAGACTGTCGCTTAATGAGCATCCAGATATGGCGTAATCACGGCCTTGACGCGCACCAAAGCGCTCATGCTCTAGCGAGTTAAAATAATATGTACAGAGTAAGTTTTATACGGAAATAGTTTCCAAAGGGAATTTGTATTTACTGCTTGTTTAAATATTCCAGCTTTTTGTTGTCATTAGAAAAGACATTTTATGTAGAGTACCTTTAAAAGGTTTTATTATATTAATTTTTTGATGTGAATTTTTTACTTTTAGAAATTTTTGTAGCATTTATCGATATATACCTAGATATCTATGTTCACCACGTATATATGTAACATCATCTGATTTTCCATGACATGATTTGAAAATCATCTGATGATCAGAGGTTCATTATAAGGAATCATCCGGTAGTTTGTTACAATAGTTATAAATAATCTAATTGCAATGAAAGTAAATTAGTATTTTAATGTTGTATTAATTACAAAAATGTGGGTTATTGTAACGATGGCGAGACGTAGTTTACATATACACGCATATAGTGGTAGTTAAATATCGCTTCCACATGCGGGTATTACGCAGGAGTTGCGGTCGCGCGTGTCCGTATTAAAAATTCGTCTGCAGCCAGTCTAGACGCGTTCCGCTTACATTATGACGCGACACCTCAAACACTTGCACGAATGAATCCAGCTTGTTTGTCGCATACCTACATGGTGTTTTGGCAATTTTGCCCGTATCGAAGCATCGTTTGTACTTTTATATTTTTTAATGTTTACGATGAGGCGGGCGTGACTCATTAAATAATTAAAATCGGATCTTGAACGTATTGTATTTTAACGGTGTCGTTCATTACATCTTTTACTTTATCAGTGAATTTAGACCACATAAAAGCGCTAATATTATTAAATTCTCTTAATGATCGTCAAAATTTTAAGTAATATTTTTTTGTTGTACACTTTTAAATTAAAATAACAACACTTTGCGACAGTCAGAGTTAGAGACAATTAAAGCGCTCCGCCTAATCCAATATCTTATTCGGTTTTATCCCGTTCGGCTTCATTCGGCTTCCCGCTTCTGCCAGTCGCTCTGCGCAGATCGTCACTCTATCGAGCCGTGAGGTGTCGGTTGCCAAAACGCAGTCACAACTGAAGTATTTGTATACTTCAACGGTTGTCGATTGTCATACAAGAGTGCATTATCATTTCAGCTTACTAACCGGAGAATGTCGCTAAATTTGTATTTACCGCGGATTTTTTCGTTTCGAATAATATTCAACAGAGAAACATCGTGTATAACTCTCTCCTTAGATATCTGTAAACCATTATTAGTTTCTACGTTCCGTAAGATTCTTACTTAGATAGTATTTTATAGTACATATTACGTTATATTTACAGGCGTACATAAGATGTACGCCTGTATGGTAGAGTTATAAGTTCAGCAAAATAGTGTATCTAAAAAATGCATAGAGAATAAATGGATTATATACCTAAAGCATTGCTTTTTTTTAAAATGTTTCATTACAGATAACAAAGAACGTGATATTGTATTAACACTCCTTCATCTAGTTATAGTCAGTTAAGTAATATATTTTCCTTAACTACACTATACTTTCTTTTCTTTGATGGCAATTAGTTACAACTATTATACCAGTGTCAAGTAAAGTATATCGATATCAAAACTCTTGAAATGTAACTAACTAGTCAGCTTGTCACCTTATTACCCTTATCTTGGACTTTTTCAGTCAACTTAAACAGTCACGATACACGGATTCATTTCATATCACTTCACTTATACGTCTTAATCGAACTATATTGTATAATACGCCACCACAATTAAACAATATAACTGATTATAATATACAATTATGAAAATGAAATAAAAACGTAACGTCACTGATGTAAGTTGGCGGAAAAAGTATATAGTATACTTAAAGTATACACTATACTACTACACTATACTTACATTGTTTCATCCAGTTATAGTAAGTAAATTATAGTCAGTGCCAAAAATAGAAATTACATCATATTTTCTGAATTAGTTATTTGTTAGCAACTACAGAATGCAGCCGTAATGAAGTTTACTTGTCTGAGCAACTAGTGGAAGAAGCAAATAATTTAAGCTCTGTAGACTAGACGCGTCTGTAAGTCGTCGCTCTGTTGGCTCGCTACGCCTTACCGCTAGAAGCAGTTCTATACTTCTTTACTATTATATACGAGTATATGTAATGTACATTGTACTATTCATTTCATACATAAATAAATTTATTAACTACACGTTAAAGTACATAGTGGTTTTAACTGGTAAAGTAAAATTTAGCACATAATTTGAAACGGAACTAAAATTACAGAACGTTTGTTTATCCTAAGCTTATATTATAACATGATAAATGTATCCTTTTTTTGCGGGTACTTAAAACATCAGCAAGACATGTAAGTGATATCACAAGACAAATACCATAGTCGATTGCCGGCCATTGTATATTTTTTTTTTCACAGCTCACATATGTCCCTCTGCTGGGCACGGGCCTCCCCATTTCTGGAGGAACGGACATTAACTCACCGTGCTTGTCCAATGCGGGTTGGCGGGGTAACTAGACTCGAAATATATATCTGTATCCCATACATATATTCCGTATATTTATTCCCATTCGGGGATCGAACCCGCGACCATTGACTCTTTAGGTATCAATATTATTTTTGTGTTATTCAACAATACTTATGGACCACCTGGTTAAAGGTTTAGTAGACGACTCAATTTGTCTTATGAGAAGAATTAGTTAGTTTTAAAAGACTTTTAAACGATAATAAGTGGATATTAATTGTAAAATAATATTTGATTAATATTGCTTTAACAAATTATAAATAACAAATTTAGGCGACGATTTGGCTCAGTTGCGGGGCCGTCCGCCCCTGGAGTCAATGGTCGCGGATTCGATCCCCGCATCGGAATAAATATATGTATTGCTTACAAATATTTATTCTGAGTCTGGTAATCTCTCCAATTTTCATTGGACAAGCGTGGTGGGTTAGCGTCTGTTCCTCTAGAAATGGTGAGACCCGTGCTCAGCGGTGGGAAATATATGGGCTGTTAAAAAAAATGCTTTAACGTGATATAGCCGATAGAAATACTAAAAAAATATTCCTTATCAAGGTCATCATCGAATCATCGAGGGCAATAAGGGTTTGATATTAAAATTTTCAATACACTCAAACCCATGCTGCATCACCCATGCTGCATGGAGTGTGTATCTTAAAACCTGAAGAGTACGTACCAATGTTGAATGTTTGCTAAATGCCGTTCGTATTATAGCTCTGTGTGGTATTCGATTGCTACGTACATATGTGTGTCATTTAGTAAAATTAATTCCGTGCACACCCGCCTCGCGCAGACGGGGAACGTAAACAAACATCGACGTAGTTGCTGTGCAGCTACCGCTAAGCCGCCGGATGGCACGTACCAGACGTTCCATTCTTCTGTATCTTCAGACAGATCTCAACTACTATAGTATAATTGTTTTCTTAGGAGCATCATCAAAAATTAACCAAGTATTTGGTTTTAATCGGATTAAATTGTGCTTGACTTGAAAATTCTTTTCGAGTCGTTTGCAATCGTTCGTGTTTGTTCGTGTTTTGTGGATTATATTTTTAAAATAATTGTACCTTTTATCACCATTCACCGATTTAACAGGATCAGTAGGGAAGTTATCGCTTTTAGAGTCAATGACCCCGAATTCGATTCTAGTATCAGGATAAATATATATGGCATATATGTATGGCCTACAGGTATTCATCCCGTCCCCCATGAAAAAGTATGGAAGTTAGTGTCCATTGCTCTGGAAATTAAGACGCCCCGTGCCCAGCAGTACGTATATAGGCGTCAAAAAGAATAACATGTGTTAATTGAAAATATCATTACCTCCTTACCATTATCATAGATAATACAATTTGACGTTAATTAACGTATTTTATTACTGTAGAAACTATTTAAAACTGTTTAAACATATAAAATATATTACGGTCTCCCCGCACAAATTTTCAGATTTTTTTTCACCGGCGTTAAGGTGTGATTTGCTATCAACGTAGACTGGTCGGTTCATACGTTATACTCACTTAGTGTCTGGCTGGTGGTAGGTATGTAGGGATGGCAGCGGCCGCTGCACCTTGTGGTGGAACTGGTCTGCGAGGGTGTTGCGGGTCGCGGTACGGGGGGAAGGGGTGGGGACGGTGCAGGAGCCCGTGGCTCATCGACCCCGCCACTCACGCCTCCACCGGCGCCCGCGCCGCGCAAAAAAGCGCCTAACCCAAATTTCGGTAGCCGTCTGGCAATCTCTCCCGTCGCGGCACGCAGACAATGCCACTGTATGTAATCGGCACGCCCTTGTACGCCGCAACAGCGCTGCCATTCATAGAGTATTACGTTCTACGTCTTATATTTATTGCCCCTGGAAATTACTGTTGCGTCTAATAATACCAATGCCATCAATCAAACGCGGTATTCTTAGCTTTCAGATGTATTTAGGTTCAAACGCAACTGTATCAAAATGTGCGCAACAGTAATGTTATGTTCTGCTCTGCATTCATTTTAAATATTAAATGTATTATAAAAACATATGTAAAAATAGATTTTTTGCAAAGTAAAATAACAACAATTTTTACTTTCAATACTGGGAAGTGATTGTATATTTATTTATTATTAAGTATAAAGTCGAGAACCTACTTTGAGGAAATCCTTAAAAAAAGTTAATAAATTATGTGTCATTTAATTACTTTTATGTAATAAAGGAAAGTAGTAATTATTTGATATTACTATAATTCTAATTAACCGTTCCAACTAAGCTAATAGTGTTTGTACTAGGAAAATAGTGTTCGCATCAATAGTGTAATGGTAGAAACTAACCCATGAGCATAGATTCTAAACGCAACCCTTGATACCAAATATTGCTGTATTTATTATGTTTCTTTCTATATTTGTTACTTTCTATATTTACATGTTTCCGATATGATTCGATTTACGTCACAACATTTTTTTTAAGATTTTAATATGACACAACACAACACAAATTACTAACAAAAATTAATCACAAAAAAGTCTTAAAGAAATCTGTGCGTACAAAAATCTAATGCATACCAGAAACGCGTCCCTCTATTGAATAAGGTGACTATTATCAACCTTGAACTTGTGATGAACCGAAGCCCGCTTTTGAACTGAATAGTTTGTCTGCATCTATTATTTGCAGACAGACCCATTGTGCGGATATTGCTGGCTGTGTACGTCAGCTATATACGCTGGGTCGCGACTCGCCTTAGACACATGGGTTAGATGAGCGACCTTCATTTAGATCATTGACTAGTGGATTCTGAGTAATAAAAAAATAAGAACACTCCACATAGTGCAATTTATAGTCTATTAATAAATCTTTATATTTAATATTGATTTTTGTATCATTTTGAGGCCGCCCCGGGACTTGTCTCTTTGTGGGCGTTGAAAAACCTACGATATCTTCTGCTTTAATAGATTTTTAATTAATGATGTATATGTATTTCCAACTACGATCGATAACCTGCTTATTAAGTTGGGTCTCAAGTTCTCCCAATTGGGGAGACATCTTTTATTATTATCTACGTCTCCATAGGGTTATATAAAAAATCGAAAAAATTTTGACTTCAGAGTTGAGAGTTTAGAGTTTGTATCTATTTGTATGTGTGTAAGATGATAATGATGTAGTATGAAATTAGAATCACAATTAAAATAGAACAAAAAATGCATCTGGGGACTGGAAACTTTGTTTCAAAAATGGTAGTTTAGATTAGGGTAGATTTGAACCTGGAATGCTCGTATCATACAGTAGTATATATAAATATTGAGTTAGTTAAGTCAGTCCCAAATACGAGTCTTAGAAAAGACAGACATATAATTTTTAATATTGACTTATTAATATTATCTTAGTATCTTTAAAATTATTTTAAAGATTTATATATAATCTCGCGTGGCTGCTGCATGTAAATAGTATGGTTTACTGTGTGCAAAATGTAATGGAGTATTCAAATCTAAATGTCTGTATATTTTCTAAAATTAACATCCCAAATGTATAAGTGTAGTCTATATTATATATATCACATTTCGTGACTTGTTTTTTTTTAAAGGTTTACTTATAATAAATGCATTTTAATTATAATCAAATATTACTTGCTCGAACTTAATTATTACGTATACAAACATATACAACTATATTTTTATTCGTAATATATTTAAGATATTTGAAAAAAACATTTGTGTAATGTTTAGATGTTTCTTTAAATTTTCCTGACTATTCCAGTGTCGGATAGAAATTGTTATAATGACTATAATTTGATTTTCATTTTTCTAAATTAAAATTCTGAATTCAACTTTTCTAAAACCTGTTATCTGTAAAGTAAAAAATGTTTTCAAAAATTGTCGAGATTTTCGAATGTAACCGGATTAAACACATGGACCCATTCGTACTACCATAGGTATCACTTTTGATACCTATGGTAGCACGAATGGGTCGGTTAGATAGGGGAAGTACCACATTCTCTCTGAATATAAGCATTTTATTATTTTACTACGTTTCGTACGGTGAGTGCAGGGATCTGGAGGCCCAATTTCTTTCGTGTTCTTTTATTTCCTTCTCCCCCTCTCATTGCTTTCATGTTTCCTTCCCATTACTTCCTTCTTCCCCCCAATTATTTCCTCTTATTATTCAAAGTCTTACTCTAAGGCAGGCGACACAGCTTTAGTACCTAAATACTGATAATGTTCCTGAGCAATAGTTGCTTCGCATCGAATGATCCGCTTACTCGTTTGCCTATCAACATCAAGGCAATACAGCGACAGCCTTAGCCTGGTTCAGTAAGTTTTTCCAATCGGATCTTATTTTGGCTTTTTCTCTCCAGCTCCTCACACAAATTGCCTTTGCGTCGATCACCACTCTATCTAGCTATCCAAGCTTACCTATCAAATCTATAAAAAATAATTTAAGATTAATTCCTAATACGATTAAAGTCAATGATATATTCGGAATTATATTTTTGGATATTAATATTTCATTATTATACAGTTTTATCTTTTATCTACTAATCTATAGTAGAAGCAGACACAGACAAATGTCAGCCGTTATCAACAGGTGTAATCCTTGTATCTCGATCCAATGACATTTGTTCGCGCGATTGAATTTTAAATACAAGAATACAAAATACTGGGAATAAGAATGACTAATAAAAACGATTTTGCACTGCATCCGTATTCCATAACTGAAATACCTCTATGCTTGCGCTATTTTATACGCAATAAACTAAAACTAAATTCGTGTTGCTACATGAGTAGTATCTATAAAGTTTGTTTAAAAGGCAAGAGAAAGTAGTCTCAGCCATAAAGCCATATATAGAATCCAGTTAACAACACAAATGGATCTTAAATCCGCCAAAATAATCGGCATCGGTTGAACATAAACTACATATAGTAAAGAGAAGGATGAAAAGAAGTCAACATGAAGTTTGAAAATATATTTTATTGTAGATAAAGGTTTTATTGTAGATAAAAAGATACCAGAAATGAGCCACTTCGCTATAGAGTGGTTCAAGAAATTCTTCGCAATAATTCCTTCTTCTAAATTTTACGATCGCATTATATTTAAAACAATACGACAGAGAATGATTTAAAAAAACAAGCCAAAACACTTATCAAAAGCCGTTGTATGTGTCTCTATAAGCCATTGATGCTTTCCCGTAATCTGGTAATACGCTTGCTCGTTTCCCATCCTATCCCTTAAAAAATAGGTCAAATTAAGTCAAAATTAAACCTCAAAAGACATTTTAGTAGAATAAAAAGAAAGAAAAGAAAAAATCCTATTTTTTTAAGTGATGTTAAAAAACGCTTCGCCATCGATTTCCTTTTCATTGTATAATAAATAATATATGGTTATAAGATCCTAATAGATTATTCGATTCAAGCATATTGTGACGAGCCAGAGATCGTCATTATTAACTGAAAACACTTATAAATAAAATTTATAAACAAATAATATAATAAACATCATATATGGAGTCAATAGAACCCATATAGGAACATAAAATAATCAAATATCAAGTTTGGTAAAAATCGTAAATATGAAATATAAGTCATATATAAGGGACTTAAATATTCGAAAATACAATAAAATTCATTAAAAAGTAAAATTAAACAATAATTATCACATGAACATAACGTTCACACATAATTTTATATATATAATAAAGTTTTAAATCATTCATATAATATTTTATATGGCATTAAGTTGTAAACAGTTAATGTATCGCATGAATCTTATTTTATTAATCACTCAAAAACTACACAAGCTAGAATTAAAATAATAATTTATTGGGCTTATGGATGAGTAGTATAATGTACATAAAAAATATTATTAAAATTTGAGAAGGTCGAAATTTTCATGCTATACACTGGCGCGGAGACGCATACCAGCCGCCTCGCGTATATAAGTCGGGAAGCTAAGTGCGGCCTGACATACTTAAGTACAATAGTACTGTATGGAAGTCCCTCATATGAAATACATTAGTAAGGTCTATAAATGAAGGCAATATAATAGAAAGTCTCGTTGAAGAGAATATAATATATGGATGGACTTGATAAATATGAGATGGTGTTATATGGCCGAGTGCCTGGGCGCACGTCTGCGGTAAACGTAGACCCGCGCAGAGATATGTCTTAGGGCATATCATTGGAGTGTCGTTGTGGATGGTTGGGTTGTAGAGATACGACTTTGCCGTTGACAGCGCACACACCCCGGCTGGCGGGGGTTTGCATCTTAGTGCATGGCACGTTGATGTAGTTATCTGTTGGTTGGATTTAACGTGTTTAGACGTACTTCGGTATGTCTGGCATACTTTCTAGCTTCACTAACGTTATGGTGTGTTGCACTATAGTACACGATGGTCATTGTATATGGGGATGGTGTCACTTAGGTGCGCTATCGAACGTACAATGGTGGTCGTTGTCTTAGTGATTGTACTGCTTATACGTTTGTGTAGTGTTTAAATGTTATATTTTTTAACTTGCCAAAGTCGAATGGGTTATGGAGATGAGTTGTGAGGGGGCGCCACTCATACGATAGTCACAAAGACGCTTATTGCTTTTGTAATATTGTGTCTGGTGGTCGGTGCGGTGAGTGAGCTTGCGTCTGTAACAGCGTGTCCCATGACTTCAGACGATGGAGGTATATTGGTGGAGATGTCTGCTTGGGTTATATGGAGGCCTATGGGTTGACGGTTGTTTAAGCATAAGTTGTATTGACAGCGGTTGCTGGACATATCGTTGACTTAATGGTTATTTCCTGCGCTTGAGTGTTACACTCTTACCGCGAACAGACTGACGGACTGACTTAGATTTGCCCAAGTCGGGTTCTTCTATTACGGAACTGCAGACTGTCTGTTGTCCAGTCCTCTCTATTTGGCAAACATATTTGAATGAATGTAAATTTCCCAACTTAAATTTCCCACTTAACTTGTTATGTCAACTTGTTGGTGGGTGAGGCAAACTTGATCGAAATACATAAAACTCAACGCCAACAATAAAGCCAACCCCTTGTATCGGGAGTTTTATTATAAATATTGTGAGCCCTTTACAAGTGGAATTAAACTGTGTGATCCTATAGCGAAGGCTATTAAAGAGGATCTTTATGACTTGCTTCCTTCTGGAAATAAACTGTGAGATCCTATAACAAATGTTATATAGAGGATCCATATAACTTGCTAATTCTAAACATAAATGAAATGGATATTACAATTATTAATCAGTATGCTCTATGTCACTTTTAGGTCTCTGATCACTTAGGTGAATATTCATTCTTCCAAGAAATGCCTAAAAGAATCAGTTATTACAAATCACAACGTAACAAAAGGTCCTAACTAAGACGATCACGCTAAAATTTTAATAATATGGCTTAAAAATATAACCTTGGAAAGATCAATATCACTTTCTTGGTCACGTATAATGAATAAGTAATTAATTTTACTAATTACTTAAAAGTTTGAAATATTTTCAAACAGAACATAGAGGAGAAGGGGGCGAAGGTTACAATATGTGCAATATATATCTTAATAAACACAATAATTCCTTCAGTGTACTCATATGTATCACCTAATCCCAATGTCGCCAGGCGAAATAGGGATAGCAGGTAGTTTTTGGTAGATATGTTATATAGATGATGGTAAGTAGATGCTGCTGCTTGTTCACTGGTATTTGCTCTCATAATCGAACTATATAACACACATTTAAAAAAATGGGGTATCTCAATCAACGCGAAAATTTTGTGTGTTTGTACCGTACACATATGTATTTGTATACGATTAGATAACACAGTTATTTCCACATTACAGATAGACGTATAAACTTAATTTATATTTATTTATTGAAACTTTAATGTAAACATAGTAATAGGTAAGGAAGAATTCTCTATCACTCAACAGTTAAGTAAAGTAGAGATAATTATTTAGAAGGCGGTGTATAAAAAAAAAAGAAACAAAGGTAAGGTAATATAACTACATTGTAGTAAACAATTGTCTATGGATTACAGTACAAAAATTCACACTAGCTTCTTCACCAATTGCAAACAACAGCTATAGTTTGTTTAGTGGATAGAGTTCGTTTAATTAATTTATACAATATAAAAAAAATTAAGTATAATTACACTTATAATTCCCACATTAGATATGGAGATAAACAGATAGACAGACGTTTATTTGATCTACAGACACATAAATACTTATTATTATTTATTATTATTATTACATTTTTTTTAAATAAATTAACTATACAATAACGTAAAAACTAGCATTTCAATATAGTATATTACATAGCGGGCCCGACAGACGATGTTCTACCCTAAAAAAGAAACCTAAAAGCCAATTGCAACGTCATCTATCGTCTCTAATTAAGAATAAACTATTAAGGGGCCTACTCAAATACATAAAAAATTTTATCAAAATCGGTCCAACTGTTTAGGAGCTCAGTGACATACACGTACATGTACAGACGAATTATATATGTCCATTTGCAATTAAATAACAATTAATATTATTACATATTTTATTAAATTCTTTGACTAAAATAGACGAATTTGTTAGGGAATATTTTAAATTGTAATCGTCCTTCCTATTCAGAAATTCTGAAAGAATTTGGTAAAAACCAAAAGCCTTTAAAATGATGGATGTGTACAAAATCTTAGACAATAGCTGTACTATATTATTATATTAGATCTTCACCATGTGGTTAGCAAAGATATTGGTCTTATAATTGTTATATAATAGATAGAAATATATATAATATTATAGTGTTACTGAAAACGACACTGACAAACTAGGTCGAGTTATTATTAAATGCGATCTTGTAGTCTACAATGTTGTTTTGACTTGATGATTACCTACTCACGTTATAGTCTATTATGTGTCTAGACGCGGAAAGACGCTAAAAACTTGTTCGTATGTCTGACAAATGATTAATATCTGGCCACTGACTACTGATGCACTAGCGCGAGGTGGAAATGAACTCGAATTATGTTCTAATGACAGCATCACGAATATTTGATTTTTAAATTAGCAATTAGCAAAGCTATAATAATTATGCTAACTTCGATGCTAGATTTAAGTGGTTCTCTTGGGAATTAGAATTAGTTTTTAATAACTAATTATAATAAGGATCATTTATTTTTGTATGGAATAAATAGCCATATGTGCAACCAACGGCGACCATGGACATCCGCCACACTAGGGGGCACTGCAGATGCGTTGCCTACCTAAGGGTAAGGATGTGAATAATGGGAGGAAAGGAAGCGTGAAACGGAAAGGGAAGAAGCAACAGGGGAAGATGGAAATAAAGGAAGAGGAAATGAATTGTATATATATTTTGTTAAATTTTGGAGATGTTGTTATATTTATTGTAGAAGTGAAAGAAAACGAAGCAAGCAGGTCGCCTGACGGAAAGCTATCATTGCCCATAAATACATATGATCCAACGGTCCAAATAGCGCAGTGGCGAAGTACACTCTCTAAACCAAGAGATTGCAAGTTCGAATCTCGAATTAGGTCAAATATCTGTATGGCTTACAGATATTTATCATACAGATATAACCATTATTTTTGTTTCTCCATTTCAAGAGGAATTTTGGAGGAATGGCGAGATAGCCCGACTCGGAATAAGTACCTAAACGTCATACATATATATGAGTCGCTCAGCGGAAGAGTAGCCCAAGCCCAAGCTGAAGTTAAAGGGTCTATCAAATAATAATCATAAATTTGAAATGAAATACGAACATTCATCTACGCCATCTATCAAACACTACCAAAACTAAGTTTTAGGCCAGTATAGTTTTAAAGATCTATAGTCTAGTATACAAAATCTACTTAACTCTGTTAATTTGTGGATTAGGCTACTCTACCGCTAAGCGACTCATATATTTATCCGTATTGAGAATCGAATCCGCGACCATTGCGTCTAAAGCGGTTGTCGTTTATGTATTTATTATCTGCAACACCAGCACTGCACAAGTGTTATTATTTTCTTTGTCTTTCTCTGTACAATGCGTTCACGTCATTGGCTCATCACATGCACACGGAGCCAATAAACGTTCCTGCTTTTTCATTAAGCACTTTCATTTGTTTTATTCGTTCGATAAATTGCGAAGAATAAACAGTTAACCGTGCAAGGACCTTCGTTTACTTGAGCAGTTAGCCGTGATAAATGTATAGCGATGTTTACTTTTGTAATATTGAAAACATGTTCATTTTGTTTCATCTAATAACATGACATGAACTATCCTGACTAGATGTAAGAAGTTAATAATTAATTAAATTATTGTATATCGAAGTATATATTGTTAATGTAATATTATTTATGGCGACTCCAATGGAACAGTGGCGAAGTATTTGCTTTTTGATTCAAAAGTCGTCACCTGTCACACCAGGATAAATACATGTATAAACTCTAGTTATTTAGTGAGTCTGGATAATTGTCCTTGTTATTTATGTTTTTATAATGGAACCTACGATACCGTTCGTTTTAGTATGCGGCTATTGGTTTAAATTTTATTCTTAATACGTTTTTTTCTTAAATCGTGTGTTTTTTTTTTCATTTTGTTCAAGGGCTTATGAAGTTGCACCTTTGTAACTCGTTTCTTACACGTATTTGTGTTCCCATAAACTTTATGCTCACTGCACATATCTATTACAACATACTCTAAGCTTATCGTATAATTTAATTTTCAGTTAGATTTCAAATCATTTTTTTATCACAAGCATGCTTGTATTCGGAATACGCGAATTAAAAGTAGTCTAAGATTTTTGAATATAATTTTAATATAATACAAACCTTTTTAATTGTTAACATTAGTTGTTAACATTATTTTATTTGTATATGTGTATTATTTGGTGTGTTTGTAAACAAATATGTAAGTAAGTACTATTAGTTCAGTGGTTAGGATCTAAGTGAGCAAACGTTTTCAAGTTTCAAAAAGTTTTCAAATCCAAGTGGAATATAAAATACATGTACGTCAAATGTGTTTAACAATCAAATTTAAGTAATCGTGTCTACATTTAAATGCTATTTGAAATTATATTGCATTTGACTCAAGCTAGCACATAAATTGTGTTAAACGTGTGCTCTTAAACAGATGAAATAACTATATATACAGGCCGTCTTGCAGAAACTACATCAGTGAAGCCTGCATGACTTGCCTAGTAAGAAATCGATGAAATTTATGATGATTCATTTAGCTGTAGCACATCGACTTCAGTGAGTCTATATACAGTCTATTAGAAGTTCAAACTCTTTAAACAAATTATATGTGCAAATATGAAGTCCAAACTCGTTCGGATCTTCACCTCAGTGCAGTAATCGTCGGAGACGCTAATATGGCGCTTAACAATCACTAGAATTTGTTAGTTTCACAACTCGATGATCAATGAAATCAGGTGTTACTCTGCGGAAATCCATTATTCAAATGGACAGGCAATAATAACCATATTAAGATCTGTGAAAAAACAATTCGAATAATTAGGGAGTCAATTGAGTATCAACGGTTTTCTTTTGTAGAGTCTACTACACCTACGAATGCCTATTTTGTGTTTTTGGTGTTAATAATTTATGGTGTTTTCGGTTACCTGTCATTTTTCATCTATCCTTCACAAATTATGTGACAGTGGCTACCTAATTTTGTGACGGCTGTTTCTGACAGAAATTTATAACAGAATTTTATGCATATGACGTACTGGTTCGTCAACACACAATATTTATTTTTCCAATTGTATTTGTGCGGATCTCAGCAAGGTTAAGACTCTCTATCTGATCATGCTAGATATTAAGCCTAGTTTATCGTGTAACATTATTCAATACAGTTCTCTCGTGTTTGAGTATTGTGAGACATTTGATTCCCATATAAAATCATGTGCAGTGAGTGCCCCGACGTATAAATCGGATACATATAGGGCGTAAGTGTCCGTGCCCTAATGCGTACGAGGCTTTATATTGCAGCATTACCGTTTGAAAAGATAAACCGGTGCTCGAGTGCATGGCCGCCGGGGGCGGTGCGGTGGGGCGGGGGGGAGGGGAGCGGCGGGACGGGCGATCGTCTAGACGCTACGTCACTCGGCCTCGCGATACCGCGTCGGTAAACAACGATGTTCACTGACCGAATATGGCACCCGGTACGCCTGAAGCGGTCACCCTACCGCGGCCCACTGCCAACCTGTGGTTACACCTCACATAATCCCACATTCATCCACCATAGGTGTACCACATATTAAATTTCACTTTTATTCATTACGGAGGCAAGATTTTAATCATAGGTGTGACGACCAATTGGCTCACTGGCGAAGTAACCGCTTTGTGAATTCGCAGATTCGATTCTCACTCACATCGACATACTTCTGATTCGATTCTCACATCAACGCATCGACAGACTTTAACACTTTAAACAAGCGTAGTTGGCTTGTCCAAAGTGGATGGCCCAGAAGTGAGAACTATTTCATGTGTGGCCTGACTTGTGCCTTGTAAAGTTGGAGGCAATGGGCAGATGTGAAATACTGTTGTGGTTGCTATCCGATGACCCACTTATTCGTTTGCTTATTCCTTTCATAAAAAATGTTATCAGTTGTAAAAATGTATCAATATCAGTAAAACAAAATCTTATCGAATTTAAAGACATCAATAAAGTTGCGCCACTGTAATGGTTTAATTTAGTGCTATTAATCTTACCATTGACATTAGTAGTGTTTTACTCCATTACTTTTTTTTCCTTCAATGACTCAACTATGCGTGAACCTATTAACGGATTCGAAAAAAACAGCGTTTGAATAAAAAATATTTCCGGGACAACAGTCGAAACGCGTGCCAGCTTCTCTAATCATAATTGTTTACGATTGATAGCTTCTTCAGTATTCGTGTATTTGGTTACCGAATACCGGAAATAACCCGGAAGTTTATAACTGTTAAAAAATAAGGACCCCGCCAATTCAAAAGTTGATTTTTCGTCGTAAATAACCCGTTTCTAATACAATAATTGTCTAAATTTAAGTATCAAAATATAAAATGAACCCTAACTCCCTGATAGAATCTACCAATTAATGTAAAATATTTGGTTTAAACACGAGTTTAACATGTCTTTACTGGATTTACCTTCATTATTCATTGGCATCCTAAGGCAGTTCACTCCTGAACACAGCCTTCCTCCATGCCACGCTTCGCACGTCGCTTCATTTAACCGGTGGCGTCTTAAACTACTACGTTATCAAATTGTGTTTTTATTTTAATACACGACTACTCCAATAATGTATTTTTATGTAATTATAAAAAGTATTTAATGTAAAAATTCTAAGTATGTTTCTAATCTATATATAAGAATAAATCATAAAATATAATCATTATCGTCACAGCTTATCTTTTCTCTCTTTCACTCCTGGGTTTGCTGGAAGAAAACTCAATTTTGAGTTAAGCTCGTCCTTGTACATCTTCTTTTCTTTTAGTTCTTGTATGTTCATGTTTTGTGTACAATAAAGTATTTAAATAACAAAATAATGATAACCTAATTGCCTCAATAGCGAAGCTACAGCCTTCAGAGTCTAATGTTGTGGATTCGATTCCCGCATTAGGACAAAATATTAAAAGAATTATAGAACATTACCTAATTAAAAAGATTATATAGATCAAGAAAATATAGAAAATCATTATGACAAGCGACAAGAACTCAGAGAAAATGCGAAAGAATCTTTACAGAAGATACAAGAAGAAAACATAAGAAATTATAACAGTCCATGAAAAATGCTTATTCATAAAAGGCGGCCGATTTATTAGCCATCAAGAAGACACAATTTGCACAAGGTGCCAAATTATACCCAAAGTATATAGACCCTTACGAAATTACACAAAGTAAAGGAAACAATACATACGCCTTAATGAGACGATAAGAAAAACGGGAGCATCGAAGGCACGATTATTACTACAAGTTCAGCGGATTTAATGAAGCCCTAGATAACCTCTGAAGACGATTCATTGAGACAGATGACTAACCAGGATAGCCGTGTCGAATAGTAGATTATTTTTTAGTTTTTTTTTTATTGTTAAGTTTCCAGCACTGGCAATATTTTATAAATATAATGTCCAATGTAAAGTGAAGAGGTGAAGGAAGTTTTGTTTCAAGATTTTGTTAAAAGAAGTAAAAATATATAACAAGCATAAAGTTTTATAGTTAGTGTCTCGATTTCCACATACATATATGTATGACTTACAGGTATTTATTCCGAGTCTAGGTGCCCCACCATTCCTCCTTAAACGGAGATAGTGGGTTTACATCTATTCCTCTAGAAATTGGGAGATCGGTGTCAAGCACTGGGCTATACGAAGAAAAACATAAACATATAAACGATAATGTGGATACTTTTGGAATAAAATATTAGGTGATTTAAGTTCTTCTTGTCAAAGTGGATGTCTGATTTTTATAATTCAAACCAGTTTTATTTGCAATATAACGTTGAAGTATACTCGTGTCTCGACTGCGGTCGTGATTTAAATGCATTCTATGATAAGCATGTTGACGTCACTCTACTTGCAGGTGACTTGCAATATCTCACCGCTGGCTAAAAATTTCCATTAGCACTTCTATCCACTTCGTCTATATACATACATGTACATCCATAATTTGTATCATACGATGTACGCACGTTGTCTATAAATACTACATATATAATCTTGTACATAGTAAATATACAATATAGGCATGGTATGGCATTTTTTCGAAGAAACGATTGCTGGAATGGAGACTGAGAGTTGTAGTGGTAGTATGGGATGTCCCTTCGAAAGCGACGATCTACTTAAAGCAGCTGGCAGAAACTGGGTGCTTGTAGCCGGTCTAGAAGGAGGCCGTTTTCCACTAACGGCCTTTTTTTAATGGTAACGACGACAAACGAGCATGGAATTGATGGAAAGCAATCAAGGCCGTAAACATCCGCAACAGGCAGTGTAAAAGCGTCGTCGGCCTTTCGGTCCCCAGACGAAACACGGTAGTTAAGCTACCACTCAGACGCCGGTTTTCTGCGGAAGTATGGTACTTTCCCGGGCGAGCCGGCCCATTCATGCTACAGACATAATATGCCATTCTTGACAATGTATTCGTCTGCAGCGTGGCTCTACCCCAACCGTAGACCGCTGATTATAACCATGTTATGATGATAAAAATCTAAAAATATTCACTGTAAATATATACCAGGTATTATGTAACACAAAGAATATCAACATGGACTCGACTAATATTTACAATTGACAATTTATTTGATAAGAAGTGTGGTAAAGATAACGGGTAACCTGTCTAAGTTATCTGTCGCTGATAAAATTACGTTAATAATGTAATATATGGACAATATTAGTAAAAATAAATATGTAACTCATTGAGATGGTTTATAATTTGCGAATCGAGTATATAGTTCGGAAGCTAAAAGCTCTCTATACTTCGTAAGTATTATTTCACGTCGAAATCTCCTAGTCTTTGTTACATTAAAATATATGTCATAAATGTTGTGTCCGTCCCAAATTAGGGTTAAATTTTGTTTTACAATTCCGTAATATTGATATGTAAAATTTCGGGGATGGTTTTTAAATAAATTGAAAAAGTCTTGGTATCCTTGTACTGAAGGAAAATGCGTGTACTTTATTTCAAAAGTGGTAATTGACCGACTGAAGAATACTATAAAATATTAAATACACTTTTAATGGAATATAAATCGAATCATTCAGACCTTTTTAGAAGTATGAATACTACGGGCGAGTCGTTGTAGCACAAAGGAAGGTTATTCGGCAATGATGTTGAAAGAACAATTTATGGAGACTGTGAAAAATGGAACTCTCATATTGTGAAACAGGCTTATGGTGTTTTTCAATATACTTAAACTTGTTATTCTTATTTTATAAAATTTATATTATAAGTTGAAAAATTAGTAAATAATAGATTATTGATAATTTAAGATTATTGATGGAGTCAGGCTTTACTTTGCTGAAATCCATCACTATGTGGACAGTCAAAAGTTTTACTTGGATAAGATCCGCGACAAGCAAACAATAACAGAAAATTAATAATGTGTGTTTTCCTGCTGGATAAAGTGGATTTATTTGAAACTTAAACCAAAAACTTACCGAAAAACGGCCAGCAACTCTCCAACCTCCAACCACTATACACAACACCAAACACACACTACCACTTTTCCACCTTGTAAATGACACGTGTTTCGCCCCAACACGAAGCGTCTTTAGGTATAGTAGACTCTACGGAAGACTTTTCGGTTGTCTTCCGTAGTCTACAATACCTGAAGATATCTCTGTTATTGTTTGCTTGTCGCGGATCTTAGCTAAGTAAAACTTTTGACTGTCCACATAATCTATTTTAAGATTAATTAATGTATTTGACTTCAAAATTAAAGGTCTTGGATGTCCAAAGAATTCTGTATAGCCATTTTCTTTAAAGATTCTGCAACCAAACTTTTCAACTCTTATATCGAGAGAGAAAATTGTTCCGTTGAGTAGATCAGGATTCCGATGATAAATTGCCTTTTGTATTTAAGCGAACATAAGACATATCATATATACATATCATCACGCCTGTTTCCAGTAGGGGTTACCACAGTTATCCATCTGCTACGATCTCGGCACACTTTCTTTGCTCATCCACACTCATCACTAACTTTATACAAGCTCGTCGGTTAAGGGTACTTTTGACCTGGCCTTTTTTGAGAACTTTAGAAATTTGTTCAATAATATGTTCTCCTTCTTTTTTCCTTATCGATTCTACCGATCCTTCCATCCAAATCTGCAACGTAAATTTTTTTATCAATTGTATTTTATCCATCCTCTTTATCACACGTATCACAAGTAAGAAATAACATTCAATTTACTTAAAATAAGAGATTTATACAGATAAATTATCTAACAATGAAAACATCATATACTCTAAAAATAATTTATATTAAGATTACTATATTTTATTATATTAATATTTTATTACATTAAAATATATAAGAATGAATTAATTCGTAAGTCAATGTAGAATATTACAGTACGTTATTTGAATTTAAATAAATCTATTTTCAACTCGGTTAAATCAAATAATCTTATTAATTTTCTTTTGCACTTAAATTGTCAATATATTCAATAAAAACTTAATTTTCTATACATATCGTTTGAAATTAATCGACAGAGTTTATTCTTATTAACTATTTTAATATTTAATAAAATAATTACAGAATTCATAAATATGTCTAGCTTCTACAAATAGGTAGTAATATACTCCGCTTCATTCAATTGTCAATTAGAATATGCTCTCATTACGAGAACCGTAGACGTCTAAGGGCTAATTAAATTATTTCTACCCTCTCTCTTACTTGATCTTCTAATTAACTATGTAGTTTGATATATGTAAATACATATCATACATATCTCATGAGAATCGTAAATCTTTCTCGTGAAATCTAAATCTATTACATTCAAAGTTTAATTGAGCTTAAAATGAAATTAAGTTAAATTGTTTATATAAACAAAGTTAGAAAGAAAGGAAGAGTAAGTTCTATGTATATTGAAATAGGTTGCTGCGCGTAGTCCGGTGGTGATGGAACGGTGGAACGATGTGATTGGTAGGAGATTAATCAACTCCTCAGAACACTAGTGTAATAAATTTGATATAGTATGCACAAAGAGAACACATTTCTACGAACATACAATAGATCAATATGACGAATGTATGTCTCTGTATCTGTTTGTCCTTTATGCATTTCTATAGCACTTATCTGATCACCATGAAACTATAAGAAGTTATAGAGTACTTTCCAGCGTAAGTTACTGAAGTGGTACATCTATCCTACGTGGCGCGCGTGTCCAAATAATAAACAAAGAAATTCACGCCCGTTTCTTCTGAGATCGTAACAACGAGCGATGGATAAGTTAGTATATATAAACTCTTTCATATTTTTGGTATGGCATATATTGCGTGTATCCCATATGCTACGAGGACTCGATTGGCTCATTTGCGTAGTTACCGCTTTCGCAGCCGATGGTCGCGAGTTTGTTTCTCGGATTATGATAAATATATGTTGTGTATGTGGAGCTTATAGGTATCATTCAAATAATCAATCAAATAGGCAGGCCCCTTATAAACATATATAGGCTGCAAAACATACAAGCTAAATTAATTTTTAGATTTCACACAAAAAGTTTTTCAAGTTTATTTTTTAAATGTTGTTTTTACTTCATTAGTTTAACGTATTTTCAATATTTCTTTTTTCTTTTTATAATCTTACAAAACATATTTCTATAATCTTAAAAAATCATAATTCACAGAGCTCTCCTACAAGCAGACGGGTCGATGGCCGCATCATTATTGCAGTGTAGTTTGTTTGCAGTGCAGCGTGCCATTGCCGTTTATAGAATACTCTTTTAATCCAGTTTTTCAAAGTTCGCATAAAAAGTAGCTGCACATAAATGTCCTATTACTGAAACAAGTTCCTTCTCATAACGAGAAGGTATTGAACTATTATACTACACCATATATCCAATGGTCCTCTATGGTAAATCAGTAAGCAATTATAAGTACAGATGACAAAATATTCATTTATTTATTTAAACGTTTTGCACAATATGTACATCTGGGGGATTTAACGCCATTTGGCTTTCTCTATCAAAGGACTTCAAAAATTGACGGACTTTAAAAATGAATTTGTTTGAGGCTTTTTTAATATCAAGAGGTATGTCGTTCCAGAGCTTTATAGCCGTTAAGGCTAAATATTTTGTGATAAAGCCAGTGCGGTGTGAAGGAATAAGGTAAGCGGAATTTCAGTCCAGTTTGTCAGAGACTAGGACAATTTCTTTTCAAAGGGTGAACGAGCATAGTGGGCTAATATTCAGTCCGCCATTGGGCATAATTAGGAGTGTAAAAAAATTGGCCCATAGTCGCCTTTTAAGACACTCACGGGTAATGATTAAATGATGTTTATGGTAGATTTTATTTTATTCAGTGGTAAAATTTGTAGGTAAAACATAGTTTAGACAAAATTTATTCGACTATCCATGTCGGACTGTCTCCGACATGGCCAGTCTAGACGACACGCTTCGACGCCTGGGAAAAATGCGCCTACAGCGGAATACTATCAATAGACATTATCACTGAACCATACTCCGCGGCTGTGGTTTGCTGTTTCTTTTTATTAATTGTCGAGCTTTAACATTTTAGCTATTAAGCTTAAAAAAATGTTTTCATCAGCATTTTTTTTTATATGAGAGCCCATAATTAATGCAGTTTTTGCTTTATTTCTCATAAACATGAGAAAGGGCTGAATTGGAGACAAATTGTCTAATATAACTTGTGTGCAGGACAAATATAGTGAATAGTGAAAAGTGTTTGTAATAGTGTTAAATAGAAAATATAAATAAAGGACTTAGGAGGAAATAGAAAATGATTTTTAAAGTGATAGAATGGAGAAGTTTTAAATAGATAGTATAGGTTCATAGTAGATAGTTATATGTACATTCGAATAGCAAATAAGTTTATAATATAGATCGTACATTACATTATTTTCATAGTTTCATATTAGGTAGTTTGTTTTTCGTAGTTTATAATAGCGGATAAGATTGTCATAGTCCATAGGTATATAATGTAAACTTGTATACAAGTATTACACATTATACACATTAACTTGTATACATACTTGTATACATTATATACTTAAGAATTAAGTAGTTTGTACATAAATTACAAGGTTGTACACAATAAAAACGTGGCAAGGAGGTATAGGATGCTGCAGCTGAATGTTGCCCACACTGCATCAACAAGGGCTTCATATCTGATCGGAAGTCGGGTGTTGGTTCCTAGTTTAGCAATAATAAGTCAATTACTTCTTAGAATTCGCTTCCCAGTTCGCTCGTTAGTCAAATTAAACCGGCGTCTGAACGGTACAGAAAGGTCATTGTGGGTCTCAAAACAGCTTGGATTTGACAAAAAATCGGCCGGTGCTGATTATAAGGGATTGGTGAGAGAAACCTCTTATGGCTTACTGAATAGATGACATTCACGAATACCAGGTCTGAGTTGTACCTTTTGTCTCCATTGGCGACTGTTAAATCACGCTGCTTTCGGTCGTGAATGAGGATTAAGTTTTCAGTCTATCCATTCCTCTAGTAGACTGTCATCGTTATTGGTGGTAGATAAGCCCCACGCAGTGCTATGACTATTAAAGTCTCCAATCATAAATTTTGACACCTGGTTGTGAGAATAAATGGTATGGGTGAATTCAAATCGTTGATTTGATGGTTTGTATACAGATGTGATGGTATAATTGCCAGTGTCTAAGGTGAGAATCTCAATATCATTGTATGAGCTACTTGAAATTGAGGCAACATTTGGGCGTAGAAACATTTTTTTTTATGGAATAGGAAGGCAAACGAGCAGGCGTGGCACCTGATGGAAAGCAACACCGCCCATAGACTTCCGAGGCGTCATACGCAAAGCGGAAGCGTTGTCGATTTTTAAGGAAAGTGTCATTATGGAAGTGGGAATGGTAGGGAAGAGGGAGGGGAAAGGGTATTGGGCCTCCGAAACTCGACCGCTCACCGTACGAAGCTACCACTCAGACGCCGGTTTCTGCGGGAGTGTAATACTTCCCCGGGCGAGCCGGCCCATTCATGCTACAGACAAATATTATGTCATTCTTGACAAAGTATTCGTCTGCAGCGTGGCTCTACCACTATGAAAACCATAACCGGAACTTCAAGACTGATTTGGTTGGTGCCTCTATGGGTCTCTTGAATGCACAGAACATCACAGTGAGTTTGCTTGCAGAGAGACGCCAGGATATCTGATTTGCTTTTAAAGAAGCCTTCTATATTGATGAAAATTACGGAGAGAGCCGTTTTGTGTATTGGTGTGGGAGGGCCTGATGCATCACCGAAGTTGAGAAGGTTAGAGCTCGGTGGTGGGCTTTGAGCCACTGTGGGGAAAGGATTAGAATTTTTTTCTTGGCTTTGAGCCGCTGTGGGGAAAGGACAAAATTCTCGGAGAAAGTCTTGGACCCGGCGCTTACTTGACTCGTCAGTAGGCGCCGGGTGTACATGTTCATTTGACATATTAACCGCAGGAGAGGCTACTTTCATGCGCCCTGACAAGAGCAACAAATAACTGATTTTCTCACCACGGATATTTATTATTACATTTTAGTATATATTACTCTAAGTTTAAATAATCTAGGTCCTTATTTTTTTAATTATTCAAGCATTTTTGCACTAAATGCACAATAGGCGGACTTAATATCACTGGGTATTCCCTCCCAGTAAATCTGCGGGCGAACCTGTGTAAATTAGTTTTATATGTATTATATATATATATATATATATATATATATATATATATATATATATATATATATATATATATATATATATATATATATATATATATATATATATATATATATATATATTAGGTGTACAAATAAGTTTCCGCAGTTTTTTATAAAAAATTAGGAATTTATTGTAAAGGAAAAGTACATTACGTTTTATTCAAAGTATTTTCCATCATTTGCCACTACTTTTCCCCATCTTTCTGGCAACATTCGGATACCCCGTCGAAAAAACTCTTCATCTTTTGACGCTATCCACAAATCTACCCAATTTTTGGTGTCTTCATATGATGTGAAGCGCTGCTCAGACAGACCATGTGCCATCGACCAGAACAGGTGATAATCAGAAGGGGCTAAGTCTGGTGAATACGGCGGGTGGGGTAAAACTTCCCAGTTGAGTGTTTCCAAGTATGTTTTTACCGGCGCCGCAACATGTGGACGAGCATTATCGTGTAAAAGAATAATTTTGTCGTGTCTGGAGTAGTAATGGGCGCGTTTTTCCTTAAGTGCCCGACTCAATCTCATCAATTGTGTTCGGTAGAGAGCTCCAGTAATGGTTTCGCTTGGTTTCAGCAATTCATAATACACGACACCAAGCTGATCCCACCAAATACACAGCATGAGTTTTTTTCCATGAATATTCGGCTTAGCTGTCGATGTTGATGGTTCGCCGGGCTTAACCCATGACTTTCTCTTCTTTGGATTATCGTAGTGAATCCATTTTTCGTCACCAGTGACTATACGATGCAAAAAACTCTTTTTTTATTCCTGGCAAGCAGCATTTCACTCATGCATAATCGGCGTTCAACGTCTCTCGGCTTTAGTTCATATGGAACACAATTTCCTTGTTTTTGAATCATTCCTAACGATTTTAAACGATGTGAAATTGCTTGTTGAGTCATTTGTAGAGTAAGTGCAAGTTCTTTTTGCGTTTGGGACGAATCTTCCTCCAATAGTACTTCTAATTCCATGTCTTCGTACACTTTCGGCCTTCCACTGCGTTCTTTGTCTTTAACGTCAAACTCACCGTTCTTAAACTTTTGAAACCATTCCTGACAACTTCTCTCACTTAAAGCAGCTTCACCATATGCTTCTAGAAGCAATCGATGCGCCTCAGCTGCAGATTTTTTCACATTAAAGAAGTAAATCAAAAGTTCCCGCAAATGATGCTTATTCGGAATAAAACTTGACATTTTTGCACGAAAAAAATTACGTGATGCTGATACGGAATCACTAGTACTTTAAGGTTATGGTGTTGCCAGATGACTAAACTTGGGATATTACGTTTTACATCTGACAATTTCTCCATAACCTTCTGGTGGGGCCATCTTTTGACAAACCGCGGAAACTTATTTGTACACCTAATATATATATATATATATATATATATATATATATATATATATATATATATATATATATATATATTATAAATTAATACCGTTCGCACGCAACGTGCGCGCAAAAAAAAATCGTTCAGTGCTTAGCGACTAGTCGTTAAAGTGGCAACCAGTGTTACTATCATTTTAAATTCTTTTTGCTAAAAACCTGTATGCTATATTGTTTTTTCCTTTTGTATCTTCTGACTTTCTTGTGATTATTTCTGTATAAAAAATTCTATACTTCGTGATAGCAAAGCGAAACAATCATGAGAAATCGGTTTTTTATAACTGGCAATTCCCATATTTTGTTGCATTGATAAATTCCATTCTTTCAACCCTTTCATTACATTAGGATGTTAATAATGTTCAACACTTATTTTAAATAGTTTTATATATTATTAATAATTTAAAACAAATATGTAAGTTGATCTAACATCAAAGATGCAAAGTATCATCAATAGGAGAAACCTTGAGAAATAATACATTTATATTTGGAGGCATTGTTTATATGGAAAATCTAATAAGTTTATATCAGTTTAATGTCGTAAAATATACTTAAATAATATAAAACGAAAAATATGCGTAACTATATAATATTATTCTTGTTGTTTATCGAATGAAGAACATTTAAGAAATGCGAAAAATTAAAATTTGCAAATCACGGTCATAATATCGAGTTATGAAGAATGAATAGCGCGATTTGCGACATATGGTAGGCGCCAGACGTCTAGACGGCCCGTCGCGTCACCTGAAGGCTCTTCAGGAAGGCCGCCGAAAACCCACCCACTCCGCCTCGCCGAGCCTTGTCAATTGAGTGATAGTCGACGCACCTTTTATGTAGGGTGGCCAATTCTTATTAAAAAAATATAAATATATCAAAATTATAGAGCGAGGGTTGTTATCAATTATTATCTGAAAATACTGCAATATGTGGCATGTCGCTTTACGTGTAAACTATTTACAAAAACAAGATTTGCCATGCGCTATTGTTATTAGAATTCGTATGTGCCAGTCCAAGGAAAGAGCGCAAACTAATATAAACAGTTTTAGACAAGTATCGTTAATGATGTCCTCGTTAATGCACAATGATTTCTTTCTGAAACTAAAATAAAATACGATAAAAAAAAATTAAATTTTAGTTTTTTACACAAGTTTATATTTTAGCATGTATCTGTACCACATTGCCATATGTTTAGTTAGCTGCATTATGCATTATTTATTAAAGTTGGTTGAATGCCGAGGTCGAAACAGGCAAGAGAATAAAATATGTCGATCTGGCACATGAGGTAACTGACATGAGTTGCGTAATGTCCACTGAAATATCGCTGTGCCCGCGAATAATTTAATTCGTAATCTTGACCCGTTGGGACTTCGTGTAACTAGAATGTAGAAGGTGCTCGACACAGCCCGAATGGTTCACCGGTTTCCGTCGATATCGTTCTAAACCCCTTCAGACCAAATCTGAACGCTGCCACCTTTAATGTTAGAGCCATAGGCAATAAAAAAATGTAACGAAATACGGTCGAATGTAGTGAAGGTTCACTAGTTAATTATAAATAAATCAATTATAAAAAATTTAACTCACACATTTCCGTAAATGAAAATTTGAACTGGATGTTATACACAAAAAAATCCAAGAGTAAAACATAACTAGTGGTAACACTACTTCTACGTGACATTATACATGGATAAGCCTTTTTATGTCGGCTCGCCGCTTGGCATTGGTACACGGTCGCTGTGTGTCATGATTCATGCTTATAGTTTTTTAAACTGTTATGAATTAAAACTACTGTTGAGATTGTATGCACTAGGTTCAGATTTGAATTAATGTATATAATGGTTACCACTTCCAAACTTAATATTCGCAGATTCGATTTCTACGTCGGGATAAATATATGTAGGCATAGTAAACAGGTATTTTTTTCGAGTCCGAATGTCTCGTTGATCCGCCTTGGAGAAATATTTTGTACTATATTAATTTCAATCCCCAGTAAAAATAGCAGGAATATTTACAGCTTCATCTTGGACGTCATCAGTTTAAGTTATATTTGTGCATTATCGACTTTTTATTATGTTGTAAAACACAATAGTAAACATAAGACTCCATCTCATCCCTGAGCCACGTCTACAAGATGTTTTTGAGAACTTAATAAGAAAGCGTGACTTTTCACGCTTTAGCAGATCAGATTCCATGTAAGATATGTTTCCATAGATTAAATTTAGAGTTTAGTTTTTGTGTGTGTAAACGCTTTTGTCAACACTGAAATCTCAAGGCTTTTATAGAAGTCTTCTAGATCCTTTGAAGTTAATGTAATATTTATAAAATACCATCACTTTCTTTGTCATCTAAGTATCTCTGCTCAGTACGAAGTGCGCGCGGTAGGTAAGCTACCACTCAGACGCCGTTCATCTGCGTGAGTGTGGTACTTCCCCAGACGAGCCGGCCCATTCTGCTATAGACAAATATATATATATATATATATATATATATATATATATATATATCTATATATATACATATATATATATATATATATATATATATATATATATATATATATATATATATATATATATATATATAACAAAGGAGCGCTTTGAGAGGAAAGAAACTCACTCCTTTTTTGAGCTTTTTTGAAAAATTATGTATTATATTTATATAAAATCCCAGGCAGATTGTACACCTTACAACCTTCGTAATATTAGATTATATTTAGAGGTACACACCAAAAATATAACAATCGTCTGCCAGTTATTCCACAATGACGGACACTTCATATTGCAGCGTCTGTGTTAATTTAAAATTCAAACTGCAATACAATATTAATAACATTGTGTATTTATTTAATTAACACTGTGCTTGCAAGTGCAATGACCTCACTTTTATAGTTTAAAACTGGTTGGTTGTATCGTCTAACAATGGATTCTTTCGGAAGTAACAATTATAGTGAATAATTGTGTACTTAATTCAGTAAATTATTATTACTTGCTTGATTTATCGGGTGTTTGTAGCAAGAATTCTCATTATGATTATATTTTATTATATATAATAAATAATGTTGAAGCTGTATTTACCCACTCAACATTTTTATTCTCGGTTGGGTAGTTTATGCTATTTAAACTGTTCTATGTATATATATATATATATATATATACATATATATATATACATATATATATATATATATATATATATATATATATATATACCAGTTTTTGAGAAACTTTTTGTTTTTTATTGTATAAAAGAGAATTTTTTAAAATTACCTGTACATTCTTTGCATAAATTTTATATCTGATTTCGTTTCACAAATGATTTATTTTACATATAATAATATTTGAGTTTACTCTTTTATTGTAGTAGATATGGAGTTTATTTTTTACGGTTTTTTATCAGTTGTAAGGAGTATATCCTTTTGTATAATAAAAACATGTTCCTCCATTGCCTACAAATATGCGAATTTATTACGTGTCTGGATGCCACGCCAATTTGCCTTGGATTGGGTTAATACTTCAGAGTCAGGTCCATCCTCAACAGCGGCATATATGAATTGTAAAACCCTTACTAAAAAAAGGTAATTTTAGCCGAATCGAGTACGGCGATTTCTGAAAAATCCTAAGTGTCAATTTAAAGCAGCAATAGCTCAATCGGTAAGCCTCAGCCTTTCAATATGAACGTCGTGAGTTCGTATCTTTCTCTGGACTATATCTTAGCACAAGCATTATAAGAATTCTAGTAATATTAAAAACTAGTTTTCTAATAATATAATATTTAATATTTAATTATAAGGCGCCAACTTGAACATCAAGCGAATATCTTACAGCCTGCACATCGCAGGATCATAGATAGCGTGATTGCAATGACTTGTTAATATTTCATCAAAATTTTATAGCAATCTGGAAGCTACGAATAAATCGCGTCTAGCGGCAGCCGTGCGCTGATTCTTTGACATTTTGCTTATCAATGTCAATCGTTGTATCGTTATGATAGTATCACCGTGTGGAAACATGTTCGTAGAATTATAATAGAATGTATTACCTTATATTTTATTATATTAATTATATTATTATTAAATAAATAACTACTTAATATCGCGGCATGGAATTAGCGGCTTAGGTGCCTAAGTGTGTTATATAAAATATATACTAATTAAATTAATTTGGCAATCGTGGTTGTCAAAAGCGAGTTCCCTGTAATATTTTATAGTTATATGATATAAATACATTACGAGGCTGGTACTCAGTTAATACCGGCTATTATCTTTAATGATAACGTTATCTTTGAGCGGCAATTGCTCGATATGGTACGTTTGCAGACAACTTCAGCCTGTCTGGGCAAATGTTTGTGCAGCCATGTCTGCACACTAATAAGGTCAACTGGACGTGTTCCATTTTGTGTGTGCTAAGTAAATGGAACACGTTTCAATCCGCACACGTTATACTCCTTATCAAATAGGACGCGTACATGCTCTTTATTTGTACAATATTGTTTTACATAATCTATACACAACTCTGTCTTTAATTTTAAACATTTACAACATATTAGGGCGGACAAGCATAGTCCGTTTCTTTTCTCTTCAAAAAATAAAAACGTATTTTATTTCTTTGTATATAAGAGCGCTGCGACAGGCAACCTGCCTAGAGTCTAGGCCTATAGATTGCAGAGATCACATCCCATTACGCGAAAGAACTATCCTAGTAAAGTTACTAGGATAGTTCTTTCTTGTAGGATAGCTGTTCGTATTCTGTTTGACGACCTAAATAGCTTAGCGCTGAAGTTAATGCTTTCGGTGTCGAAAGTCACGGCTTTGTTTTCTCGAATTGGGATGAATATTTGTATGGCTTAGAAATATTGATCCAGTCTGGATGCCCAGTCAATCCGCTCTGGACATGCGTGGTGGATGAACGTCTATTCCTCCAGAAAACGAAAGGCTCCGTGTTAGGGAGAAGAAAAAAGAATTATTTTATTATAAAAGTATTAATCATTTTTATTATTACACACCAATGAATTCTAAAAATTCCGTCTCTGTACATTTTCATATCTATTTTATAAATAAAGAAACAAAATATGTAAAGTTATTACATATTTACATTGAAACTGTTTTTCTAAAAAACTTTATTTTTTAATTTGATTGTTTGAGCAAGACGTGTAAATTGACGTTCAACCTAAAAATTTCGATATCTAGGGCTTTTCAATTTTATATACTTCACGGGGACAGAGTACTATAGAATTTAGTCACTATAAATATTATACTAGTAATTATATTTATGAAATTAAATAAACAAATACAACATTGTTGTATATTATGTTAACATAAACAATCGCTTTATAACATTTTGATGCAAATAAGATAATAAATTGAATTGCTTGTTGACGCAAGTTATGTATTATGTCACGTCAAACATTATTTATCATTGATGTTCTATCACTAAATGGAACTTAACAAAGGTCACAATATATATAAAACACTAATTTGATGCATTATTTTTCCGAAAGATTTTGTAATGAAGATATCATAGGATTTTTATTATGCTTCAGTCCTCCTTGGACAAATGTGGTGAGTTAATAATGGTCCATCCGTCCAGAAATGGGATGGTCCTGTTTCCAGCAAAGGGACGTATATATAGGTTGTATAAGCAATACTTGTAGATCTGCTCTTATTATAATAAATCACAGAAGTTAGAGAGGGCACGGAAATTTCTAAACTTACAGTTCTCGTTTTAATTGATTTTTTACGCATTTAACGTTGTAGATCATAGCATATTGCTTGAACTTTTTATTCATCTGAATATTGACCCTCCAGCTTAGGAATGGTTACTTCTTATCTTCGGGGATGATGGCAGGCTGTATGCCTTGACCTAAATATGTCCAATTAGCTTCCTGTCGGCGTTTCTCTAGGCGGCATCTTATCTCCATTATTATTTTCTTTATTTATTAATCTAATTACATCAAATCTCAAATGCTCTTACCGCCTTTATGCCATTGATTTATAACTTTATGCTCAAGTGGCCCCACCTAGTGTTACCAGTGCAATAATATTTCTAAATTCTGATCTCCAGTATATATCTGTATGGTCCACTGCATATGGTATCAGTGCTAATCCATGTAAATGTCAAGCTATCGTTCTGGAATGTTCTCGACTACATCTCAATTCAATATAGATGCTTTGTCCCCCAATCGAAATCAGTAATTATAACATCTCGTTCACTCACAGATTGACTGGGAGAGAATCCCAATAGCTTTAAGTCCACCTGTTGTGCATTTTGTGCAACAATTTTAAATGAATAAATACAGTACTGATGGTCCAACTGTTCCACACACACAAATTTTTCAGAAACCTATATTCAAAGTCTCTAATGATTAAGATTCAACATGTGGAAATGCGCCAAATAATCAAAGTCACTAACATAGACTGGCATAAGGTGGATGCATGAAGCCGAAGGGCTAGGATGTCCGGCTTAGGGGAAGCTTATAACCAGCAATGGGGTGTCGCAAGTAATTTTTAGTTATGATGATAATTAATATATTTATAACCCGATGAATTTACCGAGATTTTTTATATATTCACGCCTATCCCCCGCAGGGGTTGGCAGAAACCACAGAGCTCCATCCGCTACCATTCATCGCAGCGAAACGGCTCTCCATTGGTCACTTCTCGTACTCGTGACAATCAGGACGTGACGCACTCGTAACCCACCATTGGCACGGCAGAACGTGGATTGGCAGAGAGGAAGGGAAAGGATAGAGAAGAAAGGAAATGGCAGGAAAGGAAATGCGAATTGGGGGGGTTACCAGACTCGGAATAAATATTTATAAATCCATACATATATTTATTCCGATGCGGGAATTGAACCCGCGACCATTGACTCCGCGGCCGGAGGGCCCCGCCACTGAGCCAATCGGTCGTCTACCGGGATCTTTGTCTAATATTTAATGTATTCACAAATGTTATCATATGGCCTCAAACACAAGTGCATGTGCTTGCATAATTGTAGTTCACTTTTAGGTAAATTGCGTGCTTACGCGGTCACCTGTACTTTATTCTGTAGATGCACTCGTTTACAGCTAACGTGCGTGCCTAGTAATGCAGACGCAGGTGGACAAGTAAATGCTTAATAGCTGAACGGCTGCTACAGAATACCGTTGCAATCAGTAGTTCAATTTAAGATGAGTTGCCTGTTGCGAAACCATATTTAAGTACAAAGTGCTTGTGGTGTATTTAGTAAAAGAAAGATTTATATATTTTTCAAAAAACAAATTCAGTTGCCATGTACCTTTTGCTACGTAAATATTTATATACCTATTCCACTGTGTATGTATAAGAAAGTCATCATAACTATCATCAATTAAATTAAAAGCAAAGCTTTATTTACCCTACTAATTATAATACATTGATAAATCTATTTCAAAAAATAAAGGTAGTCAGGGTTTTATTGAATAAAAAATGAGTCAGGGGGATTATGAATGATATAACCCAAATCACTGTCTGGATCTAATTTACAGAGAAAAAGATGACATCAAAAATACCTTTTGACGTTATCCTTTTCTCTGTAAATTAGATTACTCTCCGTAGATTAGATGCATAAATTATATTTTTATTTTTAAATTAATTATTTTTATTACAATTTGTTTAAAAAGATGTCACTGATTGCAAGGAACTATAACAAATGCCTTATAGATTTTCTACCTACCCATCTGCTGGAACGCGAACCATGCGAAAATACTGAAAAAATAATGAAAATGAATGATGAATAATTATTAATTTATCGTACTTTTTTCCTTATTATAGTTTTTTAAAAATAGGTTATTTTCCACGCGTAAATTTTTGGCCAAATAATCTTTGCTAATATGATATTTAAAAATATCATTTTTTTATTATCTTTATTATTATTAATCTGTATTATTTTCATGTTTCAAAGAAATATGTGTTATACTACTAGATTTAGACTACTGTGGCGATGCGAGAGCAGTGCAAATGCGCCCGCAGGTTGCCATTGAGTCATTCACGTGTCTGCTTCCACTCGTCACACCGCACTGCATCTAAACTTATAGTTAGCCGAGTCGAGACACAAACTAGCCCGCGCCCTCGCGCCGACCTTCTCACACATGGATTTATACATGCGTCACCGCGAGGACGAAACACGGCGAGTTCGAATCACGGAAACACCTCATAAAAATAATTAAAAAGTGAATCTTGTATTACATCTTTTTATATATGTAAATATTCAAAGCTTTAAACTTTAAAATAATCTATTTGTATTTAATGTCAGTCTCTCTGTCACCTCATACACACAGTTCCTATAATTTAACATATATTTTATGAGAGCTCTGAATAATTATAATTTATTAAGAGCTTTACATTCGTTTAATACTAGTAAAGTTAAAAAATATATGCACGCACACACTTTTCCTTTCTTTGTATAATATATACAAATACATTACATTGCGTTGAAATAATATATTTAACTGCATTCCATTGATATTTAATGTGTACGAAATGTTTTCTATAAATTTCAACAAATTTACAGAAAACATTAAAGTCAAATTAAAAGAAGTAAAAATTTACACAAGTTAGTTGTTATTGTCGTTAAATAGCAATAATAATATTAATATTAATATTATCTACACGTAAAAGTAGTCTGCAGTCGTATACGAGAATTTATCTTTTTACATACATAATTGACGTTTGATTTTTAATGTTTCGATTTCCTTGAAAAGTTATTGAATAACCTTATCACACTGGCGTAGCAATTTTTTCATGAAAAAATTTCTCCCGGGAATTTTTGAAGCCGATTAATCAATTGTAACAACAACGTAAAAATAAAGGAATTTAATAACTCAGTTAAGTGTTACGACACATGGAGCTGCCAGACGTCTAGACGGCCCGTCGCGTCGGCCTGAAGGCTCTTCAGGAAGGCCGCCGAAATACCACCCCTTCGCCCCGTGCCCCGTCCCGTCCTCCACGCTCGCTACGCGCCCCGTCTACAGTTACGCAAAACGTAGACGCATTAACGTGCACTCAATTTAGGAGCAACCATTACGAAACTGTACTTGGAAGGTGTGACAGGAGCTTAAGGCGCGTATGAGTTTTATAAATTTTATTTTAACTTCTTTTTAATTTTTTTTTTATTTATATAATGTTGCAATTTTATAAAAAAAATAGTGATCGTTAAGTCATCGAAAACTTTATTTTTTAATTTTGTTTTATTTCTGCACTCCTTTTTCATATCAACTTTAACTATGCCAAATTTAATCCTCCCCTACAGTTTTATGTACCGTCACGACGAGTATAAAATCGTCACACACACGTGTACCGCCGACACGACCTTAGGCCTATGGAAACTGCAATTTGCACAGATTCGGCTAGGGTGTTAGTAGTAGAAACCAATATGTGACTTGCAGGAGGATTACGACGAGCAGTGGACTGTTATGGCTTTATTGATGATATCCAATGTCCAGTTGTGGACTGTAACGACCATATGAATGATAATGATGACATATTAGTATTAATTGTTATATTTTTTCTGCGAACCATATACATATATCTTCCTTCCTATTCCTGAGGTAATGGATGTTCTCATCCAGCTTGTGCAAGGCAGATAGGTGGTAAATATTTATATATAATAGGCTATATATTTATTTTTCCGGATGCAGAAATCGAACCCGAATAAATCGACTTAGAATAGTCATAGAGCTTTACTTCTAAAACCAATGTACTTACAGACTAATTTCGACTTTAATGTATTATAATAATAAATTAAGGGTCACATATGTGACCTTTACGATAAGTTAAGGGTCAAAGAATCTGAGTAACGCTAACACTGTTTTTATCTAGATTTATTTTTATGTATGAAGTAATAGGTTTTTCTATTTCTTTTAATATTCGGTAAGAACTCTCTCTACTTAACGATAAATGTATAATAACATGATTTATTTGAATAAATTAAACGTATCCATCTCTTGGTCCCTAATGTGAGGAAACGAATGTCTTTTTTTATTGAAAAATCAGCTGGTACTAGAACTGGTATTAATTTTCCAAGTGTATGTATGTGTGTATGTATGTCCATGTTTTTCTTAATAATTTAGTTTATTTTGATAACAAACAAGTTATAGTTTTCCAGTTACTTAAAACTGTTTATAATTAATAGTTAGGTATATTATATTATTATCTCTCTCTTTTTTTCTCTCTGTCTGCGCGCGCGTGTTTAATTTTCTTTTCACTTGATATGGCAAAGTTGACACGTGTGGTATCTAAACGAACGCTAATAGCACATAACAAACCATTTTATTTCGCATTGGATTTCCCAGTAGAAGTCGTTGTAGTCGTTAGAAGGATATTCTCACTTTATAGGATAAGATTATTTTGACAACCAAATGCGATATGTCCCAGACTATATCTACTTCTAATCATTGGGCAAAGTATTTTGTGTGAATTTATGATAATTTATCAATATTATCGCTAGGGCCTTCCCCTTACCACAATAAATAGTATTTATAGCTTAAGTAGTATTTAAGATAACGAAAATATTCATTATACGCATGTTGAACACATCGGAACATACCGACGCATCAAAACAACACCACAAAATAAACCACCAGAGCCAATAAAGTTTTAGGATTTCTAAAATAATTTTATCTGATTACTCAAAAACAATCAGTTTCAAATTAATGTTTGTCGAAGTATTCTCCATTCCTTGATGGAACCATTGACTCAAAACGTGAGCATTTACAATTTTTCATTTTAGGTATCTCTGTCAATGTTTCTTTGAACAGAGTCACTACATTTACATTATACTTATTCCACATTTTCAATTATCACATATACGACTCTACGTATGGCGGAGTGTGCTAGAATGTTGTTGTTGTAAAGAAGAATCTCCAATAATCGCACAATTCTTGCAAAATAACCTGTTCGTCTGAAGTGCATCACGAGGGTGTGAGATATTACGAGCCCTTAAACATTCAATTTTTGAGAAAAACCATTCCATTTCCAATAAAGTAATTCGGATTAAAACCTACATGATCGAACATGGGATGACACTATTCCCAATTAGTAGAGGAGATCGAGTACTTTAAGGAAAAAATCAATTTGCTATTAATAAACTGTGTTATTATAACTATTGCACTGCCCTTTGGCGCAGTCTTACGGAACGCGCACAATTTGCGAAGTTCATTTTCTCGCTTTTACTGCAAATTACAAATGACTGCAGCGCACTTCGATGTAGGTACTACCAGATTATGGGTGCATCGCGACGTCAATGTACGGATTATTCGAGAAAAGTGAATTGATGTATGCAATGCATGCGGGAGGAGCATGTGGGAGGGGAGAGGAGGTCGATGCTTTGGATGCACTGCGGTGTACAATGCACCGGGGCCGCTGTCCGCCCGACCCCTTTGGCCGTTCCCACCGATTTCGTCAACACTTACAATTCTTTTTCCGAGCTCTTTTATTAACTTACATAGCAACTTAGAATTACTTTTACAGTATTTATGTTTAATTCGTTTTAATTTATTTAATAAATACATTATTACGTTATATTATTTTTACACTATTATGAATTATCATTAAAGAGAAAACTAACATAAAATTAGGTGTTCTAGTAGATGACAATATTAATTGCATAACTTCTTTACAAGCTAAATCATTGTCTGTTATGTTATGCGATCAGTTTTCTTATGAATTTCATCGAAACTTGATTTACGTACATTTTACTTTTTTATTTTCAAATATATAATAAAGTCAAATCCACGACAAGTATTTAATACCCACTCGTATTGTGCTATGCAATTACTGTGTAAGGTTTCAAAATCACATCTTGCCGTGTCAACTCAATCTCAACTGCACTATTATGATACCAGTAAATAATATCATTAGGTAAAATCAAATTATGTAATTATTATAACAATTTATTTAGAGTAATATTAAGTTAGCTATGACGAGAATCTCAAACACACTGGATACAAGCAAAAAGTAAACATTGCCGTGTGATGTATGATGAACAAAATACAGTCGTCGTTATGTATACAGTAAACCCTCCTATAACGCGATTTCATGTCCCTCGTATAACACGTATTTTCCTCGTATAACGCGTGGATTTCCCAAGTCATATACATATTTGTACTGTGAAAAATTTATAACGTTTCGATAGTCCATAATTTTGTTCGCACATCTTGTTTTTATAAAATTAAATTATTTTATTTAAATAGTTCTTGTTGCCAGCTTTTGAATTTTAGCAACATTGATTATACATTACAGTGATCCCTCGTGTAACACGTTTTCCTATAACGGGGAACCGATCTACCGCGTTATACGAGGATTTACTGTATATGGAGGAAAAAATTAGTAAATATATGAGGAAAATAAACGTGTGGAACATCACCACATCGACAAAGGTGTGATTGGCGCCAAGGAACACGGCAGGCATTTTAGTCGGCATCCGGCCGCATGCAAGGTATTTTCACGCGACACTGCCCAAACAGGACTTTCATCTTACCGGTCTGCCAGCGGATTTCCTTGTCATTTTATACAGTATACTGAGAAGGCAGCGCATAAAAATTGTATGTTTTGTTTATACGTGTTTCTTTTTAATTGTTTATCTTCATGTATATGGGTCTTTTTTCACAGGCTATATATGTCCCACTGCTGAGCACGGGCCTCCCCATTTCTTCGGACATTAACCCATTACGCTTGTCCAATTAGAGGGGTAACAGACTCAGAATAAAAGACCTACAGATGTCATACATATATTTATTCCGATGCGGGGACCGAACCCCCTGCCATTGACTCCATGGGTGGGTGGCCGCGCCACTGCCAATTGGTGTATATGGTTAACCTATGTGAATTGTCACAAAGACGGTATTTGCAGTACTCCGGCTAGAGCTGGCGCAAATATTTTAGTTAGGAACCGTATCTGACCACTGGTACTTTAACGCCTGACCGTCATTAGCTACTAAGTCATCCAATCCTCTTCTTCCATTTTCCTTTACCCCATTTGTTAAGCCTGAAGGATACGACACCAAACCTTCATTTTGAGCTATGGCGATGTCCAGCAGATAACTGTTATGGCATTTTGTTAAAAAAAAATCTCAATAAATTGGTTTATTTGTATTATTTTTCACTTACATCTCGTATCATATAAATATTATTAACGTTAACGCTTTTATGGGGATAAGGAGGGCAAACAAGCAAGCCTGTTGACTCATAAAAAACAATAAGCGCCGCCCATAGACATCCACAACACCGTACGTATTACAGAAATGTTGCTGGTTGTTGAGACATGTGTAGGCTTGTTTTTGGTCCAGGTTCCAATATAATGAGAACAGTATTCCGTTTGCGGCTCGGCTTGTACCTGTATTTAATGTATTTATTGGGGTAAATGTTCTGCAATTACAACAATAAAAACAAAAACAATTATAATATGTTAATAAAAATATATAATATTTATATTACTTTAATATTAATATTACAGAAAAAAATAATTAAACGAAAGGTTAAAAATAGTGGTAACTAATTTGCCGCTCTCAACAGTTTTTTTCCAGCCAGGTGTGTTTGTAAACCAGCATTTATAATATTTTTGTATAATATTCTAAATAATAAAAATGTAGGTAGGTACATAACAGTGGTCGTTTTTACATTTACAATATTAAAATGGCTAATTAGTTATTTGATATCTCAACAAAAAAAAGTTAACAATAACACTATGCGAGACAAAAGGCACAAAAATAACTTTAACGAACTGAAAAATGAATACAAATGGCAGCGAGGCATTCAGGTGAGCTGGACACAAAGCGTTGCGGTTCTTTGGCTTTGCGGCGGGTGAGTGTCTGACACCTTGGTCTGCCCTCCACCCACCATGTGAGTCATTCATTTTGTACTGGATGTACATACATTTTGTATGGAGAACGATTGAATTGAAAAGCTATTGACTGGCTTAGCCATATATTTATTAATGCAATTTCATAAAATGTAAAAAGGTAATAATATATGTAAGAAGACTTAGAAGTTAAATAAAAATAATAACTAAGTCACATTCCTCAACCCACTAAGGTCTGTTTACAAGTGAAGCTGAAGTATAATATTTTATAGTGGTGTAGTTATGGTACAAATATTTTTTTGGATTATAAATGGGCCGATCTCTTCGGGAAAATATCACATTGTCGCATAATACCGATACCCTAATAGTGTTATCTGGTAAGCGTAATAGCCAGATCCCCATATTATTTCTTATCAAAGACGGAAAACGCATTGTGACTGGTTTTACAGGTGAAATAAGATAGTGATAACTATTGATATTATACTGATCGCTATTTCACCTCCCCATCATTACTATTAGGGCAATCTTAATATTAATATCAATTGTGATAATTTCACTCGCTGACTCCCCTATGATTTTATAGAAGAAACTCTATATTACTTTCTTTGTAGTTTATCTATTTTACTTTGTGTTAAACTGTAGCTGAAAAAACATTAACCTACCTTCTAACCCCCCACTAATCCAGCCAGTGATGTCGAATCTACGAATTCGTTTTGACGGTGCTGCGTTCATCGATATGCTTACGACTGATCATAGTCAATCAGTCAGATGAGAAATCCACAAAGAATAAAACCGAATTGCTAAGAGGATCTCGACGACCTCAGTGCGGAAGGGAGAAAATATCCCACTACAATTAACCATTATTTGTTCAACAAATATTATAGCTTATTTATATAATATTATATAGGAGTATAATAGGCATCTTAATTGTATACTATTATATACTATTGTATCAATATCAGCCCACGGTAGTTCACTGCTGGACATAGGCCTCACCCAAGGCGCGCCACCTAGCCCGATCTTCGGCTACACGAATCCAGTCTCTGCCAGCCGCCTTGCGCAGGTCGTCGCTCCATCTAGCAGGAGGGCGTCCCACACTTCGTTTGCCGAGTCGCGGTCTCCACTCCAACACTCGTCTACTCCAACGATTGTCGGTTCTCCGACAAACGTGTCCAGCCCATTTCCACTTCAGTCTGCTAACTTGAAGATATTATATATTATTGTATAGTATTATATATTAAGTATATAATATTTTTGATACTTCTAAACTGGCTCTTTAAATAAAAAAATACTTTACACTCATAAATCTTGAGAATGAGAATTAGAAAATGTAGAAAAGAAATCTAGGGTTCCTTGTCCAGTGGATGCCATTATAAATAGGTACACAATAAGTAATATAACAATAAATATCTGTAGGCCATACAAATATTTCCCCTGATGTTATGCTAAGCCAGGGATCAGATCCCTGGCTTAGAAAGCGAACACTTGTCCACAGCGATTTTGGTGGTCAAATTTTAATATTCCAAATAAAAGCGAAGCAACCAGAATATCAAAAACAGTTTCTCATGTATCAACTATGTTTGTACGTTGCGACTGTTTTATTTCGTTGTTGCACTCAATGCAGAAGTAGGATAAATGCAAAAAAGTACTTTAAATATAACGAGAAGGTTGTACAGTGTCATAAAAAAGGAAACTCAAGTAAGTGGTGTCGATGGTGACAAGGCTTTAAAATTTAAAAGGATTAAAAACTAAAATATATAAATATTTTTAACTTCAATTTTGAAAATGATGTATTTTTTTAAAGAATAGATTGACAAATGAATATTCTTATGAGAGTTTAAAGATTTTTTATTTTAAAAGAAATAAAATTACATTTAATTAATAAACAGTATTTTACATTAAAGCTACTAACTACCACTGTCTAACTATAAGGTAAAGGATCCCCCAAAAAGTACAAGAAAGGAGAGGAAACAAAAAAGTTAAATATTTTACGAAAAAGAGAAAAGCGGGTGTTATTTATTTAAAATTAATTCGTCTAAATGTTGACCGCCGAAGTAATACTCACCGAAGTAGTGATGTTGGGATGCTGTTATCTTCGCGGATGATATTTTCTTTTAGTGCTGAGGTAGTCGTCGGGGTTGTTTCATAGACTTTACTTTTGAGATAGTCCACAGAAACAAGCCCATAGGGGTGAGATCGGAAACCTGGGTGGCCAAGAGATATCGCCAAAACGGCTTATTAATTTGTTAGGGAGAAATCACGAAGAAGCTCCATGATCTCTGAAGCAGCATAAGGCGTGGCGCCATATTGTTGATAGGGGACGGACGGGCAAGATGGAGAGGGCGGGTAAAACGAATAATCGTTTTTGATCGATGGTCAGTCGATAGAAACATACTAGACTGCTATCTCTCGATCCACTATATAACTGCACTTACCGTCATCGCGTAGGCGCCGGTATAACACGCTTGTGAGATGTTTTGTTTACGAATATTGAAATTGGACAAAAAAATTAAAATTTTCGACAGTAAGTATACAGTGATTATTTCAATGTTGTTGAGGAAGATATAAATTATAAATTTTTTAATACAATATTTAATTAATAGACATAAAATGACCAAGTCATTTTTTTGTTTTTATCTTGGTAGTTTTTAATAATTTAAGGTTATGTCGCATTACTACTCGACGGGCAAAACGGAACCGGGCCAAACGGATACTTTCTGTCTAATAACTCTCCTATGATGAGAGCTCAAAAACAGAAACAAGATGCTGCAGCTACAAAAAGAAAAGTATAATTCGACTATCCTGGTCCTTTCGGTACGAAAAGACAACGCCGAACGAGACAAAACTCAAAAAAATCTATGTCTTATTGCCTGTGTACCGTCTGCAAAAAGAAATACATTGACCCGCCAATTGAAGATTAGATACAATGTGGAGTCTGTCAAGAGTGGACACATGAAGCCTGTTCTTCATATTCGGGACGCGGTTCATATTTTTGCGACGATTGTTTTGATTAATATGCGTGTTCTAATTAGTATTCGTTTTGCCCGACCTGAGTATTCATTTTGCCCGCTCAGGGTGGGCAAAACGGATAATTTTGACTTTTTTAAAAATTTTAATTTTGAATAACGTTAATTACCCAAAGAATTGTTAGCCAAAGCTGTGAATAGATATGATTGAGACATATATTTGTTATTGAATTTTTAAATTAACATATCCTTCTTGCCCGTCCGTGCCCTACAATGTGCATAAAGGCAGGATATTCTCTCAATAATGGCAGAAAATAGTAAGAATCAATCAATATCAGCCCGCGGTAGTCCACAGCTGGACATAGGCCTCACTCAAGGCGCGCCTCCTAGCTCGATCTTCAGTTACACGCATCCAGTTTCTGTCAGCCGCCTTGCGCAGATCGTCTATCTCGATCTAGCAGGGGAGCGTCCCACACTACGTTTGCCGAGTTGCGGTCTCCACTCCAGCACTCGTTTACCCCAACGATTGTTGGTTCTCCGATAAACGTGTCCAGCCCATTGCCACTTCAGTCTACTAACTTGAAGAGCTATGTCGGTGCCTCTGATTTTCCGGCGTATTTCTTCATTTTGAATTCTATCCATCGGGTTAAAGACTTTTGTCTTCAGACTTTGTGGTAAGCATGCGTTTACTGATTATTCGACCTAAAACCTAATTTTGCTACCGAACATTTATATATAGGTGAAAAATGATGAATTTAATTTATTCTTTTTTCCTTTAACTTTCAGTATTAAGTAGAAATTGTATTATGTGAATTAAAGAATAGTGTCCTGAAAAAGCGGGTCGCATTTGGTTAACCCAGCCATGTCGGACAGACGGTGACATGACGTTGGGACACTGCTGACGGTGACCTCGTGTCCTTGCTATGACACTGCAGCCAATCGCTAAGCGATCGTTCGACTATAAGCAACAAAATTACTGCACATCTCTCAAATTCACTTATTGTAACAAACAACTGAAAATATTTTTGATCATATTGCAGACCCCGATATCTCACTTTTAAATTACCAACTCGAATGTAATTTGGTGTCTGGAGGTCACATCGGCTGTGTATAATTATATTGTAAAACATGTTAAGTTTAAACCACTAAAATGTGTTCTTGTTTTACACCTTTTTCCGGCTTCGAATTTATTGCATTAAATCTTGTAGTTTAAAAAATAATTTGCCTAGTATTAATAAACAAGCAATAATAATATAACCATTTATTTCGTAAAACAACCATTTGCTTCAAATTCAAATAACAAATATGTATTATGTAGTATATATAATATTATGTTGTTGTGTATTAATATACAAAATAATATTATATAGACTATATAATACATATTTTGTACACTAATTTAAATAATACTATAATTCTATTTTTTGTTACATGTCATTTGAAAACTAACAAAAATACATTTACAAGGAAGACGACGCATGACTTTAATTAAGGTATAACTGTTCCTTCATGACCAAACTGTTACCGTCCATTGCTGGACATAGGCTCCACCAACGAAAGATACATAAGTTAATGCTAGCCTTCACCCTTACCATTCCTGTCAACCGCGGTACGTAAACCATCGTTCCATTTGCTCAGGAGAGCTTCCTTAATCCACTTGTCTTTTCTAATATAACAAATGTCGGTTCTCTGACGAAGGCGTCCTGTCCATTGTCACCAGTATGTTAATTCCTTTTGTTATGTCGGTTTTTCTTTGGCAGACTTCTTCATTTCTTTAAGCTTGAAGCAAAATAATTGTGAATGCTTAGCTTCAACTATATTTATAATCACTGATAAGATACATTGATCGATGTTCGTTTACAGGGTATAACTTAAATATGGAAGAAAAAGACTTGACGAAGTATCCTTAATGCTAACCTGGTCATCTGTTTACTCCTTTAACATACCATACCATACATACATTTACATAATCAATAGTCATTTATGGTTTATTAAACAACAATTTGGGCAGCGTTCAGGAAATTCCGTCAAGTCTTCTCGTCGCCCATACCACAAAGTCTGAAGACAAAAGTCTTCAACCAGTGCGTCCTGCCCGTACTCTCTTACGGTGCCGAGACGTGGACACTGACAGTCCGTCTCCTCGCCAAGCTCAAAGTCGCTCAGAGGGCTATGGAGAGAGCTATGCTCGGGGTTTCTCTGGTGGACAAAATTCGAAATGAAGAAATTCGCCGGAGAACCAGAGTCACCGACATTGCTCTTCAAGTAAGCAGACTGAAGTGGCAATGGGCTGGACACGTTTGTCGGAGAACCGACAATCGTTGGAGTAGACGAGTGCTGGAGTGGAGACCGCGACTCGGCAAACGTAGTGTGGGACGCCCTCCTGCTAGATGGAGCGACGATCTGCGCAAGGCGGCTGGCAGAGACTGGATGCGTGTAGCCGAAGATCGAGCTAGGTGGCGCGCCTTGGGTGAGGCCTATGTCCAGCAGTGGACTGCCGCGGGCTGATATTGATATTGAGAAACAACAATTTAATTTTATTCATCGTGGCAAAAGTTAGTTTGGAGGCAAAAGAATTTGCTTAGGATACTTATACATTACTTGCAACTCACGCAAAGTTCTATCAAAACCAAAAAACAATTAGTAGAGCATATCGTATGTTTTATAGTTTATTATAGGAACCATTCCAGATCATTGACAAAAATGTTATAAGAATTATATGTCACCTTTTAAGAATACAGTTCGTCTTTTAATAAAGTAAAACGACTATAACGATGGTTTTATGACAAAGAAGAACAAAGCAAGTAAATCCATATCGATGTATCGATGACTTACTTGGCACCGTTACAAACCTTCTATGAAAACTATGTTTCAATGTAGTCATGCTTTTTCTTAATCTACATATACTTGACAAAGGGAAAACCCCTTTCATTATTGGTTAATAAAATCGTGAAAATTAATAACTGATTGAAGTGACTGTCAAATCTGTAACTATTTTGAATACCAGTTCTAGAATATATAAAATACGACAAATAACTAATGGATTACATTTTTTTAAAATATTTTAATACACCTGTATATGTGTTATACATGTATAGGTCTGAAGTATTCACCTGAATGTGGTAAAACTAAAAAAGTAAAAAACCGAAAACGTCTGTTTGACAAGTTACATTTATTTTCGAATAATATTTTAGATGAATTCGCGGGCGACATCTCAAATAGTACACATCATTGCGATCTTACTGAGAATAGTTAGTAGAATATAATATTACTGTAGAATAGTACCCGATACTAACTATGGGATAACCGAAGGCAATATTGTAGAAGGATTTAAATATATCTGTGGGATTTAAATATCCAAATTATTAGAATTGAAAAGACGGAAAACCATGTTTCCAATAGCAACCGAAAAACAATCAAGATAGATGTCATAAAAAATGACTTATGCGTATTTTTGTTACGCCACATATCCATTAAATGTTATTATCAAGTTTAAGCAGAAATATTATTTTAGAGTAAATAAATAATCAATTTAATGAAAGTTTTATTGGATAAACACAAATTGTTCTTCTATAGTTAAGTAGTTATAGAAAGATAAATATGAATATTTTAAATCAGCCCGTATGTCAACGGATTTGTCATTATGATTGGAGAATATGTATATGTAGGTTTTTATTTCTTAGTTAGACGCTGCTTCCCATGTACTGATATTTGTCCCTATAGTCCCGATGACTATGGTAAGAAATGGGGTGAACCAATTACATGCGGGGGAAACTCAGCGAAATCAAGAAAAAACCCAATATATTCAATCGTTTTCATAAATAAAATTTTATCGCATATGTAAAACATTGGCATGGAGCGGTCGTGGTTATAAAGGTGCGGTATACGGAGACAATGATTTTACTTTTTCGAAATGACTGCTACATAAAGTCGTACGTAGGACGGTTAAGGTCGCGCGGGGCGCAGGTCGCTTGGGTCGGTCGCGCCGCGCAAGGGCGCTGCATGCGGCCCGTGCCCTTGTCGGTCCAGACGGTGCATGCACCCTGCACCGTGTTTCGCCCCTCCCCCTGCAATCCTTACAATGTCTGCCCGCACTGTGCCTCTCACACCATGATGCTGCTTTAATGACGACTTTGACACAAATACAAAACGAAAAACAAAATCCGACCATCGATTATTCAGTTCCTGCGATTGCAACGAACGAGGAATTTTGGACGGAATAAAATTAAATTATTTTTAAAATTTTATTACACACTAAGAGATCAAAAATAAGGAAACAAACTATTTGTTATTTAATACATAATAATGTTTCTAAAACTAAATATAATAATAGGTCGGGGCAAAAGTATTTTCGTATTTTGAATGTATTATTAGTAATCAAACCTCTTTGGCTGTACTGAATGTTCAGGCTGGTTTTTAATACCATTAAATGTGACATTCTGAAGATGCAATAAATAAAGAAAAAACTAGTTCCATTTTTCAATTGTTTTTCAAGCAAGCAAAATGAACGTATGTGACGAAGAAATTCGGTACATTTTAAAGTTTTATTACAAAAAAGGTAAAAATGCGACGAACGCCTCGAATAATAGCGAATTTGTGCGGGTTATGGACCTAATGCGGTATCAATAATAGTAGCACAAATGTGGTTCAAGCGTTTCAAGTCTGGAAATTTTAGTGTGAAAGATGAGGTTCGCTCTGGACGCTCTGTCACAGATTAAATCAGTGCCATCTTTGAGAAAGTGAAGCAAGATCGACATATTAGTAGCTACGTAGCTACGACATTGCTGAAGAACTGGATGTTGATCATAAAATAGTTTTACGTCATTTACAAAAGTCTGGGTACAAGAAAAAACTTGACATTTGGGTACCACATGATCTCACTGAGAGAAAGCATGACAACGCCAGACCGCACTCATCTATAGCCACGCAGCAAAAATTGAAAGAGCTTGGCTGGGATGTGTTGATGCATCCTTCGTATAGCCCTGACCTTGATCCATCAGATTTCTACCTGTTTCAGTCATTGCAGAACTCTTTAGGAAGCATAAAGCTAACCTCAAAAGAACACTGTGAACACTACCTGTCAGATTTTTTTAATCAAAAATCTCAAAATTTTTACAGGAATGGGATCATGGCACTACCCATAAGATGGCAACAAGTCATCGATCAAAACGGCACAAACATATTATAAATAAATAAAAAATTATACCTAAAAAAAATATTTCCCTTTGTATGAACAATACAAAAATACTTTTGTCCCGACCTAATATATGATACTTAAAATATTCGGTGCGCAACTAAGTTCTCGCTGCTTTCTTTATAAATGGTTAGTTGTGCAAATATGCTTACATATATACTTTTCAGAGTATTGCCCATCGCTAGCTACAACTTTTGCCCATCTTTTTGGCAGAGTTCTAATACCGTTACAATAGAAGTGTTCGTATTTTGAGGCTTTCCACAATTCAAGCCATTTTTCAATGTTTTCATATGAGCGGAACTGCTGATCATCCAGATCATGTGCCATCGAACAAAACAAATAACAATCGGCCGGTGCAATATCTAGGGAATATGGCGGGTGGGGTAGGACTTCCCATTTGAGTGTTTTCACATAGGTTTTAACCGGTTTGGCAACATGAAGCCGAGCATTGTTATTCAGTAGAATCATTTTTTCGTGCCTTTGCTCATAATGTGGCCGTTTTTCTCAGTGCTAGGCTCAGTCGTATCAAATGAAGTCGATACCGTTCCCCAGTGATGGTTTCGTTTGGTTTCAACAGTTCATAATTAACAACACTGACCTGGTCCCATTAAATACACAGTATAACCTTCGCAGCGTGTATATTTGGCCGAGCCGACTAAGTAGAAGCATGACCGAGCAGTCCCCATGACTTTCTTTTCTTTGGATTATTGTAATGAATCCATTTTTCATCACCCGTCACGATGCGATGAAGGAAACCCTTCCCCTTTTGCTACTAGAGCAGTTGTTCACAGACGAAAAAACGACGCTCAAGGTACCGTCGCATCATAATCCCCTCAAGACAATCAGTTAGAATAAGTTCTCTCAAATCGTCGATGTAGATAAAAAATACAAATGGAAGATTACATGAATCTACTGATTCGAAAAGACAGTGATAATAAGTAGAATCTCCGATTCGGATGGATGATTGTAGTAAGCATCAATAAAAGTTTACCATTTGCAATTAGTAAAAGATGCTTATATTCATTTATTTATATGAAAGTTCAAAATTCTTCCTATTCGCGACATAACATTATACATTTGTATAACATAGTTTAGACATATGTATGTTAATAAATAATATGGGCTCCCGCTAAATAAGCTTTTTAGCGAAAACTAAGTCTTCCATTCTATTCCACTATTGTTTTCGTGAAAGCTTTAAATATTTTTCTATGAAATTTTATATAATTCAAATAGTTAATTCTTTTCCGAAACGAGAGAAAGGTAGAAATATAAATAGGTAAAATATCTCAACAGGATACTTTCCACTGTAAACAAAACACGTTCAGTAAATTGGTGTCAACGCCTCCTTGAACCTCCGTTTTTCAAATTTAATTCACGATAAGCAATACCACTTTTGTATGCGCCCGCGCACAATGCCTATTCAGATTTATTGAGGAGAGCTGAATCGGCAATCGACAATCCGCCCGGTCACTCACCCTTCATTATAAATTCACGACAAGGATATGCTTTAAACAGAACAATGCGCCTTCAAAATTTAGTCTTATTATCATAACGACGGCATTTATGTATAAATTTTATGTACCTACTTATCGTGAACTGAATGAGTATGATATTTGTGTTTACAGCAGGTAGTGAGATACTGGAACTGTGCATCTGACAACAGTTTTAAGAATTCTTTGGAATACCTTATATAAATCCAATATAGTAATACAAAAGAGTGGGAAACACATTTCTTTGTACTTACAGCGAATCGTGCCTCCCTGAAACATTGTGTTTACTAATTTTTTGATAAAAGAATTTTTGAATTGCATTCACGGAAATTTTCATTAAAATAATAATCTTGTGATTACAAGCAAATTATACCAAAATTAACAAATGTTTCATAATAATTTAGAACAAAATTTCTTCATGTTCTTTTTTTGTATGGCCGTAACGTTTTTGCAATTTCGACAGGAGGACTCACGAGGAGGAGGCCTGTAAGTTTTTCTAAGTCGTGGAGCCCCGGTGAAACAATGGCATTGAGGGGCTAGTGAGGATCCAAGTGTTTCATGCGAAGTTGAGAACTGAACTAAGATCGCTATTGGAGTAGGCCGCATTCTTAGTATTAATACTCTTAATACTAAGAATGCGGCCTAAGAGTAGGCCGCATTCTTAGTATTAATACTCTTAATACTAAGAATGCGGCCTACTACTACTTATCGCAAAACGTCAAGGTTGTGCGTAGAATACATAACATTCTTGTGTTACAAACTTCTAAAAACTAAATTTTTCACAGACGTTACATTTATAATCCACCAGTTGGCTTTCAACAGCAACTCACGAGTATATGACGTTTTAGTCAATCTAAATATCTAGTGAGATTTTTGGATTGACAAAAATTACATTCTAGATATCTTGGCTTTATAACTGCAATATTGTTCTATTCTAGAAAGGTATGTTTTCATTAGATATGTTGGAATGTCAATAAGAGTATTTTGGAAAAGATAAAGTGTAGGTATAGAAGGTGTAGGTGGCAGCCACAACGCGTTGAAAAAAGCGAATTACATAGTTGACAAAGGTGACTCAGTGCAATTAATTTACTATACAGTGTTACACTATTCAGAAATATTTAAATTATTTTACATTCCAATTGGCACACAATAAAAGGTTATAGTCTAATTCGGGGTAGGGCTTACAATCTAATTAGGTCATTGGTGTCAATATTTTTCTAACATAAGCAAAATAAGTGTCCTTAGTATAATATGTATGCCAACAGGCGATACACTTTACAACCACCTGCTATATGAATAGTACGAACGTCATCAAAACCATTAAGATTGGACGCCTTCGTTGGACTGGGCACGTGGCACGGATGGACGAGACTAGATTACCCAAACGCCTACTAGACGGCAAACCGGCAAAATGGTCGTAGAAGCCGCGGAAGGCCTAAGCTCCGATGGCTAGATGGAGTCGAGGACGACTTAAAGGCAATCGGTGTGAGGGGCTGGAGGGAAAAAGCTAAACGAAACGAAAAGCCGAGGGAAAAAGCTAAACGAAACGAAAAAAACTTACTGGACCAGGCTAACGTCCACCGCGGCTATAATGCCTTGATGAGGATGATCAGGCGATTCACTTGTTCGTTTGTCTACTTCTTCCATAAAAGAATATAATATGTCTGTCAAACAAATATAAGTTAAATTTGAATGTAATGGTCAAAGTCAATGGAGCCTTACAAAGTTGGTATGTTAAGGCTTAATCCTCATTTAACACGAACGGAGCGGTTACAACGCAATAACGGTGCGGTTAATTAGGCGATCCAATCAGACGTCATTAGTGGCGGTTGCCCGTATATCAGCAGATTATTTGAATTATGTAAATCGTTAATTAGAACCTATGTGAGTTAATATTGTATTAATATAATAATAATAAGGTAAAAAATTGCTATGTCATATCAATAACTTTTTTTTGTTTTATATTTATCTAACCAATATTTATAAAAAGTAATTAATTAAAACAATTATATACAAATATGCGAGAAACAGTTTGTGAAAATATAAAAGTTTTCTTATCTTAATGCTATTCTTTCGTATATTGACTAATAATATACGAATAAATAAAATGAAAGTAGTAAGAAAAAAATCGTTTATAATGTATAAGGTCTTTAATAACAACTTCGATATTGTAATTTTATTTATCGAAAATCGCATCTTCAAGCTCGATCTTCGGCTACACGCAACAATTTCTGGCTGCCTTGAGATGATCACCGCTCCATCTAACCAGAGAACGTGCCATACTCGTTTACTCTAAACGGTTGACTGTTTTTCGACAAATGTGACCAGTTCATTGTCACTTCAATCCGAGACATTTCCTTTGCAAAATTGGAGGGACATATTGGCGGATTGCTTCTTTTGACAGAGAAACTCCGACCAACCTTTTTGGACTGTTAGCATGAACGATTCGGCACCATGAAGGTACAAGTAGGACTTTTGTCTTCAGGCTGTATGTATTATTAAGTATGGGCGACGAAAAGACAAAATAATGTAAATTTAAAATTAAATATATAACTTACATTACTAACAATCTCAAAGTATTACCTTCCTGAGTTTCACAATTTAGCTTACACGATTACTTATGATGATCCAGTTGATGTAGTATTTTATTAGCTTTATCACGTTTTTGCTCATATTCTGCAGCAAGTTATGGGTAGTCCTTCAAAGTAACTTATTGGGTGAATATTTTCAAGTTGCAAACGTGATTCGGTTATTTCAGAAAGCAGGTGTTTTAAATGCTCTGGACGGTCCTGAAACCACATCTTGAATTGCTTAATTCGCTGCAAATGCCTATCACGTACGAACGCACACTCAGACTGCAAAACTTCGTTTATTGGTTTATACGCTGACGTAGAGTGCGGTACATAGTCGATCATAGACTTGATATCTTCAACACTATACAGACTTTTTCCATCTTCACATCATTCAATATCTGAAAAAGAAAACATTTTGATTTACTTAAAGTTTTATTTTTATGTGCAACACATAACAGTCTTTATATTTGGATTTCTAAAAGAATGGACATTAACCCAACACGCTTGCCAAGGCAGATAAACGGGGCATCCAGAATCGGAATACATACTTGCAGGTCTTATATCTTATATGTATCTATATTATATTTATCACTAACTCCAAAAGCGGTATCATCACCACTGAGCAAATTAGAACGTCATTCATTATATAATACATATGTATAATAGAATAGAATAGAAAACTTTATTCATGACACCTTTTTTTACAATAACTGAAATCAAATAATATCTATCAAATAAATCCTTAATAATATTATATACACAAATAAAACACAAAACAAAAAGAAAATAATTTGAATCTAACGAGTGTCATAAAATGGTTCTTGCTCAGCATATGCCGGGCGCACTATTGGAGCACCCGGCGGTGGTTTGCAGCAAGAACCAACGTCGTCAGATCGCGGACCACAGACATTATACATCCATATATATAACTACTCATACTCATATACACATACACTAAAATAATATAATGTACCTGTATTGTATATGTATTATCTACCATAGCAAATAATTATTTACCTGTATTTAACTATTATGGTTAATTCTGTTCATCCCTATAACAGTCTCAAATATGAATATGGACTTGAATTATTAAGACTTGTTTTTATTTTGCATGTCTTTATTAAAAAAAATAATAAAAAAGTAATCAATATACTACAATAATAAAAAATTTATTCATATATTTATGAGATAGGAAAGCAAATGATCAATCGTGTTCTCTGATAAAAAACAATTAACGCTCAACAGACAGACAGCTGCAACACGGGAAGCTTTGGAGAAGCTTCACGAAATTTTGAGTAAGGTGTCGATTTGTTTTATGATTTGGTAGTTCTAAGACGTGTAGAGTAAACTAAAAATGAATAATAATAAATACATATAAACGCTGTTGAAAAGAACTTAAAAAACAAATCGTCGTCGTTATTATGAAAATTCACAAAATTTTGTTTGTCTGTTCAGTTTGCTTTGTTTGCTAGGTTGAAGGTCCGTGACTTTTGTTATCAGACGCATTTCTTCATTTTGAATATTAACTACCAGACAAACTGTAAGCTAAGCCCTCTCAGAGAATGCCAGTGTTCACTTTTCGGTGACGTATATTATATACAGGTAGAACGCACTTTTTGAAAAATTGGTCTTCATACTCTGTTATTTAATGCTGTAGATTATAGAAAATATATGATAAACCCACCGTCATTCTCTTCTAATTTTCATAAAACAATGTTACTGATTAACAAAAGTGACAGAAACACTCTCAACGCCATTACGCCTAAAAAATTTATGTTATGTGATAACGTTCGTTATATTTATAGCATTCATTTCAACATGAAAATACACTTTAGTGAGTGAGCAGTCATTTGAAATATTCACTATCGTTATCAATGAATTCCAAGGCACATAACCAATGTTCAAAGTGCAGTTACTTATTTTATAGTTAGTTCGTGAAACAATTTCATCGTAACATTAAGGTAATGTATTAATATATTTTTATGGAAACGATTGGCAATAGAACCGTAGTACTGACTACTTATTATAATTAGTAGTAACTACTAATTATAAGTTCCATACCGTAGTTCGGTTATACAACTTATAATAAGTAGTCATCGCCATCCATGAATATCTACAATACTAAGGAAAATACAAATGCGTTGCCCGCCTTAGGATAATGATGTGAATATTGGGAGGAGAAGAAGTAATAAAAGGAAAGGAAAAATAGCTGGACCTCCAGATTCCCGTAATTATTCACTTAACGCCAATATTCTGTAAAATTTTGGTATCTCCCCGGTCTAGCCGCCAAATTGTGCACGGTTTTACCACCAATGCTGTTGATGACTCAATATTTTTTATATAATATTATTGAAAATGGTGTGAATATACAGCTTGCTTCTAGGGTCAGGTCCTATATCAATAAAAGTTCCAAAATAACCGAAAATCCTAACTATAAATAAAAGTATTTCATCCACTACTGTTTGATTAATTATTTCACTTCTGGGCAAAGGTATGTCCGAAAATAATATAAAAATTTTTGAATAACCATATTTTTAAAATACTCATTAGGAATTTAATATGATTATGGTTCCACAAATACATAGAATAAAGCCACTTCCTCTCATTGCATAAGTGTCTGCCTGTCAGCTGTGTCTACTTGAGAAAGAAAAACAGTGTGCTATCCCGAATGATAGATAGATAGTATAGATAGACATTTTAATCAATTACTTATCCATCCGCCAAACACTGAGATTACTGTGACACCCTTTAATTTCATTTCTGCAGTTACGCAGTACCGGAAGATTTTCTTTTTTTGTATCAATGATTTCCAATTGTATTACAAAGTATTATGATAATCGATAAAGTCGATTTCATTTGAAAAAAGTAATCAACGCCGCTCATAGACATCCCCAACACCATGGGCATTACAGAAATGTTACCGGCCTTTAAGAATATGTAGACTTATTTTTATATTTTATTTTAAAGAAATATTTATTTTTTTGCGTAAATGTTTTAAAAATATAACTTATTAATTCTAATAAACAATAAGAGTCGGGAACATATAACCAGACAGAAAGCTTATAATGAACCCAGAATTTGAGCATCCTCCGACTGTTAATGCGGAACAAAAAAAATAATACTGAAAATGTAATCACTTAGATTTGAAATAAAGAAATTGAGAGCCGATTTTGTATATTAATATAGTCGCGTCTCAATTATTTAAGAGCAGAAGTTTTATATCTGAGTGCAAAGGAATGTTAAGAGGCTCTACCTTTTTGAAAATTTATAAGAGCAAATTTTATCAATTTGGATTGGTTTCATGGATTAGCCATTAGTCCGAGTTTGTTGTAGATATAACAGTGCTAAGGGCGACCAATAAAAATTTGGGCATATGCATGCATTTTTATGGAATAGGAAGGAAAACGAGCAGGCGTGTCACCTGATGGAAAGCAATCAACACCCCCCATAGACATCCGCAGCGCCATTGGTATTGCGGAAGAGAAACTTAACTAACTTTTAAGGAAAGTGTCATTATGGGGGTGAGTGTAGAGAGGGAGATGGAGGGGGAAGGGGGAGGGTATTGGGTCTCTGGAACTCAGCCGCTCACCGTGCGAAGCACTGTTTCTAAGCTCAACTCAGACGCCGGTTTTCTGCGGAAGTGTGGTACTTTCCCGGGAAAACCGGCCCATTCATGCTACAGACAAATATTATGCCATTCTTGACATTTTATTCGTGTGCAGCGTAGCTCTACCATAATACAGTAGTGCAATATTATTTCTGAGCTATTATAATATACATTTTTCTGTGTTATGGCGATTCGGATGCGCTAACAGAAAAATACTATCATTTTACGTCAATTTTCTATTTTCTTCATTTATTTATTTTTTTAGTTTTATTGTGTCAGTCATAATTATGTGGAATCGTCGGAAATGTGTAGTGTGTGGAAGCTATTCATAGCACGGTTATTCTAAAATTAGACTGTTGATATGCACCATAACTTATTTCATTTACAAGAATTTTAATAAAATCTATAAACTAACGATGCTAATTTAAAAAAGGACAGTATTTAGGTTTTCTAAAATATTAAGAATATACTGTAAAATGTGTGTATAGCTGTAGTAAATAAGTAAATTGAAAAATGCAAAAATCTATTTAATCTGGAATACTTGATGAAACTTATATGTATGTGTATAACCAAATAAAATTTATAATTAATTTGTTTTAATACTTTTATTCAATAAACCCATGTTCCCAAAAAATAAGTTATAACTTTATTTAATATAATAAGGAATATTATAAATTTAACATAAATCAAATAAGATTGTTTATATTATATTTTAAAGTGACATAATCGTGTACAATATGTGATACTAATTTAATTATCTCTATTATTCGTTTTAAATAACTTTAGTAATTAACTGTCTATATGATTCGGTTAATTAGTAAAATCCCAAATTTCAATTGATTAATGCACCACTTTCCTTAATTAAAAATTTCATTAATTCCTCGTGTATTGAAATTTATATCTGGTATATTCAGTATGTTTATATAGAACTCCTACAATATACTCAATACGTCACTTAATATGTAAATCATCCGTGCTATTGCGATGCATCAACTTATTAACTACAGCTTTAGATTTCTCCACAAGTAGTTGAGTGTCTTCGAGGAATTTATCGTTCAATACTTTTGCTGAAAATGTAAAATAATATTATATTAAACCTTTAGAGAAAAAATATTTATTCAACTCGAAAGTTGAATAAATATTCTTTCTCTAAAGCTTTGAAATATAAATAACACATTAGATTATTTAACACAAAGGAAACAAAATAGAATTTAAATATTTCTATAAAAATTTTAATTCGTCAAACTTGCATTCTTTATCATGGTCGTAATATACACTATCGAAAATAACTTTTTCACAGGCAATATACAAAAGTTTAACCGCAAGGCGCGGCACCGCTCCATATGTGGAAGAATGGCCATTAACCACCTAAGACAGACTCGCGGGACATCTAGACTCGAAATAAATACTTGTAGGCCATATATATGTTTATATGATGCGGTTATCGCATCTCCACTAATCCACTTAGATTGTCGTACTAGACATACTTATTCTACACTTCTTTTCTTAAATAAACTCAATATTAAAATGTTAACGACTTAATATTCCAAACCTTTTAAGTCTTCTACGATTGATGGTGATCCTATAGAGCGTGGATGCTCTATGATAAGGTCGTCTTCCTCTGAATCATTTTGGCTAATATCTACCAAAACTTTCCCAGCTACTGCGCTTGCAAGTAACATTACAGTTATTAATACATTTAATGCCATTATGCGTTGACGATAAAAACTATGACTGCATAATACTAGATGTTTCTGTCTTTATATGACTTTAGAATTACCTTCAGCATTTAAAGAATCTAAAACATTTCATACCTTATTATCTACTACCGATAAAAGTAAAATGAAAATATGTTAACTTGTTTCGTTGTACTTCTTTGTTTAAAGGTATGGTTTAATATAATGTTTTCATTTTAAATAATTTCATGAAGGTTGGCTTTTTTATGGGATAGGAAGGCAAACGAGCAGGCGTGTAACCTGATGGAAAGCAGTCAACGCCGCCCATAAACACCTGCAGTGCCATAAGCAGTGCAGAAGCGTTGCCGGCCGAAGCGCGGTAACTAAGCTGCCGCTCACCGGGCGAAGTGACCGCACTTAGTTACCGAACTAAGCTACCACTCAGACGCCGGTTTTCTGTGGAGCATGAATGGTCGGCTCGCCCGGGGAAGTACCACACCTTCCCCGGGCGAGCCGACCATTCATGCTAAAAAAAATAATATGCTCAGTGAAAAATATTTATCTTTTTTCAAATAAATATCTTGTAAGTGTATGAATGTATTTTTCTAATTATTTTATTTAAAATGCAATCATAGCATGCAATGAATGGTGCATGATCGTGTTAAACACCGGGCTACTGACGACCGAATATAACGACGTATAACCTATACCTAAAGCTAGACTTAATATGGCTCAGGCCGGTAAGAGGTGGTGGGAAGATGTGTAGTTCAGGAGTTGTGAACCCACCTGCCCAGTGTGGCAACTACGGGCAAACATCCCATAGTACACACCGTAATACTACGGCCCCTTCTCCCTTATCGCTCCATTACTCCTGACCAGGCCAGGGTAGCAGTCATTATTACGATGGGGCAGGAGGTACCAACAATCACTGGAAGAAACTTCAGATAAATGTTTTATTACAAAACATACCAAACAATATTTCAAAAATTAAATCCATAGGAAACTGGTTCAAGTAGACCCTAAATGTCAGCATACGTCCTTAATTTTACCGTATTTTTGATTGACAGTATAACGTATGGTGTTTTAAAATGTTTCTCATAAAATGCATATTTACAAAAGGTTATAAGTACGTATGTATGATTCAAGTGAGTTTAATTAATTTTACATACGTGTACTGTAGCAGAACTCATTAATCTGTCTTACAGTATTTATTTATTTATTTAATGCACAAAATGTACAACAGGCGGATTTAATGTCACTGGACATTCTCTACAAATCAACCTGCGGGCAAAACAGAGAAAATTGGTTTGGAGGTGATGCAGCTTTATCTAATGTCATTACATTACATTTTTATTTAAGATATTTGACAATCAGTTTATATAAAAAAAACAACAACAAAGTGTATTTGTACTCGAGATATAGTTTTTCTTTAAAATATTCATCCTTGTCATCTTCATCAACTGCCTACGGTAGCCACGACGCCACGACTCACCACCTAGCCCAATCTTTGGCTTCATGTAATCATTTTCTGCCAAATCGTCGAATCATCATCTGTCCGGGGGACGTGTCACGCTACGTTTGCCAAGACCCAGTCTCCATTCCAGCATTCTTCTACACCAACAGTTGCCGATTCTCTGACAAACGTGACCAGCCCATTCATTACTACATCAGTCTGCTAATTCTAAAAACGAAATATTACTAAGTAAAAACTTTGAATGCTGTCAAAAATCTATTAGGTCACGCCTCTTGCTATAAATGAATGGTAAGTGATGACAGTCATAATCTATATATATAAAAATCAATTGCTGTTCCATCAATTGTAGTCTCGCTAAAATTCGAGAACGGCTGGACCGATTTGGCAAATTTTGGTTTTGAATTATTTTTGGAAGACCACGGAAGGTTTAAAAGGTGTCTAAATTATTTAACATATTTACTAAATATGATAAAAATATTAGGAATATAGTAAAAGCAACAATTTCGTTTTCCCTCAGAAACTATTCCTACCTGTGAAATATTTGATGTTCGTCCTGTCGTTCAGAAATCAATTAACTTTAAAAATCGTTCAGAAATAAATAAAATTCAAAAGTTTTTTTTTTCATTTCTATGGTTTTGATGTTTCGTTCAGTTTTTTATTTATTAATTCTGAAGCGGTATGTAGTTTGCCAGGTCAGCTAGTCATTTATAAAACCGATCTCTTTCCTAATTACTAAACAAACCATTCATACATACCTACCAATAATATAATACGTAGAATCAAGATTGCACGCTCACTGCACTCGGCGCATAAACTACGCGTTTTCCACGGAAATAAACCAGACTAAACAAATGCAATCAATATAAGTGATTACAATTGGTGTTCTCTTACATACTACGAAGTTTGTTCCATTTTAAGATGAAGGCCCCTTGTTTAAGTGCCGACAGTTCTGGCTTTGTGTTTATTGTTAAAACAAATATCTATTGTTGGGTCTCTCAAATTTTGTGCAACAAATGTGTCTTATTATACGAGTAAATTATTGGTTTTTTGCATTGGCTACTTAAAGTGTGTGGAGAAGAAGCAAACGTTCTTAAAACATTGTTTCAGAATCATCCTTTGTAAATCGATAAAAGATTAGAGCCCACCAGAGAAGTTTTCAGTGTTTCCATAAATTTTGATTAACGAGAGGTATTCTTCAGTAAATTCAGTGAATTATATGAAATCCATCGGGTTGACGTGGCCCGAAGTGAAACGCGTCGCTTAGAACCGATCGTAATGGAGAAGCACTGTGGACACCCTCTGCCCCACCTCGGGGACATAAGACCATAAATGATTATTCTTCAGTAGTTTTCCTTTTATTTTTAAGATTATTTTTTTAACAGCCCATATACGTCCCACTGCCTTCCCACTTCTAGAGGAATAGACATTAGCTCACCACACTTAACTAAAACGGATTGATGGAGCATCCAGATCCGAAATAAATACTTATGGCCATATATAAACTTATCCCGATGTGCAAATTGTATCCACGACTATTGACTCCGAAAGCTGTAACATCGCCACAGAGCCAGTTGGTCATTGCAATTTTCCATAATAATAATTAGTTACATATTCATTTAAATAATTCTGTAAAATTTTATGAAATTCTTAATTCCTTAACTCAGTGAACCTGTATCTCAGGTGTCAATTGTGTTTTGTTTTCTCCCAAGCTAACTGTATGTATTAAGTAAATATAAAAAAAAAATCATCATAATACTAAATAATCTGAAATTTTTTTCTATTTTTTAAATACATTTTAAAAGTAACTGATGCTTATGTAAAATGAACGATAAATATGGATTTTTTATTATTTAGTGAGGGAAATAAAAAATAGTGAGGGAACCTGCAGACTGTTTGCTTTACAGACGAGCCTAACGTCTGCCATCCTACGACACAACAATATGGTTAATTAAAGTTCGAACCCTCATATTGTATAAAGGTCTTTGCCCCGCAAGGGGATCTAAAAGGCGTTTCCTTTATTAATTACAACCCACGTGCGTGTTTTTTGCAATGAATCAACTTTATTTATATTACGAGTAAAAACTTTATGTGCTGATTTCATTTCATTTTAAACTAATATTAAAAAACTGCACATGTTTTTCACAGCCCAAATATGTTCCATTATTGGGCATCGAGTTTTTGAATTACTGGAAGAATGAAAATTAGCGCACCACGCCGTGGGCCATGCATATATTTATCCCGATGTGGGAATCTACCTGCGTCCATTGATTTCGAAAGCGGTAGTTTCGCCACTGAGCCAATGAAGTTGTATTAATGATATGTTTCTCTAATTAATGTATTATAATTGGCAAAATTAATTGTTATAATACAGTAGACTTTCTTTTCATTAAATAATAATTTATATACGTTGTTAGATTAATGATTAATGATAAATTGGATAAATATTTTTTGGCAATATCTGGGAAGCATTTAGCCGACTTTGTAGTTCCCGGAATAGAATACGTCCACCCCACCCCATTTCTTCCAGTGGGTGTCGTATGAGGCGACTATGCGACCAAACACTAGACAAACACTAACACAACATCGGACTATTACAGGTAAAATGATATATATTTTTTTAATACGTAATTTAATAGAATGGGCTTATAAATATCATAATATTTTGTTTTGGGTTGAAATATCTTAAAGTAAATTCGATTGATGCGTGGGATCGAAACCTAACCCATTTTTTCGTTGTAGTAGACGGAGTTCTCACTCAAAAGAAGGCTTAGCTGTTTTTTTTATGGGATTGGAAGGCAAACGAGCAAGCGTGTCACCTGATCGAAAGCAATCAACGCCGCCCATAGACATCCGCAGCGTCATAGACAGTGCGGAAGCGTTGCCGACTTATAAGGAAAGTGACATTACGAGAGTTCCGGACAGGGGGGAGGGTGTTGGCCTCCGGAACTCAGGCCGCTCACCGTACGAAGCGCGGTAATAAAGCTACCACTCAGACGACGATTTTCTGCGTTGTTTTTTTTTTGTAATATTAAATACAACATTTACACTGCATTCATAACAAGCTATATATATTTATAGACTCACCAGGTAATACGTACTCATCATCCTTATTTTTTAGTAAGAAGACTAGCATTGTTTTGATATTACTAGAATTTTAAATAATCATCCGAACTAAGTTTAAAGTGCTTGTGATGTATTTATTAGTTTTGTTATATTTTCTTTCATTTCGATACTTTATACAACATATATAAAGTTTGAAAAAACTTTAAAATTTACTTGACATTAAAAATTTCACACTTTGCAACATTGATTGAACACGAAACTTTTAAAGACAAAGAATCTAAAGATATTTGTAAATGTAGTCATCCAATTTGGGAATATTGCTTTTTTTTTTCACAATATTACAAACTCATTAATCGAGTCGTAAGGCGCGACGAGAAGGGGTTAGGGGTTGCGTGTGATGCCTTAAAAGGGTGGAGGTGGGTCAGACAGCGATTTCAAGGTTAAGGGTGACCTGCAGTCACTCTCACTAGCTGACCTGCCACAGAATATATTACACATAATCTCAAACATTATGTACAATTACTTAATAAAAATGGTCATTTTGTAGTTACGTAAAATATTTTATTTCAATTTTGCTCATATCTATTTAGGAATTTCATGTACTATATACAGAACATTTATATATGGAACATTTTTTTTCGCCGGGGCTTATACTTATGCCATTTCAATCGCTATACAAGCTATAAGTTACTGCGTTAATATTTCAACTTATTTAGTTGAAATGTCTAAATGAAATATGTTATTTGTGATTTTTACATTTTCATCGTAAAAATCACAAATAACATTTAAAGAGTTCAACTTCGATAGCAATTCAAGCCTCTAGACCTCACCTAATTACCGTAGAACTAGCCCTTCCCTTGCTATCGTGATGCGATTTCCATTGTTTTAGCGGGGTCCCAAGACTGAGGGGCCTTCGTTGCTGAGTTACCGTTGTCATCGTTATTAATCGATCCACAACTTGAAAGCCTATCCTTTAATATTAATCCTACATAAAAACCTAATTAAAGTTAAATATACTAATAACATTGAGACGACCGATTGGCTCAGTGGCGGGGCCCTCCGGCCACGCAGTCTATGGTCGCGGGTTCGATTCCAGCATCGGAATAAAGATATATGTGGATTTATAAATATTTATTCCGAGTCTGGTAACCCCCCAATCCCCATCTCCGTTCCTGCTCTTTCCTTTCTTCTCTATCCTTTCCCTTCCTCTCCGCCAATCCACGGTCTGCCGTGCCAAAGGATGCGTGGCTAAGGGCGAGCTTAGTCGCAAGCGTGCCGACCGTCTCGGGATCGGACTCCCCCGGGTACTATGGTGCCTTACCTCAGCATGCAGGGCTCTGCTGGGGCTGACCTCCATCCTCCCTTGCAGCTCGTGAGATTTACTAACACGAATTTAATATACCTAATTTGTTCAAAAATTACGGCGACGTGGTTCGCCACCCATCACGTCCTGATTCTCACGAGGGCGAGAAGCGACCAATGGAGAGCCGTTTCGCAGCGATGAATGGTAGCGGATGGAGCTCTGTAGTCTCTGCCAACCCCTGCGAGGGATAGTCGTGAATATATAAAAAAAATACTGATAACAGCATAATCTGTCCCTATCGCACATACGTACTAGGCAATGAAAATTCTAACTATTGAGTTACTATCAATCAACTACGATATCTCGTATTATCGTCGTTTTAATTATCCAAATGGGCTGCTAAGACTCTACCACATTAACATTGGCTGTCGCAAAAAGCGACAGTAATATTTAAGTGCCACGCTTTAAGCCAAATTTTGATTGTTGGCAGCCACGGTTGCCAACAATCAAAATAGTTTTATTTTTCTTGATGTTTTATTTTGACGTTTTTAACCGTCTATGGTTGCTTTTTGAATGAATCTATTTTTTTTAATTAGTTATTTAATTTGGCTTCCGAATCTTAGAATTACTTTTATGAATTTTAGTTACAATTTCGTCATTTAAGATCATATGGTCAGCTTAAAGAATAATAATTGTACTTTCCTTGCTCTTGTTTCTGCGGATGGAAGACTGCAGCAGTGATATCTTTCACGAACGACTTTTATAATAAACATAAATATCATTAGTAATAATTACCAAACAGTAGAACGAAGTAAATGAAATAATTATTTGTAAGTATATAGGTGGATTGTTTTTGCGATCTTTATCAGATACCCAAACAAAGCTGTCACAGACATAACAAAACAAAAACGACAACAAAAACAAGAGTCAGTGCAGCGTGAAGGGCGCACGATAAATTCCGAGGCTGGCCATCCGTAGCGAGATGACGTCTGCTAAATAAACTCATAGATACACGAATGTGTATGGACAGAGCGGGATCGAAAATGTTCCGAATGACGATGAAGGTGCAATGCATGCGCGGGCACGGGGCTCGCCCAGACTGTGCGACGCGGCGCGACCGCTAAAGTTATTAACTGACGTCACTTGTAGGTTCACCATATTTCAATAGTTTTCAGGGCGAAACGTCAAAGTCTACAAATGAAACTTATTATTTTATTTATTTATATAGGTGTGACCTAACCCCCGAAAAAAAAACTCCTACAAACAAACCTTCAACATAGCGAACAACACTGCATCTGCGGTGCTGATCCAAGAACCATGGGTCAGGCGCAGCAGAGTAAGAGGACTATACAACGGACTTACCAAACACATAGTTGATAGCTATGAAGAAGCATATCTCGGCACCACCACAAACCAACACGTCAGCTAAGTCATGGTGGGGGCCGGAATTAGAGAGACTCAGACACACTGTCAGAAGACTCTTTAATAGGGCCATTAACACGGGAAACGAACTGGACTGGGACAAATACTAAGGATCCAAGTCCAAGTACAAAAAACGTATAAGACACGCGGATCATGGAGAACGCGATCCTGGCGTCGATTCTGTGGAAAGATAGAATCAAATGCACAAGCTAATAGGATTCGCAAAATTCTCGACAATAACACCCACGCTTTGGTATCACTAAAAAAAGCTGACAACACCTACACCACCTCCAAGGAGGAGGTACAGGATATACTCCTGCAGACCCACTTCCCAGGTTGTAACCAGATTCAGAATATAATTTGGTCAGATCAGGGAGCAACACCCTCAGATGAAAGCTTGAAGTACACCCACAATAACGACTGATAAGGTCAGTTGGGCAAATAATAGCGTCTCTCCCTTCAAGGCACCAGGACCGGATGGCATCTTATCGCCCTCTTGCAATGGGCAGGCGAACGATTGGTCTAGATACTAACCACAAGTTTTAGGGCGTGCCTGGCCTTTGAATATACACCTAAGAAATGGAGAGAAGCTAACATACTCTTCATACCCAAACCAGGCACAGCTGATTACACTAATGCTAAGTCATTCAGACCAATCAGTCTCACATAAGCATCTCATAACTACATAACTACAAAAGCATCAGGACTGCTCTCCAAAGACGAAAAAACCATGGTCAATTGGATCTGCAACATGCTATGCAATAGAATTGTCCGATTTGCCGGGGGCTCGCAGAAGGCGGCAGTAATGAAGGGCTGCCCTCAGGGAGGAGTTCTGTCCCCACTCCTTTGGAATCTAGTCATCAACGATCTCATCACACGGCTAAATCAGAGATACCACTACACCATAGGGTATGCAGATGATCTCAATTTTCTGATCACAGGTGATAGAATGAGCACAATATGTGCAGTGATGTCATCGGCATTGCGCATCGTAGAATGCTGGTGCAAAGAATACAATCTTTCGCTAAACCCAGCAAAAACTGAATTTGTAATGTTCACTCACAGAAGGACTTTCGGTAACTTCTGTCTTCCCAAACTTTTTAACATAGAACTCCAATTATCAAAGAGCGTCAAGTACCTGGGACTAACTCTTGACAGTAACATGAATTGGAATACGCACCTGGGCCTCATCATAAATAAGGCGAGAATTATGTTCTGGCAATGCCGTCGGATGATAGGTAAGAAGTGGGGGCTATCCCCCAAAATCATTCGATGGCTCTATGCAGCCGTGATAAATCCAATAATCTGCTACGGAGCAGTGGTATAGTGGCCACGGACCAATGTAGCAACTATACAGGTCAAACTACAGAAATTTCAACGGTTAGCCTGTATGGCCATAACTGGGTGTATAAAAACCACACCCAGTGCATCTCTAGAGGCACTGCTCAATATAACCTGCATCTATTCATAAAGCAAGAAGCGGCGGCGGCAGCTGTGCGTCTCGGATCACTTGGCCTATGGACTAAGAATGCTAGGACACCACACACACGCATTCTAGGGGAAATAATCAAAAACATGCCCATAGTTGGCGCGATCAATGATAAGATAGATAAGGCCTATGTATTCGACAAAACCTACAGAATACAGCCTTATAAAAATCACAAAGCAACAATGAGGTAAAAACATCTGAGCATCTTCACAGATGGCTCTAAAACGTCATCAGGGACAGGCTCTGGGGTCTTCTCTGAGGACTTAAACATTAATATCTATCATCCGCTGGGGGTGCATAACTCGGTCTTTCAAGCTGAATGCATGGGCATCATCCTAGCTATCAACACCATCAATGGTCGGAAGGTTAGAGGATAATCCATAAGGATATACACGGATAGCCAGGTATTGATGGCCCTAAATAGCAATGAGATACGTTCCGGTATTATTCTCAATTGCCATGAACTACTCAAAGAAGCAGGTAGACACAACAACATTGCATTACAATGGATAAAGGGACATAGTGGGTCAAGGGGCAATGATGCTGCAGATGAACTTGCAAGAAAGGTATCATCAACAGCAGCTTTTGGACCGGAACCAATAATACCATTGCCCTTCGATGACCTCCTAACCCTTATCAAGAAACACACGAGCGAAACAAAAGCTTCAATGACCACTGGAACAACAGCAACGGTTGTCGTCAGTCCAAAGAGGCCATGCCTACAATCAATCATGGCCTCGCAAGAAAACTCTTTCAACTTGGGAAGGCGCAAACTACGTATGGTAACCAGCGTAATAACTGGACATGGTTCATTTAACAAACCTCTATTTGTGTTAGGTGTTACAGATAGTCCACTATGCAGGGCCTGCATGGAGGAGGAGGAGACGGCTGCTCACATCGTGCTTCAGTGCAGAGGAGTAGCCAATTACCGGGCCAGACACCTGGGTGCACTTGGGTCCCTTGAAGATGTAGGTAGACCGAAGAGGCTGCTGCAGTTCTTTGAGTGCCGGGATCGAGCTCTGTAGTCTCTGCCAACCCCTGCTGGGTTAGGCGTGAATATATATAAAAATATATATAAATAACCACGCTACCAATCCGCTTTGGCCAAGCGTGTCGAGTTATTATCCTCCAGAAATGGAGAGGCCCCATACAAGACTGGATATATATAAGTTATAAAAAAGGTAACCGTCATTAATATTGAAGCTTGGTAATCCTAGTCACCGCTAACACTGGAATATTGCGAACACGGATTGTCGACATTAGTACAAAACAAACATACATAAACAAGCATCGATTTTCAAAGAACATTTTCTGTATTTAAAGGAATAATAATTACTTAATAAAAATATAACAGGTAATTGGAAAACCAAAAATTTTTATTAAATATATAGACAATATTTAGAACATAAAAAGCTTTTTTTATGTACTAAAAATTGTCTATGTATTTTGTTTGAAAATGATGCGGCATTTTCAAACAAAATACATAGACAATTTTTAGTACATAAAAAAAGGAAGATTATGTCACCTTAAATCGCGTAACGTTATCGAACCCACAGTAACGTTACGTGCTATATATATTTATATATATAATTGATGTTTCGTTTAAGATGGTGAAAAAATATTAGAATTTTTAAATTTTATGTAATAATTTTGAATTATAATAGTCATTATTTCACAAAACCTCGTTCTTAATAATCATGTTATTTTACAAATATTCTTTACTTTTTTCTGATTACTTTCCGATTACCTAAACCATGTTTTCAGATAAAACGTTGTATCGTCATTAAGTTATATACGTATCGAGTTAGGTATTTTTTAATTATATTCATTTAAATTAACCAATTAATTTTTAATAAAGCCTCATTCTTTTTTATTCAGTTATTCTATTTTATAAATGTATGCTTTGACCCATGAAATAAAATTTATGAAAAAGAAAATCAGGCATCAAAACTTTGTTTTTATTATTAATGTTTTAGACATGCCTGTAGATTTGTTTTTTTTTATATCCAACGTAAGTAAGTAAATCTATGTATATCGTCTAAATTCTTAACAAATGTTTGTCCAATGACTTTTATAACGATAGAAATTAGACCTTTTGTTTGATGAGGCTTCGTCTGGAAAGTTTTCAAGCAATCCAGATGGCTTCTGACCTACTTTAACATTACAATCATATCCTGAAGATGAAAGTAACAAGCTACGAACATCGGTTACCCAGCAAAATAGTACTACAATGTTTATTTAAATATAATTAATGCCGTTATACTAATAAGCTACGAGTCTTGTCACAAATAAAACAATATAATTATCATATTAACCGTTTAACTAACTAAATTTGACACGAGCGCGATAGCGCCGAACAATTTTTGCATGATCATCCCAGAAATGGCACGATTTACTTATATGCCGTTATACTGAAAATGGGCATCACAAAGAGGCTAACTATTTGTGACAATGGTAAATGACATGAAAAATTTGGCATGATTTCTTTGGTATTTTTAAGTATATATGAGTAAAAAACAATGACACTAAAACGGTTAATATCGTAGTCTGTTTATAGCATTTATTTTATTAAAATATTAAAATTTCTTGCTTTGTTATGTCACATTAATGAAAGGCTTTTTTTCTCTCTCCGATAGTTCTCGATCACACCTGAAGGGACCTTGGATCGTATCAAGAACGAAATATAGTCTTCGCTGCTGAGTTATTGTCGCCTTCGTCGTCGGTCACCTCAGTCTGCAACTTGCGATCCTGCTCGTGATACTTTCAACAAAATTGTTAAGCCCTAGCATCATTAATGTGTGAAATATACACAAAATAAACAATTATTTTATGCTGCATTTTTAAATTGATACTTTCATTTTATCTCCGGAGTTATAGAATTAGTATAGAGAAGGCGAAATGTCAAATTAATTGAACAAAACATCTTTAAAATAATATTAACTGATTTTTTTTATTATTATATATTCACCCCTGTCCCCCGCAGGGATTGTCAGAGACCATAGAGCACCACCTGCTACGATCTCGGCACACTCTCCCCGCCTCCTCCACACTCATCCATTCTTCCTCTCACATTCATCGCAGCGAAACGGTTCACCATTAGTCGCTTCTCGCCTTCATGGGAATCAGGACGTGACGGGTGGCGAACCACGTCGCCGTCATTTTTCAATAAATTAGGTATGTTAAAATTCGTCTTAGTGAATCCCACGAGCCGCAAGGGAAGATGAAGTTCAGCTGCAGCAGCACCCCGCATGCTGAGATAAGGCCATAAGGCGCCACCAGTACCCGGGGAAGCCCGATCCCGGGACGGTCGGCACGCATGCTCGCCCCTAGCCCGCATCTATTGGCACGGCCGACCGTGGATTGGCGGAGAGGAAGGGAAAAGGATAGAGAAGAAAGGAAAAGAAATGTGGATTGGGGCGGTTACCAGACTCGGAATAAATATTTATAAATCCATACATATATTTATTCCGATACGGGGATCAAAACGGCGACCATTGACTCCGCGGGCCCCGCCACTGAGCCAATCGGATGTCAATATTAACTGATGCCCAAAGTAAAAAAAAAAGAACAAGGAGGACCAAATAACGCTAAATAATGTCATAACAATGTTACAATAGCATCATTTATGAGGCGCTTAAGGAGGGTCTTAAGCGCCTTGTTTGCGAGTCAAGAGCAATATAATGTCACATCCTTAAAGTAGTTGATTAATGGTTAGATGTGAGGAGGGGCAATCACATCTTGTCGGGACAACCCTTAACTTCAGCGGCGTTACATTCTGCCTTGCGAGAAACGACGCTTTGATGATTGTTAGATACCGGTTTAATCATACTAACCTCAAAGCTAGTTATAAATGCAAAGGCTGGTAAATAGTAGCGGCAATACCTATAGATGCCTATCTCTGCGGTCACCAAACCACCGGTGCCTGTCTAGCATGGTGACCTCCAGCAAAAACACCCAGCTTGAGAGATAATTACATCCACAAAGAGCTGTTATGGATTATACCTTTATTTATATAATCATAACTATCCATTGCTGGACATTGGTTACCAAAATTGAATGCCGTAATCACCAAATTTGTCCCAAATCTGCCCAGTATTAGGATGGCAAATTGGTTTGCATTACTCAGATAGACACTACTTCGGTATTTGCTCCCAATTGTTTTCGCCTTTTCCGACATTCAAAGAGAGAAATAAGTGAATTTTTTGCGATCGCAGCCTAATTGCTTCTAGATTACACTTGCGATCGAAACACCACAAAATTAATTCCACCATCACAAAACTACTAACGTCAGTCAACCATCTCTAACAAACATTTTCAACTTAGATGATTATACAAGAAATGCTATACCTACACATCAACGAATTTTCTTTGGCAAAAATGTAATAATAATTGTCATGAAGGAGGAATTGTACTCGTAGAAGGGGATAGAGGGTCGGCCATTTATTTGATTTGGTGTATTGGGCGGCGCGTGAGTCAACCGAGACCCGCTGTCGACGGAAATGAGTCCTTCCTCCGCGCTATCGGCCGGCACTTTTGTTAAATTAAAATGGATGAGGTTTAAAGTGGAGCGGCCGTAACGGTCGGCGCGTCGTATGTCCGCGATTACGACAATCTGCTGCGCTGCAAAAAATAGGCCGTCGCGACGCGTGGGGTCTCTCCCTCCCGTTCAACCTGGCCCCCGTCAGACAACCGACGCACGCTCGTATACTTAACAAGTTGTGTCAAAATAAATTATTTGTTTATTCTTTTCTTTTAGATTCTTAATTTGATCAACGAAAAATTTGAACATAAATTGTCATCTTTATTAGCCCAAAATAATCATCATTATCAATAACGGCCTTCAGCAGTCCACATACTATTGGACATATGCCTCCCCCAAAGCGCGCCACATAACCTCTTCTTCAACTTCACGCATCCAGTTTCTAACAGCCACCCTGTGCATATCTGGGGGCGTCCCACATTGTTCGTTAAGACGCAGTCTCCATCCCAGCACTCATTTACTCAAACGGTTTTATTTCAATTTTCACTTCTGTTTGTTATCTTGGAAAAATGTGTCGGTGACTTTGGTAAGAATAATGTTACAGATACAAAAATTAAACCAAATATTTGCGAAAATTTTAGTTATCCTGCGTGGAGCGAGAAAATACGTTAGTTTTTTCAGCACAAATGTTTGTTGTTGTTGTTTTAAACTTTAAATGTTGAATACAAGACGGTGCGTAGACTGAACAAAAATAAATGAATAGATTGGCGGCACCGTTTCGCGGCTATAATTAATTATCACGCGGCGTATTGTAATAAAAACGGCTAAGAAATTGTCTAGACTAGTGTCTGCAATGCATATCGCGTAATTAACGGCTATTTCGCGTCAGACTATAGAATAAAGACACAAAATTATTGTATATCCGAAGACCACTCGTAAAATATACCTTCGAGACATTGCATTGTAAATTTATTCATTTCAATGTAAAATGTGTACAACAAAAATATTATATGTACTTATAAATATAAGAAAAACCCTATAATACATAGTAGGTTCAAAAACAGCATTACATTATCAATTTTATAAGCACCAATAAATAAAATTGGTCAAAATCGCATTTACGATCTATAAAAGTTCGATGCTGCCATTGGATTAATGACGTGAACTATATTTTTCTAATATATACATATATACAACTATCTAGGTATGTCTGTACAATACTTTTTATAATTTTAAATAGAATTTTATTAATAATAGATTAGCTACTCTTTTTAAAGAAATTCGAAATGTTTTCGTAACACAAAACGTAGTATGTAGTTTTATGTACTTTTTATCGGGTGTATAATAAGAATTCTATAATAGTAAAATTAATTTTTGTTAATGATTTCTCTTAGAAAACATGAGCACCTTGTGAGTTTACTCCTGTAGGAAACTGTCATGCAAAACTGATAACCGAGTAATTGATGTACATACTATCAAATCATAATCAAATATTTAAGAGAATTCATTTGTTAGATAATGGCATCAAAAATAACATAACAAATAAAACAAAATGACCCTTTATTTTATCAAATAATAATTGTCTTAAATTTAGGTCTCTCAATCATTCTAAAGATACTATTGCAGCCGCCCATAAACATACGCAATAATAAAGTCATTGCCAATGCGTTGAGGAAAGGATGTAAATAATTGAAGAGAAAGCAAGAAGTAATCGAAAATAAATAAAGGCAGGAAGAAGGAATTGGGCCTCCGTATCCATGTACCGTATCGTCGCGGACAGACTAGTAATATATTGTTTCCCCACCGTCTAGGTGAGGGGAGACGGACCACTACAGTGCGCTTTACTCGAAACTTCTTTCCACGTATCACCATGTGGAACCAGCTATTTTTTTTATGGGATAGGAAGGCAAACGAGCAGGCGTGTCACCTGATGGAAAGCAATCAACGCCACCCATAGATATCCACAGCGCCACAGGCAGTGCGGAAGCGTTACCGACCTTTAAGTAAAGTGACATTATGGGAGTGGGAGGGGGAAGGAGAATGGAAGGGGGAGGGTGTTGGGCCTCCGGGACTCAGGTTGCTCACCGTACGAAGCGCGGTAGCTAAGCTACCACTGAGACGCCCGTTTTCTGCGGGAGTGTGGTATTGCCCCGGGCGAGCCGGCTCATTCATACTACAGACAAATAATATGCTATTTTTAATAGCTACTTTTAGCGGTATTTTCGAACCGATATGACATTGCAACCTACAAAAAACGAGCATACACATACCTTAAAGGTCGGCAACGCTACCGTAATACTTATAGAGCTGGGGATGTCTATGGGCAAAAAAGAAAGCAACTCTTTCCGTTAGGTGACAAGCTTGCACGTTTGAGCTTCTATTCTATAAAAAAATAAAAAGTTTAACTTAATAATACCTTGTTTACATTCCCTTTTCACCAAAAGTTATTGGGTAAATACACGGCATGTTTGTTGAAGTAAGTTAATGTAGCCGTATTAAAGTTTTGGTTTGTGTAAATAAACGTCTAGGTATATAAATTTCCATAATGCAATTCGTCTAGACTAGACGAAGTACTCACAGACGCGTGCCTAGTACAGACACCGTCTGGAGGTGAATCGGGATAATACTTGCACTGCACTGCATTCAATGACATTACTCAGGTCGTATTAACAATTTACAGTAGTGGATACTTTGACATTTACTAAATTCCTTTTATACTGTTTCTATTTCTCAATAAAGACCTTTATATTTGGTCATTCATTTCATACTGTTTTTATACTTAAACTGATTTATTAAAATTGATTTTATAAATTTTACGTATAAGTATCTTTATTACCCCAAAATAATCATCATCATCAACAACGACAGCCGGCGGTGGCCAAGGCTGCACATAAGCCTCCCCCAGTCGGGCCACCTAGCCTCGTCTTTACCCATTTTAATTTATTTTTATTTATTTTAGTACCACCTGTTTTAGTATCATTATAAAACTATCCTTGCAATGAAGCCTTTAAATATACCCGGATTTTTTTTAAAAAAAATTGATTGAAACTTTTTTAACGTCAAGGGGGATATCCAATCCATAGTCATTACATAAAGAAGTTGAGATATAGTCAGTATATTATTATATCATCAAATCTTTCGAAGGAAAATGCCTTCTAAAGTTATTTAACATATTGGTAGCATAAAGGCTGTTTTATCTCCATATTTATGTACTAATATTATGAATTGCAGACCAACCCACATACGTGTTATAAACAATGAGGTTGACGTCACGTGAACAGCGTTCAATGTTATCTATTATAGTGCAGGCCAGTCTAGACAGCCAGTGAGCACATGTCGGAGGACAACAAACGAAGCGTGAGTAACGTCTAGAGGTGAGATGAAGGCCTCCTTGCTACCTTACAAATGCATCGACATAGTTTCGCGACGTCAAAATGTTGCTATGTCAATTTTATTTATTTTATTAGAAATAAGACTAGTAATAATTGAATTATACCTAGAAATTTTGTTAATTATTCCTTACTCAAACATTTGGGACATATCCAATATCCAATATCATAGACATAGGCCTCACCCAAGACGCGCCACCCAGCCCGATCTTCGGCCACACGCATCCAGTCTCTGCCAGCCGCCTTGCGCAGATCGTCGCTCCATTTAGCAGGAGGGCGCCCCACACCTCGCTTGCCGAGTCGCGGTCTCCATTCCAGCACTCGTCCACTCCAACGATTGTCGGCTCTCCAACAAACGTGTCCAGCCCACTGCCACTTCAGTCTGCTAACCTGAAGAGCAATGTCGGTGACTCTGTTCTCCGGCGAATTTCTTCATTTCGAATTCACATGGGACATATGGTTTACATTAATTGGCAAATAGTAGAATCGTAGCCATTACCTTAGATCATAAGAGCAATTTGAATGAATTGAGTTATTTTTGCATAAAATTTGTTCATATGACTAATATTATTATTCACATGAACAAATTTTATTTTTATTTTATTTTATGTTTAAATTTTTTTTTATTTATTATTATTAAAGTATTTATTTTATACAATAAAATCATATAATAAAACTTAAAAAGTAAAATATAAAATAAAAGCATATGTCTGAAATATATTTTCCCATTTTTATGGAATTAGATATGTGTTACAAATTGATTGTAGGCAATATAATAGAAATAAACACACATATAAAACAACATAATAAATATGCGAGCATAATAAATATCTCGAATGTCTGTAGTGAAATGATCGCTCTACGCTCATAAAATCTAATTTTTGGAAACCTGTACAAATGATGGGCTTAGTATTTTAAAATAAATTTCTCCCGTATTTCTAAACTATGCTGTCTAGGGCTTTGAGAAGTACTCTAGAGTCTCTTTAAGAACACAGACAACACGGCGAGCGTACTTGTAAGTAACAGATTGATCATCATTGACAGCTTGCAGCAGTCCTCTGTTGACAAAGGACCTCTTCCAAGACGTGGGGTGTTTTTCACCTTCTCGCATTCTTCTCCGCCTACCGCCCTACACAAATTGTAGCTACATATGGCCAAATAGCGTCCCATACTGCATTTGCCAATTCGAGATCTCCACTTCAACATCTATTTCTATTTCAACGCATGTCAGTACTTCCACAAACGTGATCAGCCCATTGCCACTTCATTTCGCTTACTCGAAGAGCTATGTCTGTATGTAATATTCTCTAACTGATTTATTTATTTGGAATCACATACTTGTACACCAGAGAAACTCCTAGCATACCTCTTCCATAGCTTCAGACGGACTCGTCTGCTTTACAAGCTCAAATTCGCTTGGAGAGCGTTATCAATGTCCACATTTCAACTCCTAAGAAAATCGGGACGTAATCGATAAACTAATAAAGATAATAATAAAATGTATAAAATTAAAATATAATTAAACAAAATACGACGGCACGTGGTTGCGTGCGAATTTTATTCGACGGCCTATACAGTATAATGAAGTAGTAGTTGTAAGCGAGCGTCTAGACATGGGGGCGTACGGAAAAGGTGTGGGCACAATCGCTATAGGGCTGACAGACATTCCCAATCCTCAGAACAATAACAAGGAATTTAACCTTATCACCAGGTTAAATAAATATAAAATATATTTATTTCATCTTAAATGGAAAAACAAAGCTAATTTTTAATCTAATTGACGTGTCGTGAAATCTTTAAATAAATAACAGCTAGATTTACACATTGAACACAGTCCACTTAATATGAAAGGGTTCTACGCATAGTTGGTCACGGTTCTCTAATGCAACTTGAAGGATATTACCCAACCGACCGCTGATGAGAAGCATTCGAAGCGAGAAAATCAATAGCCGCACTAATTAATACGGACTATGAAGCTGTGTTAATCGTTCGTTATCGCTAGAGTGATTTTTATACACCCTAACATAAAATTCATTTTTAATATTAATATGGTTCTGTACTCAGAGATTTTCCCTCTCTTTCCGCATGAATATATACCGATGAGAGTAGAATAAAAAATAACGAGATGGAAAATAAGTTGGATGTGTATGTAGAAATTTTAAAATTAATTTTTCACAAAAGGCAAACTTATTTTGTTGAAATATTCTTCCAGCAAACCTAATTGAAAAGAAGAAATTATGTTGTTAAATATAAAAATATTTTTAATACATTAATACAAAAACAATATTCCAAATTTCTTTGTATATATTATTTTTTTAATGGGCTTTATGATTTTGCAATCAATTCTTTTATTTATTTAAAATTGTGTTTTTAAAAGGTAAGTGCGTAGAAACCCTACACAGATTCACTGGGCAGACGGCGGGAGCGGCACAAATTTCACGACCCTTACGTTTCAGCGCACGCCGCTTCTTTCATTCTGAGAATTAGGTCATGCAGTAGGTTACGCAGTCAGATAGATATGTAGGGTATCTATACAAATACACTACTTGTTTTAGGTTAAAAGGACGCACCTTGTCTAGACTACACGATATCGATGATTTAATTTCCACCTATTATCTACGGTTGCGGGTATAAGGTTCGATTTACATGAATGAAAATTGAATACATTAGCTGTGAAATTTTTTTATTTAAGTTACGGTATGGTACATAAAAAAGGTCCCCTGCTGATAAGTATTCGGTGTTACCCATGGACATTTGCAATACCAAAAGCTTTTTCTGCCTTTAGAAAGGTTATAGGATAATTGAAAAGGAAAAGCCAAGAAATTAAAAATATTCTAATATAACCATTGTTTTACGATATTAATGTAATAGTATATTAATTTAATATAAATAACTTCATTAGTTATTTATTTATATTTAATTTAAATACATATTTGTGTACAACTATAACGGAGGAGGATGCATTATGAAGGCAGAGACTTAGGTAAAAGTCTCCAATTTTACCTCTAAAACAAGTTTTCTTTCAAGGGCTTTCCTTATTTTTTACCCTATTATTTATATTTATAATATAATTATTACAATATTTTAGAAGTAATGACCAAAATTCAATAAAAATAAACAAACATACGTTTAACTCATATCTTCTAAATTATGTAATGTATAGAATTTATGAATGCGTATAAAATGTATACGTTCGTTCAATAAAAAGACAAAAATAAAAAAGATTTTATGACCTCTATAACTTGTGAAGTGAACACAAAATTTGAGATTCGCCAAAGTGTTTTAACAGTCACAGGGGTGACACTGTCTGCTGACGTCTGAAGGTTTCATAAATACACGGTGCAAGTTTTAGGCGCGGCCCAGAGTGTGAAAGGGAGGGAGAGATAGGCCAGTTCCTATAACTACGTAACAACGATAACTTGTACATTTATATTTCTAGACTTGACTTTACATTTTTATGAAATTTAGTAATTTATTCGAATTCTTATACCGTCATATGCTCACATGTAAAACTTCTAATTAATACTCCTTAGCAATACTTTGTAACATGCTGATAAAATACCAAATGAAATAAAATGTTGTATATTTTATAAAAAGGGCAAAAATTGTTTTTATTGGAATATAAAGGCAAACGAGTCAGTGTGTTGCATGATGAAAAGCAATCAACAAGGACCGCAGACATCGTCATTGCAAAAGCGTTGACGATGGTTGAGAAATATTTAGACTTTTTTTAAGTTTCCGATATCGGAAGGTCACCACCTCTGGTGCGTGGAAAACGCATGATACTAAATAATCCAGATAATATTGATAATACTTTTCAAATAAAACCTGTACAGTAGTAACTGTTCCTAAAATAACAAAGTCCTTTTGCGTTTTCGTTTGTATGGAAGACAAAGGCACGACAAGCAAGCAAGTCATACCATCATCATTAGTTTGCGGAATCCCAGTGTTGGACAAACGGCTACACGCATTCAGTTTATCCCAGCTAACCTGCACAGATTGTTACTCCCCCTAGCGAGAGATATTCCAGACTAGTCTGCCAAGCAAGACATAATTGGCTCAGTGGCGAAACAAACACTCTTGGTGTCAACAATCGCAAATTCGATTTCCACATCGAATAATTACATGTATGGCCTACATGTATTATATTTATTCTGAATCTGGATGTCTCATCAATGCGCCTTCGACAAGCGTGGTGGGTTAATATCTATTTGTACAGTAGTTGAAAAGCCCCATGTCCAGTAGTGGAACATACATAAGGTGACCATAAGTCTCGTTTTGAACGGGACTGTCCCTTTTTTCGGCCACCTGACCCGTTGTACCCAAGCAAATATTCTGGACGCCAAATAATCCCGTTTTCCGAAAACATGCGTAAGTTTAAAATTTAATTCTTATTTTAAATATCACGACGACCGATTGGCTCAGTGGCGCGGCCCTCCGTCCACGGAGTCAATGGTCGCGGGTTCGATTCCCGCATCGGAATAAATATTTATATGGATTTTTAAATGTTTATTCTGAGTCTGGTAACCCCCCCCCAATCACCATTTCCTTTCCTGCCCCTTCCTTTCTTCTCTATCCTTTCCCTTCCTCTCCGCCAATCCACGGTCTGCCGTGCCAATGGATGCGTGGCTAGGGGCGAGCCTAGTCGTAAGCGTGCCGATCGTCCCGGGGTCGGGCTCCCCCGGGGACTATGGTGCCTTACCTCAGCATGCAGGGCTCTGCTGGGGCTGACCTCCATCCTCCCTTGCGGCTCGTAGGATTCACTAAAGACGAATTTAATATACCTAATTTGTCGAAAATGACGTCGACGTGGTTCGCCACCCGTCACGTCCTGATTCTCACGAGGGCGAAAAGCGACCAATGACGAGCCGTTTCGCTGCGATGAATGGCAGCGGATGAAGCTCTGTGGTCTCTGCCAACCCCTGCGGGGGATAGGCGTGAATATATATATATAAAAAAAAAATTTAAATATCACCAACTTTAGTACAATAAATTTGTTCTTCTGAAAAATATAAATATAACTTAAAAATAAAACTGGTAATTTATTTTTATTTTTCGTAATTGGTTATAATAAAAATAACTATATTTAATGTGAAGACTGATTGCATTATTGCAATTGTTTATTTTCATTGTTAACTTGTTAACTGGTGTATATAGATCCACTAGCTTCTGGCCGCGGCCTGGCCCGCGTGGAATTCGGTTTATTTGTTTTGGGATAAAAAGCAGCTTTTGTTTCACCTCGGATCTTCAACTATCTCCATGCCAAATTTCATCAAAATTGGTATAGCAATAAAAGCGTAACACAGAATTTCGCTTTATATTTATATATATTTTTAATATTTATATATATTATAATATTAATATCGAAGTATGGGCGTCCCGTTTTGAGTTACAAAAATGGCCAGTTAGACATACAAGGCATATAAAAAATTATGTGTGAATGAAATCTTTTTTTTTGGTTCTAATTATCAAATATACTTACATACTAAGTTTTCGTAAGTGATAATAAAATTTTCCTATAAATATGTCCTAGAATATAGGCTGACTGTATAGGCCGTAATAGTTATATAGGCCGACTAGTCTAGACGAAATGAATAACCTTTAGAAACCTCCACGCCAATACGGCGATAAATTCACGTCAGTAACAAAACTACCAATATCACCATCAATCTAACAAAGCATATAAATTCTTAGTTAATTAAAAGAAGTTCTACAGTATTAGATTAATTTATTTGGTAAAAATAATAGCTCAATTAATGAAATATACATAATAAATAGACAATTTACTCGGCTCTGTGCTGAAGCTATCGCTTTCTTAGTCATTGGGCGCAGGTTCGATCCCTGGATATCTGGGTACCTTTGCTAATCCACCTTAGAAAAGCGTAGTGGGTTATTATCAATTCTTCCAGAAGCCTATTTTTAAAAAATGCGTAAAATTCGGGTATGAAAGAATTTACGACTATTTCTTTATGAAGTTTCGTGGGTACTCTTGATGTTTTTAATTTAATTTAAAAGGTAAGAATTAAATATAAAAATATTTGGAAATAGATCACAAAGTATAAACAGCAATGCAGATTAGTATTTATCAACATTATCAATCAATATAGTCGTAACAGCCTTCAACTGGATACTGTTCGCCCTCACAAATGGAGAGTTGCCATAATTCCTACGTCAACTGGTTCTTTGAAATGTGATAGGATTTCAATTTGTGAAAAACTACGACAGATTTTTTATATTAGTTATTTACATTGCTTATTTACTGCACCCTGGAAATGCAAATAATTTATTTTCTTTCTCTTTTAAATTACGAATCTCACTAAAGGAAAAAACACGCTTCACTTTAGTATTTATTAGCTATAAGGGCATTTTGAGGCCACGCCGTCCTTACGAGGTAACAGTATGTTTTGTCGATACTAGTCCCCAAGTAACAAAACAAATGTTCAGTAGCAAGTAAGAATAATTATTCTTTTTTATTAAAGTAATTATTTAATTGTACAAAATCATTTTAAACATAGTGATAGTGAGAAAATATATGGATAACGCTAAGGCACAAGCCGCTGGGGGCGTCGGCCCTCGGGAATCGTCCCTAGATCCTGTCAAAGCTCAAGGAGTTCTGTATGTGATTAATTATTTTTCGTACATAAACACAAATGAATTGAATAAAATAAAAAAGACCATGGTCATTTTTATATTTTCATAATACTACTTATTACTTTTTATTTCGTGTAACAAAACTCTTTGTTTGAAAACAATTGCAGCTTCATATTAATGGTTATTTATAATTTACATATTAAATGACGTCCTTCCTTTCAAAAATTTATATCCTAAAAATTCTTTCTTTGCACTTTAGGCAGACACTTTAATAGACACTTTCGTCTGATAGCCTTGTTTTTACTTTTGAAATCGTGCATATAAGTAAACTGAGGTGATTATTTCAATATTACAGACACACTTTATTTTTATATTTATTGATGATTATATTCAATCAAATGTGAAATTTGTTACACGATTTTACGAAAAACATTTTATGCACCAAATTCTAGAACTTAACTGAGTTTTCTGGTTAAATCTTATTTAAGTATGCAAAAATGACACAACAAAAACACTTGATGCGGCCAAATTTGAACATCCTACAAAGTAAAAAATTCTTTACGATAACGTAAAAATTACTTCACAGAAATTCCATAATAAAGAAAGCAAAGCATGCTGCTCGAGTGTGGAATAGCAGATGGGGTTTCTATACACGCATACGAGAAATTCAAGAAGAGGAGGCCCAGAATATTGGTAATCATTGTAATAATAATCAATAACAGACTTAATAGTGTTAGTTAGACTTAGTAGTCTGGACTTATAGCAAAAGCTGCATTTGTTTTTAAAATGAGCCCTCTATAAATTACGTCACACGTGAAGAGGGAGTCATCAAAGTGACAACGAGTGTCAAGAAAGGGATGAGTTTTCATCTTTGTGGCGTGACGTGCATTTCTAAACATCAACTCCACATGTAACTACGTGAGACAAAGACGAGAATGATGGATTTTATTTAGTCTATGAAAAATTTTCCTTTTTTAACGTAATCATTAAGCTCATATTAAATACATTACTTTTATATTTATTTACATTTATAGATTTAATAAAACATTCAATATGAAGTTATTTTTTTTAATATTTTGTGATGGATAACACGTTATATTTCATAATGAACGAGCGAAATAATGCGTAACACTACTGAAATGAAACATTAGTGAAACAACCAAAGAGAAGTCATAAATTAAAACGACAACAGAGGCGAAGTTAGTATCCGTAATTTATTATCAAGATGAAGAATAAGCGCTTAATAAAGCTTAGATGATATTGTTACCGACAAGATTACGGCTCAGTCCCCTGTTTTGTTATTTCTTTTTAATAAAGAATATATACTTAAATAACGTAGTTTATTTATTATTAAAAAATATAGTTTGCAGAGATTTGCTGGAAGTTTCCAATTCGAATCGTTTCTAATAAATCGAATCTTAAAACTATCCTTTATTAATTATAAAATATTATAATCATCTAGGTATGACAATTGAAGAATACCGCGCCGCTCTACGGTCTGTAAGTTGTAAGCCTGAGAAAGAACATAATCCGATGAGAGTGGATCCAACCCCAACACCGCTACCGCCAACTTCTTCTGGTAAATTATACAATAAAGGTTATTTTGTGCTTACAATATAATCTAGTATGTAATCTTGCTTACAATATGAATAAAGTACAGTATAAAAAAGTAAATTTTACAATATATATATTTATGTTTCACTGCTGGAGAAGGGGTCACCCTATTTCTAGAGGAATGGAAAAAAAGTCCCCACACTTACTTATCCAAGGTGGATTAGTGGGGTATCCAGACTCACTATAATAGTAATAATATTTTTTTATTTACATTAAATTGGGCTTCTATTAATAAATAAAATTCTCCAATTAAGACACGATTAAATGGCATGCAAAAAAGTTGTCATATTTTTATATTAATTAATAATGGGCCATTACCATATAATATTTTATCACATTTTATATTGAAAGCATTCCCCTAATATACAAAACATGATTCGTATCAACCATTTATACAATGTTGCCCTAAACCTAATATTTAATTCTTTTATAGATTTTGGTATTTTATTATAAATTTTAATCACACATCACGTGACAATTGTTATTAAATATATAAGTTTTTGAAAATACATTAAGTAATGATCGGTTAATATTCCTTAAGTTTGTACGTCATACATATGCCACTGATTCCGTACGCGGTAACTTCACCAGTGAAAAAGGTACATTACCTATTCTAAAGACATATTTGTTACCGTTACTAGTGCACGATGCTTTGTTATACGTTCGCTTATTCACCTGCCCGGCGTGGTGACAAAAGTGGAAATCACTTACCTAAAGAGAGGCCTCTCACCAACAACTAACTGCTTTAAGCTCTAAATTATTTAAACGCTTTACACTTACGCTTTTTGTGTTACAGGAATGTACGGGAGACGTGCTCATTTTCCTTTAGAGCGATATGGTCCACTGTTGAAAACAGCCCGTAACTACCCAACAAGACCACTACTACCGCCGGGTCAAATTTACGACCCATACAAACAAACCATCATATTTCTAGGGTAACGTATTAATCAAACATATAGCTGCCAGATATTTTTTCATGAGCAGTAAAGTACAGGTCCCAAAACGGATTACCTTTTGTACCATTACTACACAGGAACTCGAGACAAGATATAGCGAAACCACAAATCCACTATACATAAGTGTTACTGTTTGCAATGGACTTTAATATGATCATGATAAGTAATTTTTAATTTATATTTAAATACTGAAAAGGCCCGCGTCCTTGTCATATTCGTGTGAAACTCTAGTGCGACAAGCAGAAATTATTATTAAAAATATATTTACATTTTCTTAAATGTTGATAGAATTGGTAATATTTTAAAGATTTTTGTAAGAGTTGTAGCCAGTGGTGTAGCTATCGTAGGTGCAGTGCACTGAGGCTCCGAAGCTCAGAGGGACCCTTAACCTAAGCTTTGAAAAGAGCGGAGCAGACAGCCCCCGAAGCTAGAAAATCACTCACAAGATTTTTTTATGATGTTAAATGAAATTTGTCATTCGTCTTTCATCCATCCTCTCTATATGCCCAAACCATCTAAGCATCCCTTTCTCAACTTTTGTCACGACACATTTTACTTCCTTATTCTATCATTCAAAGTTACCCCACACATACTTCGCAAAACTCTCAATTCCACCGCATTCAGTCTACTTTTATGACTTTTATGTCAAACCTAACTTTCACTAGTGTACATCAGAGTTGGAACAAGCACTCTCCGATAAACCGCCAGTCGGGCCGTTTTAGACACATTCTGACTTTTCATAATGGAGTGCATGGCTCCACTAACCTGAATACCAGCTTTCACTCGCCTTTCATGTCACCTTCACATTTTCCATCTCTGAATGTTGCTAACATGAACAAAAATATTTTGCAGAGGCGAGATCAGTGATCCGATATCATACAAATTGCCGCCAGCTCGTTGTGAAGTCACGAACGAAATGTGGACAAGACCTCAGCAACTCGCAGTCACGCCATTCAATTTCAACGAAATATAATAATTTGAGATTAACATGAGTCATAATTTTTTTTTTGAAACAGTTACCAAGTAAAATGACAAAAACTAAATGAAAAGCTGAAATAAAATGTAAGTAAAATGACAAGACTTCTGATACAAATAACGGAGGATAAATAGGATATTTATTTTCCGTTATTTGTATTAGAAGTCCAGATCGTATGGCAATACCGATCAGGAGCTTGCAATATTTTGATTTTACTTCTTGTGTTCTTGTTAACTAAAAGTATTAATGCTTGAGTATTACTTTATATTAGTACTCGTAGTTCAATGGAGGAATATAAACAAGCTTAAATCGAAACCACAATCCTTAACAATTGCTGCTTATTTTTATGAGTTATATCTATCTTAGAGCTTCATTAGCAAACAAAATATTTTCTACGATTAATTCATTCATACATAAAAAAATGTAACAAACCAAGTACATTAATACTTGGTTTGTTACATTTTTTTAATTTGACATAACAGTCTACTTTTTTTTTATTTTAAACCTATATATTATATACATATAGTTTATTTCAGATAATTTTGGTACGTTTTTTTTAAATGTAATCATTTTCTTTTATTGAAACTTTAATGTCTAAACTTTTACTCATGTTAATGTAACACTACTTGGTTTGTCACATTTTTCTAATTTGACATCTACTTATTTTTATTTTTAACTTATATATTATATACATTAGTTTATTTCAGATAATTTTAATACGTTTTTTTTTTCACATCTAATCATTTTTTTTTTTATTGAAACTTTAATGTCATTTAAACATAACCGAACGTTCTCATGCTTATCTGCGAGGCTAAAAATAGAGGATACCTGCAGAGTTTCTTCCGCTGTTTCTTCTCCGTTCAGAGGAACCTCGTTACGAAATGGTGGTATAGCTTTATTAATAACAGACTGACATTATAAATGAAATGAAATTCCTATGTTGAAATAAAGAAATTTGAATTTGAACACAAAAAAACCACATTTAAAATAGATAAAAAAACTATTTTATTAAAATTAAATATTTATTCTTAATGATTTAATGATCATCCCATATTATGTCTCTTAATAGCTAACACCGGTGGTAGCTGTGCGACGATGTTTTCGGGCAGTACTTCTAACGTAACCGCTTCGTCATCTCCGACCCAATGGAATCCCGCTAAATACTGCAAGCAAGGAGAAAATGAAAATATAACAAACAGACAATACATAGAGAGGACGAATGAAAGACGATTGTCAAAGGAAATTAACGATGCGGATGGAAAGGTCGATAGGGGAAGACTAAGGAAAACATACTGTTGCGAAACACATATGATAAATCATTTTCTTTTTTAAATCATTAAAACCTCATTTTGAAATTTCAAATCCTGGTCAAGCAAACCATTACAAGTTTTAAAAAATAAATTGACGAGTCGTCCATCAATACTAGACAAGAACAGTTAATACAAAATAATTGCACACGGAAAAGAGACAGGACGATGTCTAGAATAGACTACACATTGCTGGAACATTCTCGAATTTTGGGTATGCTAGAACTTTCGAACCTTTTACCTATATAAAGTTACGACGGTGCGTCGAAGGGGAGTTTAAGAGTTTAATATGGAAGAAAATAGTAGCAGAGAAGAAAGGAAACTTAAAGTGAAGAGAAGTAAAACTAGTGTCCAATTTCATTATTATCCCCATACCCCAGCTCTTAACAATACATTTACCAAATAGCCAAAGTTTTTAGGTAAGGCCAGTTTAAGAGTACCCTTAACCGGCGGGCTTGCATAAGGAGAATGATTAGTGTGAAGGAGGCAAGGAAAGTATGCCGACATCGTAGCAGACGGAGGTGTATGGTCTCTGCCTACCCCTACGGGAAACAGTCGTGATCATATGTATGTACATATGTACACAATACTCTTAATTCTGCAACACTATGAAAAATGATATCAGACAAAGTCAGCATTAGGTCAGCCACTTGCTCGTTTCCCAATCTCTTCAACAAAAATAAGAAGAGAAGAAAGACAAAGAACTTTGATATTAAAAAATAATCAATAATATAATTTTCTTTTCATACTTAATGTTTTAGAAAAGTAACTTACCTTAATTGGTATTATTTTAAGATTAATGGTGGAATTGTCCTTGTTAGGCATTCTTTTCGCTTCCGGTTCCTCGTTGCTGTTCTGAAAAATGAGAATATTCTATCATCCTTAATATTTTTATGTAGTATATTAATTAAATATGTTATTATTATTATAAGCGACCAATGAGGAGCCGCCGGATGGAGCTCTGTGGTCTCTGCCAACCCCTGCGGGAGATAGGCGTGAATATATAAAAAATGAATATATATATATATATATATATATATATATATATATATAATATATATTATATGATATCACAAATAATTATTTGTGTTTTCTAATGTATCTATGTAAATAATTGTTTGTGTTGCAATCTTTTACCCATGTTAAGTAGACACATTATTTTATTTCTCAGGTAAACGCCACTGCCGCTGCAAATATCACTAATATTTGCGGAAATAGTAGCCTCAAATGAGACCTACTGAAACGAATGGCTTGCCTTGTTCTATACCCATAAACGCATAACCAAGCATGCATATATATATATATATATATATATATATATATATATATACATACACACACACACACACACACACACACATACATACACGCACGCACTCACGCACACGAACACGCGCACACACACATACACATACACAATGCTTGTTGCTTGAATACGGCATAACTTGAGAGCGGCTTTACGGATTTGATGAAAATTTATAAATAAAAGGAGAACATAATTTAGAATATAGCGCAGAATCTTGAAAAATTTCAAAAAATATAATGGCTACAAACTTTCAATTGCGCATTTGACACTTCGCAATGGACTTCACCGAGATACTTCTTCGGGTTAGAAAACTGAATTGGCGCTACAACTGTTGAAGTAAACGAGTACTGAAGAAGAGCCCTCATCTCGGCAAATATAGTATGGGACGCTCTTCAACTAGATGAAACGATTACCTGCACAAGGCGGCTGACAGCCTAAATGCGTGTAGCCGAAGATCGGCTAGGGGCGCGCCTGAGAACAAGCATATATCCAACAGTGAATTGCCGTAGGTTGCTGATGTAATAATGGCTACATTTGTCGAATTCGCTAGAACAGCAATACTCAAGGCTTTTGTGGTTGGCCTATCTAGTGTTACTTTATTTTAAACTATTTTGAGTTTATATCGCGCCCATAAGAAAATTTTACCTAATTTCTTCTTTGCAACCCGCGACACCACGATTAACAGTTGGTTGTGGCGCCTATGAAAAAAAGGTTGAGTACACTAGAATAATAAATGGATTATTTGTAAAGATATGTACGTAAATCCATAGAGATATGTAACAAATTACTTGTAGACTCTTCTCCACTACCCACAGACATGTGTCATCTTGGAAAATAAGCGCGTCTCTGCTCGCGTGCGGTGTTACAGAAATAACGGCAGATTGACGCGAACGCCACTGCGCCGGAAGCGCCATACCCGGCCAGCCAGTAAATTGTTTGTTGCGCAAGTCGTATTCTACCATCTGTAAAAGAATATAAAGTACATTCACTCCAGATAATCCATTTAAATTCGAACATCATTTGGAATTCTGGTTCCAAATTGATATTCTGAGCTTTAATCACAATTAAACATCTTTGTAAGAAATTAATTTTGCTTTTTACGGAATAGAAAGAAAGAAAACCTTCGATAATTCAAACCTCTCTATAATACAAAATAATTGTTGGATCCCTAGAGTAGTTGGATCCTAAAACCCACGTTAAATCAAATAAATTCATAGCCTTTTGGTACACTCGGTAATTCGAAGGAAAAAACAATTTTGTCTGTTTTCATTCTAAAATGAGTTCGAAAAGGTACAAGTGCTTGTCGACTTCGAAATACACCGTGACTTTTTAATAACCCGAGAAAATTAAGTAATATATTCAGTTATATATGGATATACATTAAATTTGGCGAAGAAAAAAATAAAAATAAATAAACCTTAATATACATCAAAAATCTTGCTAATTCAAATAGGCATCATTATCATTCCAATATGAACTGCACCCAAACCAACCTAATTTGGTCGCGTAATATTTATAGGATTTCTTTGAAGTCCCATAAAACAATATTTTTGTATGAACGCTATAATATTTGAATGTTACTTAGTGTCACTAAGTAACATTCAAATATTATAGCGTACATATACATATTTTTACAAACGCGAATTTTAGTTTTTTCGATTAATTAAAAAGTCACGGTGTAGAAGAGAGTAGGCAAGGAGAAAGGAAGCAAGAAAATTGATCTACATTTTTACATTTCAACAAATACAACTTTCAGTAGTACAAACATGTCAACATTTCGAACTCTTAATAATTCGAAGTATTAGAGAGGTATGAATTATCGAATGTCGACTGCATATACATTTCAAATACACCTGCCAAGATACTTTTTATTCTAGTCCGTGTTTATTACAATCTATCTATGGATGACTTCAATTAAGGTTATCAAGTAAAAAAAAATTGGTTTTATTATACAGACCTTAATTTAAAACATGAATTATATTACATAAGGCGAGCTTTGTTTAACTTATTCTATATTTACCTTTTGGTCTACATAAACTATTATAAGTGTTTCTTTTTCGCAGTCTACTGTTAAAGCAGCGGGCACACATCTGTACCTCGGGAGGGTAATGTGGTATTCAAATTTCTTCACTTTTTGCATCCAGACCACCACATTGCCTTCAGTGTCCGCCACTACCAAGTATGTTAGATTAGAAGGAGTCCTTTTTGATACTTGAAAATGTAAAACCGTTTCACTTTTAAAATCTGAAATCAAAAAATTAACGTACGTAATAATGTTTGCGCTTTGAATTGTTATAACATGATGATTTTAATAAGTGTGTTGAAGACTTAAAGGAGCTTTTCTAAGGTTCATGGCAACATTTACTGTCAAGTTTTAATGTACACTTTTTTTTTTATTAACATTGTCTTTGTCAATGTCATTTTTTGTGTGTTTCACCTTCATTAATGTAACTGTCCCATTACAGACGCATTTATTCTAAATCTAAACTTTTCCGTTTTTCTTTCTTAATTATTAACAAGTTTTTCATAATTTTCTTATTATTTTAGCTTAGCAATTTTAGGTAGTCAGCTGTGCACGGCTGCTATGCTACAATTTACTAATTGCATATTTTTATTTATATTAGGATTCAAATGAATACACTATTTAAAAATAATGTATAAAAAAGTAATAATAAAAAAAAAATAATAATGTTGCGTAACACATATGAAAAATCCATTTTTTATGTAACGTTAAAACCTCAACCTCACCTTGAAATCTCAAAATCATGGTCAAGCAAGCGATTACAACTTTTAAAAATAAATTGACAAGACGTCCGTCAATGCGTGACAAGAACAGTTAATAGAAAATAGCTGCGCGCGGAAAAGAGACAGGGCCTATATAAAGGTGCGACGGTGCGTTGAAGAGGGGTTTAAAGTTTAATACGAAAGAAAATAGCAAGCAAGAGTAGTGGAAGTATAGTGAATAGAAGTGAAACTAGTAGCCGATTACATTTTTCCGATTCCCGAACCCCAGCTCGTAAAAATAATAATTTCTTCAGTTGCAATGGAATGATCTACTACGAGCATTGTTTTCGAACAATTAATTCCGTCTTTAAAAGGCCGACAACGCATTTGTGACGCCACAAATGTCTATTGGCGACGATCACTCACCATCAGGTGACCCTCATACTCGTTTGCCTGCTATACTTTAAAATCTTCCAAATTTACAAAATAGAGAGAGTTTTTAATTGACGGTCAAACCTCGATAAGGTAGGAGGAAAATAAGGGACTTTTGCGTTAGCCGGGCGCAAGCAAAAAAAAACAAATAATGTAGAATTCCGCCAAATTTCTTACTTTTTCCCCACGTAAAAAAACCTAAACTAATAAATCCCAAATTTTCATTATTTTTAAAACAAAAATTAAGATGGAAGAAAAAAAGGAAAAACACGAGCTTTGTTTTGAATGAATTAAGAAAATAGAAAATCAATACATGGCCCCTAATGAACAATCGCTTTATGATTGTAGAAAATTTGGCGGAATTCTACATTATTTTGCGATTTTTTGCTTGCGCACGGCTAACGGTAAAGTACAGAAAATTAAATACCTCCCGTGGACCATCAAGCCAGAGGACACTCTATAAAAAAAGCCCTGTCCTTGACTTTGGAGAATTTTGGCTAGGGGCACACAATAGATAGCAGTGCATGAGCGCTGGGCAAACGGAGACGCTCACTCATCAAGGAAAACATCCTAGGATAGAAGGATATGTCAGCGTATTAGAATTAATATCATTATCTACATATCGGAAAAACGGCCGTAAGCAACTTTACACCAACCACTATCACCAACACCAAACACGCACTATGACTCGTCCACAATGTAGACGACACGTGTTTCGCCTCAACATGAGGCATTATCAGGTATAGTAAACTCTACAATACAACGACTGTCTTGTAAAAATTCTGACTGTCCGCACAGGAACAACATCAATAAATTCTGCTACAAAATTATGTCAACAGCCATTGTGCTGCTTGTACAAAATAGGAAGTAAAATTGTTTCTTCTTACGTTTCTCAGTAGATATTGTCTGTATGAGTGTTGCGCCAGCTTCGGGATCCACGTGAAGCACTTTAACTTCCCCACGACAGTGTGCTAGCATTGTGGTAGAATCTTCACAGAATGCCATACGATCACACATGGTCAAAACACCGTTCATGGATACTTTGGTCAATGAAACATTGCTCTCATCGTCCTGTCAAATATATTTTGTTTACTTTAATTGCATTACAAATACATAAGTGATAGTTAACACAGTTGTATTTAAAAACTTCATTGCTACCATCTTGATGAATTATAACCTACCATGGCGCGTTTTTCCTTTAACTTCTTTTCACGCACTATCACTCTGTGAAACCGGCTACTTTCACATTTACATTCGAACCTTTGAATAATAAACCCAAATACTTCTCAAAAGGTAGCAACTATTGTGCAATGTTTATGGCCTTCTTCATGGCTATGGATGGCGTTGATTGTTATTCATCAAGGGAAACGTTCACTCGTTTGCCTACTTATCCCATCAAAAAATCCTCATACAGGTTTTTTTTAAAACATTTCGTTGAAAATAACTGAAAACGCATAGGACTAGAAATAAGGATCGAATAGAATGAGAAAGATGAACAAACATGTATGCATAATATGCACTGAGCATACGCTCAGTGGTTCGAGTACCAGACTTCTAAGGAAAGGTTTTAAATACTACTTGATACTAAAATGTGTTTTATTTATTTATTTCATGTGAGAACAACTGCTTATTCTAAGATACGTAAAGCCAGTTACTGCTCTCTCATAATAATGTACTAAGCATAGGTTAAGTGTACGCTGTTACTGTTAAGTGTAAGCACGTTAAAAAAATTAGTGTAAAACACAAAATAAAATCAATATAAAAGATGAAACAAGAAAAAATCAGTAACAATTTATCATCAAATGTTAGCATTGGTATTTACACGCGTATGTATATGCATGTGATGTGTGTCTGTGTGTGTGCGTGTTTTTGTGGACATTTGCAAGTGTTACCTAGATCAATAATTGTTAAAAATAAGATATCTTATTGATTTATAAAATTTCTTTAATAATGATGATTTTGGGCTTCCGAAATGTTTTTCTTAAAGCGCTGGCTGACAAATAAAATGGAAAACTAAGAGAAGTGTGCCTGGATAGCACTTAAAATATACTGCGCAAGCGATACCTTTAGGATTTCTTGAAAGAGTTCACTTTATCAAATAATTTAGAATTACATTTAATCGGTGATTAAGTCAATTTAAACAGAAATCCGTGTGAAAATGGACATTTTTATGGGTATAGTGATATTAAGGCTACGAGTATTTATAAAAGACATTAAAAAAATAAAAATTAATAACGAGTTCGACCTCCCCTTGCAGCAATTACGGCATGTGATCGCCTTGGCTAGCTTTCCACTAGGCTTTTGATGGTGTTCTGTGGAATGTGTTCCCACTTAATCGAGATCACACATTTAAGCTCTTTGATATTTTGAGGAGGTGGTTGGACAGATCGTATTTGTCTTTTTAGGAGGATCTCTTGCATATAAGCATCCACATCGTTAGAATGGTGGACCCATGGCATTGGCCAAAAATGGCATTTTCACCAATTACAGTCAGTGCGAGTTGTGCATGTTGACAAAGGATTCCTGTTATGTACCTTTGAGCACTATGCAGACGAATTCGATCCTCATCGGAGATCAAAAGTACTGTAATGATACATTGATAAATGTATCACTAATGTATTGAAACTTTTTAATTGAATATAATACCTTTTTAATTTTTTTACATTCGTAAATTTAAAATAGAAACAAATAAATTGTTTTACATAAAAACAAAATTCGATCGACTGACGTCTGTCGAAGGACATGTCACCTTTCCAGGCATAAGAAATTAATATTAAATACAAAATGTAAAATGATTCATTAATAAATTAACTTCACTTGGATGAGTTTTACTATATCGAAGATAAAACACCCTAAAAATCCCGTGTCACAGTATCAGTACAGCTGGCACGTTTATAGTACCTAATGTCCATGATAGGCAATTTCTAGTGAACATCAATCGAGCAATCCGTTGCTCACGAAGTAACTTGTGCTCCTCGTACCTCTTCAAGGTTTCTGTTGAGATCTATGTACTGTATTTGCGGTTCCTCAGCGCCCAAGTCATTAAAAAGCGATAGCCTTGTGGTTGTGTGCAACGTTTTCTCCCAGAACCTTGCCTTCTCTAAACGGAACCTGTTTTTTTGGTCCAGGTTCTTTGGACGGTTGAACGATTCACGTCTAACCGCTGTAAGACATAACATTGGGTACACCTCTCTTCCAGCAGCGCTATAATTTTACTAGCTCTTAGTACTTTTTTTGCCATTACAATAGACACAAAGATATCTGTTTTAAGTCACAATAGGGCAAGATGATGCGACAAACATAAATTATTCTACTAAAAATAACAAGAATTTTTTGTATACAATAAAGTAATAAATATAAGAATTTACTTTTAGTTGCCTGATAACCTAACAAACCCGCGAAAATTAAGTAAAAAGTCACAAACTGCAAAAAGCTATTTTATTTGGGATTAACTTTTATTCATATCCAGACTCTTTATTAAGTGGCAGTAACAGTTTGGCTATTAAAACCTATTTGGAATTAGATTATTACCAATAATGAAGAAAAAACAAAACTGCCCGTATTTTTGCAAAGAAGGTGTATATATAAAAAAGATGTAAAGATTAAATACTTACGATTTCCAGCTTTAACATTCTTACATCACTAACAGTGGAATAAACAATAAACTTTCCACTCGAAGACAATTCACAGCAGATTATTTGCTTGTTCTTTTTTGTGTTCACTGAAACTAGTTCCACTGGTTTATCTGTCAACTTTAATTGTTGCATTTTTTGACTAAAATCCTTGCTTCCTTGGTTATAATCAGCTACTGTGTCTTGCTCAAGGCCATTTGTATAAATATTATGGGAAACGTTCTTTTGTGGAGTAACATTTGTAACCATTATATCACCACTTTTATTGGTTGCATAAGATCCAAGCTTCCAAACCTCCAAGTGATTTTTATACCTAAAATGTACATATAATGTATTTTCTGATTTACTAAATATACATACATAAAGATTAGAACACAAAATTTATGTATTTACATTATGTAGTATTTTAAAAATATTTTATATAGATGACACTGAAATTCAATATACAAAAAAAATACGATTTCTTTAGAAAAAAAATTTAACGTGTAATTAAATAAAGCATATTTTTAATGCAAATCAGAACGATTTCATGCTTTAGATTCCTTTATAAGAGAAATAAAAGAACAACATTGCATAAATACACATTTTATATATTTTAAAAAATCTACCTAGAATCCAATACAATGAAATTGTTTGTTGTTGTTGTTGTTTAAATTAAATGTTTTTTTTTACAAATCAGCGCAAACTTCCTCCAAATACCATTCCTTTTGTAGTGTACATTACAAAGAAGCAAATAAAACACTCCCTAGGAATGCAGAGGATGAGGACCATCTGTAAACTCTTCATGCCATGGAGATAAAGAAGCAAAGTAAATATATTTATCAGAATGGTTAATTAATGAATACTTTTGATAGATTTATTAGATCACTAAACTCAATAACTTATTAAAATAAAACAACGACTTCAAAGATTAACTTCGAAGAAATTCCGACAGTAACACTATCTAGGTTTTATGACCAAGAATTGGCAAAAACAATAAGCTTTTTACCTTTTTACTGTAGATAAGTATTTTCCGGTGAGATACAAAAAACCTAATGAAATTATTTTTAAAGATGTATTGTTTGTAATTTCAATAAAAGTGCAGGTGGCCAAATATATTTGAGCTGTACTGTATATGGCTTGATTTTAACAAAATGCAATATCTAAGTAATAAAAAAAATCACCTTAACAGTAAAAGCTTTTTCTTTTCACACACAGAAGACCTGGGTGCAGGAATCATTGGTGGTATTCTCATAACCCATTTAGGTGGATAACTTGACAATGTGAGGTAACCATCAGCACCAACTGATATTAATTTATTTCCATTAATAATAAGAGCTCTGGAATTTGTACACCAATAATAACACATACAATATTTATTTAACAGTATTATTCAGAAGATTTGAACATTAACTCACCACATTTATCCAACCTGAATTGGTGGGTTACTTAAACTCCCGTTATACCATACATATATGTATTATATTAGTACTAACTCAGAAGGCCGCAGCTTTGCCATCAGAGCCAATGAGATCTTAGATATTTGTCTGGCCAATCCACCTTGGACAATCATCGTGAGTCCTGTCCTCCAGAAATGGGAAAAAGAAGGCAATACAGAAAGGGGAAAGGAATTATGCCTTCAATCTTGCTAAATGAAATATATTGCTGTGACTTGTAAATGGAATTAGCAGCTATTTATTATTTAAAATTACAATAACAAATTGATAGACATATGAGTATACTGTATAAGTAAATTTATATCATACCTGACATCATGCTCATGTATATTTCTTTGAACATTTTTAACCCATTGAGCACTTGATTGTTTAGCAGAGCCTTTGCTTACTTTAGTAAAATTTGTTATGACAGGATCAACACCACTACAGTACAAGCTTTTTTCATCTTCAGAAAGTTCTATTGTGAGTATATCGGCTCTATGTGTTTTGTAAGACTCAATCTACAATGTTTAATGGTGTAAATAATAATATAATTTAAAGACATATTTTAAATTTTAAGCACAGATACACTATATGTAATAAAATATGAAATAAAACTATCATAGGTATTATTCATTAACCATTTGATGAATTCATAAACCATTATCTATTTTGGAACCAGCTATCTTGAACAGTATTTTCAAACCAATAAAAAATATTAAAGGTTAAACAACTAAACATTTGTTTATCATTTAATAGGAAAGCTATTTTGTTAGTCTCGCTATAACTCAAAACCAGCTTGACCAATTTTTATTTTGTTCGCTCTAATACAGGAAAGGTTTATGAATAAAAAATACAGGGAAAACATAAAAGTTTGAAAAATGAAAGCTATTTTTTACTTTCAATAGATGGTGTTTGTGACGGATGTGTTGTTATACAAAACTATTGTTTCTTTTGTGAGATTTTGAAAAGTATTGAGCATAGCTAAGTGCTAACAGACCAGAAGACGATAACCTAACCAGGAGATTTTTTTTACCTTTTTCGTTACCTTTTTCCTAAGGTAGGAGTAGAGCCCCGCTGCAGAGAAATACTTTGTCAAGAATGGCATATTATGTCTGTAGCATGAATGCGCCAACTCGCCTAGGGAAGTACCACACTCCCACAGAAAACTGGCGTCTAAATGGTAACTTAGCTACAGCACTTTGTCTAGTGAACCCCTCTGGTTGAGTTCCGGAGGCCCAACTCTCCTCCCCTCCCCCTCCCATAATGACATTTTCTTAAAGGCCGGCAACACTTCAACACTGCCTATGGCACTGCAGATGATTGTGCGCAGCATTGATTGCATTCCAACAGGTGACACGCCTGCTCATTTGCCTTCCTATCCCATAAGTTGCCAGGAGATGATTATGATTGAGAATCGCTCATCAAAAATTATAACCACATATATTTTAGGTGAAACGAAGTTCACCGGATCATCTAGTTAATAATAAAATTCCTAGTTAAAATTTTTGGTATATACCTGATCTCCAACTAAAGTATCCCAAAATGTAAGTCTACCGTGGCTATCCCCAGACACCACTATATTGTCAGAAAGAACAGCAAGACACCACACTATAGTTTCTTTTCCTCTTCTACTGACTGATATTCTACATGTTGCATGTCCTGTCTCAACATTCCACACTCTTATTGTATCAATAGAACCTAAAAACAATTTATTTTATATTTTAATTTTTTTTCATAAAATTACACCATTTTTGATAACATATAAAGCATAATTGTAGAACTTTCTTTAATATCATCTTTTATTTTATTGTCATATAACATATAATTATTAAGTAAGGAAATATAAACTTACCTGTAACTAATACATTCCCACTTTTATCAAATTTACAACACATAATTCTTCCTTCTTGTTTATCAAAAAGTTTTTTATATACAATTTCATCATTTTCAACAGAATACAGATTAATATATCCTTGTTCTGTACCCACTGCTGCTAATGTGTTGTGTGAATTTACATCAAGACACCATGCCGCATAACCAGTTAGTATAACTGTATTCTTAACTGATAATTTATTGAGATCCCATTCAAGAAGAGCACCACCAAGTCCTGTTGATAGTAATCTATTGTTTACCCACCCAAGAGCCTCCACAGAACAATTATCCGTACCTGGTATGAAATTTACCATATAGGGGGCAAAATTTAAATCCCAAACTTCGATAGAAGCATCGCCCCTGAAAATATTTGTATTAAGTTCAACGCTTATCATCAAATTATCACATTTATATTAAGTAAATCTTGTATTATGAAGCAGCTAATAAAAAAAGATAAAATATAATCACAACAAACCTTGCTAATGCTAATCTTTTTCTAGTTTTATTGAAAGATACACAATTGATCGGTTCAGGTTTTGGATTATAATATCGCACTCTATGCAATTTACATGCCATAATTATTTATATGCGCAATCAAAATTTTTAAGAGAATTTCACATTCATAACCTTACTTAACCTAAATTCTAAGCCATAATAACAAACATGCCATACATAATCCTTCAACTCTGTTGATCACAATTAAGCAATGAATCTATTATGCCAATGTCAAGTATACATATTTAATATTATTAAAACTAATTATAGATTTTTGAGGTATATATAATAAGGTCCCACAAAATTATTTGCACAGTTTGACTGTGGGATTCCCGGTCTCGTTATTTACCTTAAATTAAATTATAGAGTCAATGAAATGCTTAAATATGTATATACTTTTTGTATTTCTTTTTCTTAGATTCTAGTCTAATAACTGGGGGTAAGTTGTTGAGAATGTATGGAAGACGTTTTTTTTAACATCGGTCTCCATAGTGCGAAAATACCCTCAGTATAACAAACTTACCTGCGGCTATTGACCTCGTGCCATAATCATGACCAATTTCCAATAGATTAAGCTCCCGATTGCCATGATGATGAAGTGCTAATAAATATTTGTATTTCAGACTAGCAAGGAGAATTTGGCATACTTATACGTCTCTATACTCACCAAAGTTTTAAGAATCTATTTTGCATTTTTCTGATCTTATCAAAATTTATTTTGAAAGTCAGTTCATAGCAATCAAGAGCATAATCCTTGATGCCAAGCTACAAATCAGAATCCAAAATATATGTATGTGTTAAGTACTGGTACAGTGTAGAATGAGACTGTAGTCCACGCCGGCCCATCACCTCTAACTTTATAAAGTACAAGTATATCCGGAAATTGAATATATCAGTATCAGTGATTATAATATAAAATGAAATTTTATGACTAACCCCTACAAAACCAAAAAATAGCTTTTTTTCTTAAAGTCTGTATTCTTATAATAATCGTATTTAATTATTTGTGACTAACATCGTTGCCCCTTTTTTGGGATTGATCACGTTCACCTAAAGTTTATAATCACTTACACGTACTCTATTTTTTAATATACTCTGAGTAAAGGCACAAAAAACATTAAACAATTTTCGATCATCGATACCACGAAGTGTAAAAAATCGTTTTTAATAAGTAAGCCCTACATACTATATGAGAACTGCCAACATAATAAATGACAAAAGCGAAATTTCTCAAATCATTGTATACGAGGTTAGGTACATATTTAATAAACCTCTAAGCGTAAGCAGTCATGACAACATATTCTTCGGTGTCAAATACTGTAATGTAATACCTGAATTGAAAAAGTTTATTTATATTTATCCTAACTATACCGGTGCATCATGAGTTCCATCGGTACTGGTGTGAGTATAATCATAATAACAGGTTGTTCTGAACCGGCCATTTCTTTAGTTCATTACAACAGTGTAGAAATATATTTTTGTGTATGCCTTAGCTTATTGAGTTTGCTTACTAAAATATAATTTTATATGGTTTATTTAGTTCAGAAAATGCGTAGTTTAACTATTGGTCCAAAAATTAAAAAGAGCAAATAGTCGAAAAAATTATCAAGATTTGTATTTTTGGGGGTTCCTACTTTTAATTTACATATTAAATGTAAATGGAACTTTTCAAGTAAAAAAGACATTTGTGAAAAATAATCAATTGTCACTAAAATATTTTTAAACTTATTAAAAAATATGAAATTATTACATACCTTTAAAACTGCTATAAGAACAGCCTGGTAGGCATATCAAAAACGTATAATCATATTAATATTAAAGTATTGACTAAACTTTTTTTATACACTTTTGTCTCTAAACCTTGGTAACATGATTTGCAATTTTTTCTCTATAATAAATAATAAATAAAATATTATAAAAAGTCAAATGGTATTTTTAATTTTCATTTTTTATTTAAAAAGTACAGTATATAAATTACTAAGTTACACTAACTCATTGAAACTAACCTGATATTCTAAGTGTTAGTAAAGTATCTTTGATGGGCCAATAGTGCAAGCAAATCTTATGGTAGATTTTTTTAACATGCATTGATAGAATTCTTGTTAAGTTATAATGAGAGCTGATTTAGCTAACATTCCTAATGTTGGGAAAAATGGTTTAAATAATTTGACTTTGACTTTCCTTCATTTGCTGAACATTTAGAGGCAGAGGCCCAACAAATTTTACTTTATTTTACTTCTTTACATATTTCATATTACAATAGAAGCAGAAGTAATGGAAAGGGAATATATTTACATATTCCCTTTCCATTACGTCTGCTTCTATTATGATATACAAAAAACATCAAAACATCAACATGCAAAAAATGTTGACCTCAAGTTGTGGAAACCAGTCCAGTAAAATGGGCTAAAAATACTACATCCTTACAAAGTATATATATATATATATATATATATATATATATATATATATATATATATATATATATATATATATATATATATATATATATATATAGATATATATATATATATATATATATATATAGATATTGATGAATGATTACTTACCACCACAATTTGTTCCTTTAATTTTCTTGGAATAATTTCAGTATGATTTATCTGCTGCCCAATTCTCTCCAGACGGTAGAGTTTTTCAAGTAGAATATGCAGCTAAATCAGTGGAAAATTCTGGTACAGTCATTGGACTGAGAGGAAAAGATGGTGTGGTGTTTGCAGTTGAAAAGCTAGTGACATCAAAACTATATGTACCTGGTGCAAATAGAAGGATTTTCCATATTGATGAACATGTTGGGATGGTTAGTACTATATTCTATGACTGTTACAATCTATAATTCATTTAATCCTTGTTTGGATACATGATTTGTTAGATATATTACATAGAGGTTCAGAAACATTGACACAAAAAAGTATAACATGATATTTAATGTCAAAATGTGCATACCAAATTACTTTTTTAAAGTTATTCATATCTTGTTTGAAATTATTATTTGAAACACAAAATTAAAGTTTTAATTTACAGGCAGTAGCTGGCCTTCTTTCTGATGCAAGACAAATTGCTGAGATAGCTCGTACTGAAGCATCCAACTATAGATCCCAGTATGGTATTCCAGTTCCACTAAAATATTTGAATGAGCGTGTTGCAATGTACATGCATGCATATACATTGTACAGTGCAGTCCGTCCATATGGATGCTCTGTGGTCATGAGTTCTTGGTCGGAACATGAAGGTCCTCAAATGTATATGATTGACCCAAGTGGAGTTTCATTTGTAAGTAATTTATTATAGCATTTATTTCATGCAAAAAATGTTGACCTCAAGTTGTGGAAACCAGTCCAGTAAAATGGGCTAAAAATACTACATCCTTACAAAGTATTGGTGGTAAATGGAAACATTTTTATTATTTTTTGTTCATTTTTAATAATTTGTTTTGAAATTTATATGTCTGAAACATTTGATTATACATGTGTATAATATAATTATTTATTTAATTTGAAATAGGGTTTGATGAAATAATCATAAATTTTAATAATTTCAGTCATACTTTGGATGTGCTATTGGTAAAGCCAAACAGGCTGCTAAGACTGAAATTGAAAAGCTGAAACTTGAAGATCTAACTGTGAAGGACTTGGTAAAAGAAGCTGCTAGAATGTGAGAAATAATTAATTTCATATCTCAATAGAATTACTATAATTTTTTTTGTATAGAGTTGAATAAAAGATTTTTTTAACTCAATTTTATGGTGATTAAACAAGAAAACAACTAATATAAAAAAAAATTAGTCATTTCCTACTTTTATATCCTGTTAAATATACATGATAATTTTTTGTCCCATATAAAACTAAAATTAAATAATTATTATTTGAAAAGAACTATATCAACATCAACTGTCATCCATTACAAGTTTTAAAAAATGTATGTGAACTTGAGTTGATGAGTATAAAAGTATGAAATACTTTTTTACTCATCCTACTTTAACAATTGAAAATTTGAACAAGATATATTAAAAATGTACATATACATATTATAAGGATAGTGTGAACTAATAGAAGGAATTGAAAAAATTAAGGATAATATTTAGCTGTTTAATTGGTTATTCTTAATTTTTACATTACCATTTTAACATTATAGTAAGTAAAGTAATATACTTCTGTTTCAGCATTTATTTAGTTCATGATGAACTAAAAGACAAACAGTTTGAATTAGAGCTATCTTGGGTTTCAAAGAATACAAAAGGTTTCCATGAACAAGTGCCTCATGATGTGGCCACTGAAGCTGACAACCAGGCTAAGCAATCTCTAGCAGACATTGAAGACTCTGATGATGGAGACTAGTTCTGCTTTAATTATTTTTTGCTTTTAATTGATATTAAAACAATTATTTGAAAAGATGTTCTACTTATTTGACTTCTTAATATGCATTATGTATATGTAAGCTATGCTCAACAGACTTAATGAAACCTTCCCTGATTTAGCTTGATCATGACATAGGAAAAGATAAAGGTTATGTGGAACTGTGCATCTTCATGTTGAGATTCTTTTCTAGGAATCTGGGACAGATAAGATTAGGTAAAGATAACTAAGAAAGCAGCCAATAGGATTCGTTTAGGTTTAACACTATTAAGAAAACTTTCTATAGTCATCGTTTTTCCCGTCGACCAGTGCATCCCGCCTGTTTTACTACGTTGCCAAAACACGGGACACTCCGCCTTTGTCACATATTCATAGATTTTCAGAAGCCCCACAGAGAACAAGGATCTATCTCTGGTGGATAAAATTTAGAACTAAGAATTCAGCCAGCAAAGTGGTCACATTTGTCGGGGAACTGAAGAATGTTGATGCAGTTATTTTATTTTAGAATAGTATTGTGACTAAGCGACACTAAGCTTGAAGCGACAATGTACATAGCATGTCTAGCATATACCGAACATAGGAAGTAAAATATCCTAGTGGTGAGGCCATGTGCAGCATGTGTGAACTTCTGCGACTGCTGCGTAAATATTTGTCCTTTTTTTTATATAGAAGATTAATTAATGTAATTACCATTATAAAATTTCTAGTTAAAACTAGATCGCACAAGAAACTATTGACTGCTTTTTAATTTTATTTAGAAAGATATTATATTTATAATAATGATGAAATTTGTTAGAATTTTAATAATATTTAATCTATTTAAAAAGGTTCTGAACGTTTTTGATCAGTATTAAGCTTCATTGTTAATTGCGATGTTGTCACACGTACCAATGCAGATGATATCTTAGAGATGGCGCTATTAAGGTAACACTCCCAAGTTAGCTAGACAGTGTTTGTATTGGGAAAAATATTTTAATGAAGGTAATGGTAGTATCCATTAATAATCATAAGTGTAACCAATTAGTAATTGCCGATTTTGTCATTATTCGAGTATTATTTCTGTTATTTTAGGGTCGAAAAATTCTTTACAGTTGCAAACATATTTTGGACATATTGGTAAATCACTATATCACCTCCGAAATATGTTAAACAAACTGCTATTTTTCACAGCTTTTCCGTTTCATTATATAAATAAGTAAACCTAGCTTATTTGTATTTTGATATAAACATAGATATATTAAATCTATCAACACTGCTTAATGTTGCTGTCATTTTTTTTCTGTGTTCGTATTCGTTTTCGTTCGTATTATACTGGAATGGTATTGAAATTTTCGACAAAAGAATTTCCAGTTTATGTAAAGATATTTACATATTGAGTCATTGAAATATTTGTGATTTACGATGGGGGATGGTCAAAGCGAAAATCAACCGCTATTAAGGGATGGTAAGTAGCCTGAACATTTTGACAACATGAATTAACTACATTTATCTATATTTTTACGCAAACAATGCAAAAAGAAATAAAAACAAATAGAAGTTTCGCTTTGTTGCTAGTTCATTACACAACAGAAGATTTAAAAATGTGGTGCATTTACGTATTAGTATATAACAAATTTCTTGTTTGATAGAGGAAGTTAATATCAGCACTATTTCACCTATCGGACCAGACGAGTTGCCTCCGCCGTACCAGCAAGCGGGACTACCCATGGTAACATGCCGCGTATGCCAGTCTATGATAGATATCTCGGGAAAAAGGGAGCAACATGTTGTAAAATGTTCTGTGTGCCATGAAGCTACGGTAAGAATCACATCTTTTTTACATGTTTTTTATGAAAATAAAGATATAGAGTCGTCTCTTTATTCTTCTATAAATATTCACTTGATAAGTATTGGAAGTTTCTACTTAAGTATAAGGTGAAAATATTTTATAATATAAATATATCATCAATATATACTAATACCAATCTTAAATCATACATAGTTAAAAACTGACATAGTTGTCTAGAAATTAGCCTCCCTTATAAATTGAAAGGTGTTGTCATAGTCCCCCCCTCAAATCAGATCAGATAGTTGTAGAAGCCACAGAAGGCCTAAGTTCAGATGGCTAGATGGAGTTGAGGATGATATAAAGGCAATCGATGTGAGGGGCTAGAAAGAAAAAGCCAAACTAAGATTTGATTGGAAAAATTTACTGAATCAGGTCCATCCTGAATAAAGCCTACCCGCAGTTGCAGTTCCCGTCTTAGCAGATGGATTGGATGTTGCACATTGGTTTTGATTGCTCAGGTAAATGCTGTCCATTTACAGGTATTTATTTTCATGGTTGCCTCATATTGCACATTTTATATATACAACAATGTTTCACATCAAAAACAATCTATGATTCCATCTGCCAACCATGGGGCTTTTAGACTACACTATTTGAAAGGAAGGTCTAATGTCTAGTTGTTGAATGTTATAACTGTACTGTACATTGATGAATTATATCAGCTTTAGGATTTTGTATAAAATTGGTTTTACTATTTTAAACTTTAATTTGACTTAGTAACAACAATATATTTAGTATAGGGTGTACAATTTGACTTACTAGTAATGTGTAATTTGATACAATTGATGACACGCAATGTTTTAACAAATTTTCTTGCACTTATGCACTGGAAATTATTAATATTATTAAATAAAATGTATTCGATATTGTTTCACAGCATACACTTTTTTACTGTAACAAAGACATATTGAAATCATCATCAACAGCGGCAGTCCATAGGCTGGACATAGGCCTCCCCCATAGAGTGCCACCTAGCCCGATCTTCGGCTACACACATCCAGTTTCTGCCAGCCGCTCTGCGCAGATCGTCGCACCATCTAGCCGGAGGGCGTCCCACACTATGTTTACCAAGACGCGGTCTCCACTCCAGCACTCGTTTGCTCCAGCGATTGTCGGATCTCCGACAAACGTGACCAGCCCATTGCCACTTCAGTTTGCTAATTCGAAAGGCTATGTCGGTGACTTTAGTTTTCTGGTGGATTTGTTCATTCCGAATCATATATACTAGAGAAACTCCGAGCATAGCTCTCTGAGCGACTCTGAGTTTATGAATCAGATGGACTGTTAGACGATGGACACACTGGTCGAAGACTTTCGTCTTCAGGCTCTGAGGTATAGGCGACGAGAAGATCTGACGAAGTTTCCTAAATACTGCCCAGCCTAGCTAAATCCTTCTATCGGCTTCTTTCTCGAAGTTGTCTCCACCCAATTGCAAGACTTGCCCGAGGTAATTATACTCCTGGATACCTCCTCCTATAACTTCGAGAGTTTTACCATTGACGATAATCGGTTGTGGATCCAAATGATCGTTGACCATGACTTTAATTTTATCGAAGTTCATGGTCAAACCGACACGTCGAGAGGATTCATTTAGGCTGTTCAGCATCCCTTGCAGTTCCTGTAACGATTCTGCCAAGATCACGATATCATCGTCAAAACGCAGGTGTGAGATGTACTTACCGTTTACGTTTATGCCTCGCCCTTTCCAGTCTCATCTTGAAAACGTCTTCCGGTGCATTAGTGAACAGTTTCGGAGATATGATATCCCCCTGTCTCACTCCGCGATACAACTGGATTTGTTTTGTTTGACTGCCTTGTACTCGAACGGACATCGTGGCGGAGTTGTATAGACATCTCAATTCCTCGATATATCGATGATCTACCTGGCACCGCTGCAAGGCTTCCATAACAGCCCAGGTCTCAATGGAGTCAAAGGCCTTATCATAGTCCACAAACACTAAGCACAGGGGCTGATTATACTCGTTTGTTTTCTGTATAATTTGCCGCACTGTGTGAATGTGGTCTATGGTGCCGAATCCTTCTAGAAACCCAGGCTGGGTTTCTAGAAGCTCTGGGGGTTGAAACTCGTCTAGTCTTCGTGCGAGTCGATTGGTGATGACCCTCGAAATCAACTTATAGAACTAGCTCAGCTAACTTATATAGCTCAGGAGCGAGAAGGGTCTATAGTTGCTGAGTAGCGTCTTATCCCCTTTTTTGTGGAATAAGACGACTATGCTTCTGTTCAATGCCCGAGGAGTTCTCCCATTCTGCACGACAGAATTGAATATTCTGGAGAGCTCTTTAAGCACTGGTCAATCTCCTGCTTGTAAGAGCTTCACAGTAATCCCGTCTTCGCCCGGGGCTTTTACATTTTTAAGTTGTCCGAGGGCCAACTCCATCTCCTCGAGGGCAATATCTGGCAGCTCGTGGGTGTAGTGGCGGGAAAGCGTGGCTCTGGGATCATTGTATACGGGTTTAGGTTGTGGTGCATGAGAAGCGTATAGTTTGCCGTAGAAGTCTTCGATCTCACCGAGAACCTCAGACTTCGACATGAGTATTCTGCCATCCTGGGTTTTGTGAGGTGGCTTCTCCCAAGCTTTTGTGCAAATACTTTAGGGCCCTTGTGTCGCTCTATTGCTTCTTTAATGGCTTCAGCATTAGAGCGACGCATGTCCCGCCGCACGCATTTTCTGATAAGCTTGGTGAGTGCCAGCTGTTCCCCATGTGTGGTCACTTCACGCCGCATGTCCATTAACTGTAGTGTCTCGTCTGAGAGCTTGGACTTTCGGCCCATACGTTTTCTTCCACAAACCCTGTTCCCTTCGTCCCTCAAGGTCTTCACCACGCTATTGATGTCCTCGTCAATGTCCAAAGTGGGTTTCAGTATGTTGAATTGATTTTTAAGTTCCGATTGGAAGCGTTGAGATCCAGCTACAGTTTCGAGCAGAGTCGGTCGGAGCTTGGACTTCACCAGATGACATCTTTCAATCTTGAAGTTGATATTCAGAGTGCTTCTAACGGTTCGGTGATCGCTGCCGGTATTGAATCTATTGATCACTAAGACATCTCTGAATACGTGTATTTGTCCGACATGATGAAGTAAATCTCATTTTTTGTCACAGTCCACTTCCTTTGGGGTTTCTGTCCTGTCTACGGACTTCGCTTAGTCCAACAATGTGCCATCTTATCTTTTCCAGCTCTTCCACGAGTTTGTGTACGTGCTCGTCGTGCCGCAGACTTCGTCCATTATATGTCGCCAGGTCCAGTTTGAGTCGGTAGCCTAACCTCTCCTGGGGATTGGTCGCACCCTCCACCCCATCGTAACCATCACCGTTACCTTGGCCAGGAATAATGGGGCAACGGGAACTGGGGGCCGTGGTTTATTGGTGTGCTCCATGAGGTGTTTGCCCGTATTCGCGACGTGTCTGGCCAGACACGTCGTACCGGTAACGCCGGTCGGTTACCGGCCTGAGTTACTTTGGCCTGGGAATATATGCGATGGTTATACCGCTATCGATCGGTCGTCATTGCCTCGTTGGTTTGTGGCAGAATGCATAGCGTGCAGGTGAGGTTGACAGTTAGAGCAAACGGTTGAGTATGCTCCCTTGCATCCTATCATCCCATACATATTGAAATCTATCTAGTAATAAATAAATCATAATTACACAAGAATTCCTAATAGTGTTGTTTTGCTTTTATTGTTGATATTCATATTATAATTCACAAAGTAGTACCATTACATATAAATACCATTGGAATAATATTATGTGTATAGATTTTTAAACCAAATTATACAGTATCAAAATGTTTTTTTATGAAATTATTTTTATTATTTTACAGCCTATAAGGAATGCGCCGCCAGGTAAAAAGTATGTGCGTTGTCCTTGCAATTGTTTATTGATTTGCAAATCGTCATCGCAGCGCATTGCATGTCCCAGACCAGACTGCAAAAGAATTATTAATCTTGCACCATCACCGGTGACACCCCCTGTTCCAACCTTGCCTGGCATGTGCAGAGTTATCTGTGCACATTGCCAGGATACATTTCTGGTGAGTAAAATTAGTTATTTTGGACTATATACTTGAAAAAATTATATAATTTATTTGAACCGATAAAAATAATATTATTTAAATATAATTTGATTTGACAATGGTTACTACCTGCACTATCAATCAAACATTTTTGTAAATATTACTATTCATAACAATTTGATTGAGTCGTTGATTTAGTAATTTATTCAGAAAAAACAATGTTCTTATCATAATTAAAAATCAGTGTAAGAAACTAATGTTATGAAGTTTTCTTGTACTTTTATTGCTTATTCCTTTTTATTTATAATGCTCTGTATACAAATGTACTTATATACTGATTGTGGAAAATGTTGCAGTTTATAATCTTGCAGAATTAATTTTCTGAAAAATGGCAGATGAAAAAATTGACTCATATATACTTCTAGAAGGTCTATGTGAATAAAGAAATTTACATAATTCGAATTGATCGATCTTACTCAAATTTTAATGTTAATGAGAAGCATGATTTTCTTATTTTTTGTTTTATCTTGTTTTTCGACACTTATTTGAGTAAAGGTAAAAAGCCTATTCAAGCGCTAATATTCACTTTCAGTATCAACTCTTAAAAAATGCTCCTGTACGATGTCCTCATTGCCGCAAGGTGTCTTCGGTTGGTTCACGAATGGCATGCGTCAGAGGAACAGTATTCGCTGTATTGGCTGTAATATTTCTAGCTATCGCTCTCGGTGTTACTCTGGGTACCTTGTCTGCAGCGAAGACACATGGCGGCGGTATTTATGTAGCATATGTTGGAGCTTTCTTGGTTTCATTGATACTGGCCACCCGAGCTAGGTATTACTTTGCAATGAAAGTGAGTACGATTGAAGGTCCAATGTAATATTAATAAAATACTTTGCTTATGTGATAATACGACTAGGTAATAATAAAAATATCTCGATTCCATATTGTGTTATATGTAAACACATAAATTTAAGATTTTATTACGTAGTATGTGTATGCTGGAGTAATTAATGGTTATATAATTCACATTGTTCATTCGATCCAGAGCTATTGGTTAAAAATGTATAAATGTTATGTATTGCCAAGTCTTATATGAAACTTTTAAATAAATCAGGTGTCTAAAATCAGTATAAAATTGTAAAAGAAGTGTAGATTTAATGATATATTATTTAAATTTTCTAAGTTATTGTTAATGGTTTGTACCATAAATATAAAGCCGAACAGAATTACTGCTTAGTTATTTTTATTGCCAGATTCCCTTCAGAAATATCACCATTGCAATCCTAAGCCGAAAAAAATTCTGATTTGGTCGTGCGTGTTAAAAAAATTGACGCTTAAATAAATAACTTGTTCAAACGTGATAAAATTATTAAATTTATTCGATAACGATTATGTTAGGCGCGTGACCAAAACTGGTTTAACGTGTGCCTAATTTATTTAAATTGAATGTAACTTAATATAATTCTGCCTGACCCCGAAAAGAACCTACATTTCATTTGAATCCCACTTGAAGTGAACACCTTGCATCAGAGTATACGTAAGCAAGCAAACGAAAATAAACTGCTAACTTAAGTATAAACAGTCCTGTGAATACAAGAGTAATCAATTTCTCACTAATGATGAAGTGTATCGAACAAAATACGGATGAAATCAATAGCAAACATCGCGAGTTACCAAATTACGACTATTTAATTTTCTCAATTGCGAAGCTCGAGTCCCCGCATCAGCACAAACATGATCTACAGTTAATTATTCCGAGTCTGCCCGCCAATCCCCCTTATTCAAGCGTGTTGGATTAATGTCCATTGCTCCAAAAATGGGGATGCTCGTACCCAGCGACGGGGAACGGGGACATATTGGGTTGTGGAGAAAAAACAGATTATGAAATAACTGTATGACAATAAACTTTCAAGGGACAATTATTCTGCAAGTGATAGCTTTGTTATTGTGTTTGATTTATCAATTTTGTTTTATATGTAAATAACTGAGAGTTATTTCAACTTAGAACATTTAGATACCCAGTAATTTTAAAGTATTTACTTACACATATTATTTACGCATAAGCAGGACCGGCCTTAACCATCCAGGCGCCCCGGGCATGTCACTCCTTTGGCGCCCTTTATATAATATTATGTATAATGAAAACAATAATAATTTTGGATGAGGTACCATCTTTTTTATTGAATTTAATATAATTCTAAGCTATAGGCTCCCAACCTTTTATGGACTACCGGCCGGTTTACAAGAAAAAATGGTTATTTATGTCATAATAATCAAATAAACATTTTAGACGAAAATGTTTTTTCATGAAAATAGAGGTATTTTATTTGCCTTTTACCTTTTGAACCGCTACCCATAAAAGCTCTAGCGTCCACTAGGGGCTACGCCCTCATTGAGAACCTATTTTCTAAGCAATGAACGTATATTTTTGGTCAGAAATCCAAGTTATAAAATTTATGTGTTTAAGTACTACAGAAAAGGTGTTGTGTTTATTTTATGTATAAAAGACCGTACATTGTTAATGTTTTTTAGTGTTTTTTAAACGTGCCTGAACGCAGGTTCGACACCCTCGGCAACTAACCGCAACAATGCCTCGTCCTTGGGCTTCTTACACAATATTGCTATTTAATCTGCCGTTCCAAGATGATTTAATTACTGTTAGAACATCAACTTTTTGTCCTCATTCGTTTTTGTGTGTTTAATAATATTCTTCGTCTTAACTAGTCGACGACAAGTCGGGTAAAAAGTTATTTTTCATTACATACCGACGGCATATTTTGTTTCATATATAAAAAAAGTTATATCGCTGTAACTAAGTACGTAGGGATTCGAGACGATACTATGCTGCTAATAACTTTCAAATCATATAGATAACTTATTCGACAATTTTAGACACGCATTTCTTGCTTTCATTAATGACATTGATGATACTTATTATTTGTTGCTGTAGCATTTTGCCTACTGTATGTGATATTATAAAATTTATAGTTTTATCAGCTTTAGCAAATATGTTTTATATTTTATAGGAAAAAAATTTAAAACACATTTGCTTTGAAAATAAAAATAACTGAATAATGATTTTTTATAGAAAAAAGCATACATATAAAAAAGAAGATCAATTTAATTGCTTTTATAAAATATATAATAGTGAAAGTTTGGCACTTTTTGCTATATCTTGTAATATTTAAATATAAAAATGATATGCGAATGTTTAAATAACATACCGGGCTTAAAATAATATATTTTTATTAGATTATGAATACTTTCTTATTAATTATTTCATAGTTTCTTTATGCTTTTATTATGATCATCTATATATTTTAAACTGAAGCGAAAAGTGTATGGAGACTGTATATAGCATTCAAAATTAAAACATATACGGGAGCTAGTATTATAATTAAATACGTGAATGAGAAAAGAGATTAAGACAGCGTTGATCAAATAACAAAGTGAAATATTTTAAGGACAGGGTAACAGAACCATAAGCCATATGTTTATTTATACTTGCTGTATTATTTTAGAAATGACTGAAGCTTTTGTAAGGATATATCGTTTCATTGTTTATTGTGGTAATCTCTTAGTATTTTTTAAATTAATTGGCAAACTTTGTTCTCTCTCTCACATAACTAATTATCTATTCCATGCAAAAATTATCCTTTTAAAATATGAAATTATACATATATTAATAGAGTATAACTTGACAATACAGATATATTTTGGATCATTTTTCAGAAATTTTAAGATTTCTTATTTCGTAAAATACACGACGTACCTATAAAATTCCAAACATGTAAAACTAATTTAAATATGATTTATATTTTTTAATAAAAAATATTTAATTAAGGATTATTACTTTATGAAATATATTTTTTAATATGGCGGGTTGTGGTATGTAGAGCACAGTTTTTGCATACAGTATAGGAAAGGCCGCTTCGTTCCGAAAACGCCGATGTCGATGGACCATTTTGAAAAAAAATTTCTTCTCACTTTTCTCACACCTTTCTAAAAGGACAGGAACGCATTTGAATTGCTCCTGGTGTTAAAGGTTAACGTGCCCATTTGCTTGCCCTTATAATTAAAAAAATATCAAACTTTAATCAAGGTTTATTTAAGTTTACAGGTTGTTTAAAAATAAATTATTATACCTTCAATATGTTTATGGTAGCTAACGTGAGAATTTGTACAATTTGAAGAGCTCGATTGGAACTAGTTAAATTCTCACAAAAAATATTTATGTTTTGTCAAATGTGATTGGAAGTTGCATATGTAATTGGAAATATAATTTACATAAATTAAAATTTATTGTTTGTTTCTTCATAATGAAAATGAGAACATGTAGCTACTAATGAACGTTTAAACTTATATACATAGGTTTTTATTAAAAGGAAGTTTTATAAAAATTGTAAACGTTCTTTTATAAATAAATATTAATAATATTCAGAAATATTTTACATTCTATAGAAAAGTTATTAGTTTAAAATTGTATTATTCTTTTTCATAACGTTTTATATACAATAACTTGTTTTTAAAAGTTTTTACTTGTTTTATTTGTACTAGTGGTAAATAACCATCTTGTGTACCTACTCAAAACTTAAAACTATAAATTTAAGTCCAAAGGTCTGATGTGATAACTGATTTCTTATATTATAAAATATGAGTATATACCCAAACTGTCATAGTGTAGAAACGAAATTCATTTTTATTGGATTGTGAATTGCAAATACTAAGTTGAAATTATTATTTTTTTAAAATATAATTTCAACTTAGTATCACATTTCTTTCAAAACAATTCTATGCTTAGTTTTTCAATTTAAATTGAATAATGTTTCTTATTTTATTCGAATTTACTTTAGTTATGTTATATATAAATTTGAAATCTGTTTCTTTGTAAATAGGGGAGTATGATTTGGCCATTTAATTAGATTTCGTAATTATGTATTTCTTTATTTTTCTACATAGCTATTGGAGTGAAATTGTAACTCATATGAATTTTATAATATTTTTTCATTAAGTTGAATATAAAATGACCACTAATTATTTTAATATAGAGAATTACTTATCTTTAGTTGATTGGTATATAAATAACGTGGAAATTAATAATTATAAGTTATAGGTAAAACTAAATTAAAAATTTTTTTGTGTAATGGAAGGAAATGGTTGTTCCAAAAGCAACTCTTCAATACGAGTTACGATCTTAAAATTTTATATTCAAATTATATTATTAGTGATTAATGTATGATTTTTTTTGTTATTACTCATACCATGATATATGTTAAAGCTTCATACATATACTTCTAGATATAAGTCAAATAAATGGTATATATATATATATATAAATATACATTTTATTTTATTTCATTTTAATAATGCTTCTAATTGATTTCACGTTTTTGCAATGCCTCTGATATTCTAGATGTGTTGGGGGCTTTCATTTGATTTGGTTTTCCATCAGGCGATACGCTTGCTCGTTTGCCTACCTATTCCATAAAAAATACTGAAACTAATCCTACGCCTTTACTTATTGTTTGCGTATTTAGGCTATTGGATAAAAAGATACAACAAAGTCAATATAGCCAATGACCAAATTCAATCAGGACCGACCATGGTTAATAGTAAGATTTTCCTAATTGTTCAGGAATATGTCACCATATGTCGGATTGTCCGATTAGGAGGAGGCAACTCCGAGAAAAAAAGCTGTCTTCACCAGCTCAATCAAAGTTGCTTAAAGGACTAGCAATAACGAATATATTAATTCGGATGAAGAAATCCTCCGAATAATCAAGTCACCAACATCGCTATTCGAGTTAACAAACAAATCGCAATGGGCTAGTCTGTTCGAGAACCGATAACTCGATGTAGATGAGAGCTAGAGTTAAGGATGCGTAGCGTGAGACGACCTCCAGCTAGGTGGAGCGACGATGTTTACATAGCGGCTGGTAGAAACTAGATGCGTGTAGCTGAAGATCATCATCATCAAGGCATTACAATTGTGGGCGGGCCTTCCTGCCTGCCTGGTTCAATATTTTTTTTTCCAATTAGATCTTGGTTTGGATTTTCTCTCCAGCTCTTCACACCAATTGCCTTTACCTCGCCCTCGACTCCATCTAGCCATCTGAGCTTAGCCCTTCCGCGGCTCCTACAGCCATCTGATTTGCCGTCTAGTAGGCATTTGGGTATTCTAGCATCGTCCATCCGTTATACGTCTCCAATCGTGTGTTGCTGAAGAGTGGGCCAGATTACCTATATCTAGTAGTGGACGGGCGTAGGTAGACCGATCATGACTAAAGAGGCTAATTACGAACGAAACCCAAAAATTGATTGCCAATACAATTCTAGCCACTTTATGGTTTTCGTGAAAATACTATACTAAGCTTCATTAAAGTAAACTTACGGTTAAAAAATAGGGTTACATTTAAAAAAAGGGTAAGGACCCTTGTTTTATATGTTACTACATTTAAAGAGTATTATGACAGAGTAACTATGATATTCTTTTAACTATAATACTTAAGCATTATATCCACAAAACAAACAGAAATCTCCTGATTAATAAGGGATTAGATTTACGAATTAAGGTGCTTGTTGCGTTCGTTTTCAACTAAATGTAATTGGGCTATAAATGTGAAGTATTTTACACAAAAAACACCACTGTTATCTATAGGATTCACAGAAGGTTATAATAATTTATACCTAATAAATAATGTTGCTCAATTTTTAAATTTAAAAAGTACTAACAAATAAAAATACCGCTTAAAATATTTTCTTTATTTATTAGTTACATTCATAATTGGATTGTCATATATAAATTCAAAAAACAATAATACGCTAGCTTAAAGACAATATTTTATTTTGCATGAAGCAAAAGACATTCGTATGTCACTCATTGTTTATTTTTCTGTTTTACTTATCTTACGTTTAAAAAATATTAAAAATGTGTATATTTTGGAAAACAAAAATAACAATGAAGATGGGTACATATAACAGTAATATATTAAATCACATTTCAATATTCTATACGACTAGGCATAAAACACTACATAGTAAAAAATAAAATTGCAGAATAATAATTATTAACACTCAAAAATCAAGTTACTTAATTTTTTAAAATAAACAGAATTATTAAAGAGGAATGTTTGTCTACACAATCATGCAGAAGTTAAAGCAATAAATTTCAAATGTCGTTTTAATTTACAAATAAATGTTATTAATAAGAAATTACAACATTATATATATAAATATATATATATATATATATATATATATATATATATATATATATATATATATATATATATATATATATATATATATATATATATATATATATATATATATATATATATATATATATATATATATATATATATATATATATATTTCTTAATGTAGTAATTTCTTAACTGAAATTATATTTGTTTTATAAATTCATAATTAATACACTCTAAAAGACAATTTTGTAATTAATATGAAAAAGAATTTTGTAAATGCTTCTTATGGATTCACTTTATTTATTTTTAGCATTTTCTTCTAAGAAAAAAACATTAACATTTCTGACCTATTAATTCATATCGTACTATTTTATCCTACATTAAATATTTGAAGTCCAGTTTGAAAATTTGATATCTACTCGAAAATCATGTACATTTTTTCTTAGGCGGTAGAGAAGGTAGTAGAAATGTTTGAAAATGCTAAAATGATTCCAACCTAGCGTTATTGAAAGAATTATAAATGCAGTATTAGATATTTATATGAAATTACTATTTACCCTGAATTTTGGTTCATTATTGAATCTCTCATTAACCATCGACGTAAATTCTATCTATACTACATATATTACGATCACGACTGTAATAAAGTGCAAAAATTTGAAATAACATCTATTATATGAAATGTTCCCCGAGACAGGAAGTACCCCGTTGGCAATGAGGTTGAGAACGCATCGTTACAATTAATGGGCCTTGTCATATGTGTCCTTGTGCTGATATCCGGTGACGTAACCGGAGTTATCGACGAGTTCTTTGCGACCCGCAATGCCTTTTCCCTTTCCTGTCTGATCGAAGCGTTGCTTGTGCGAGCCGGTGTATTTGCTTGTATCCGTCAGCCTATCTACAGCTGCTGCAGCAGCCGGTGATTTCGGGAGCTGCAAAAATTTAAATTTGATATGTTATAATAAAGAAAACTACGGCTTACACTGACAATAGAAGTTTATTTTTACAAACTTTATCAAGGAAATACAATTATATATAAAAGTAAGACTATGTTTTTGATTGAACATAATATCCAGTCACAAAACGGAATGGAATGGAAAGGCAGTACCGGGCAAGATTTAAAATTATCCAGCTATAAGTAACAACTACATAATTTTAAAAATATCGTATCTTACATGTGAAGTAATGCCAGGCTGTCCACAAGTAGTCAACTTGCTTTTTATTTCTTCCAATTCTACTTTCTTACTTTTCGCCAAATCGTCTAAGAATTTCTGATAGTCCTCAATTCCAACTTTAAGGGACTTGAGCTTTTTAAAATGAATGGCAGTGTCTGTTGTGGTGATTTTCTTGCCGTCAATAACTTTTGCTTGCTTCATCCATTTGTCGCTTTGAGACAGGGTAATGTGTTTGCCATCTGACTTAGGGTCACCAAATTTCGAAAACGCTTTGAATGCATCCTGCAAAAAATAAGCCAGATAGTTTTTCAACTATAAGTACTTAATACGTATATAATAAGAAGCTCGTATTCAACAGTGAGACATACATATGAGCTATAAAAATGGAATGGATACTGTATTCGATCGTAGTGTAGACTTTTACTCCAAATATACTATAATAGAATTATTATTCTTAATAAATTCCCTTACAAAAATAAACACATTGAATATTTAAAAAATAGCAGGTGACGGAACTGCCATTACCTATTACGTAATGATGATCTAATATCTAATTATGGAACAGACCTGGCGTTTACCAAAGCAGTGATATCGCTGTGTTGAAATCGTTGCATGTTTAAGGTAGATATCAGATCAAATAGAACAGTCGCTAATATCTTATACACATACCTATAACACTATAATTATTAGACTTTAAGGAATAGTGTACTATGATCTAAATTATTTTCTTTTGAGTATTATCTTCCTATGACGACTTTAGCTCAATAGCGAATCTTTAAAACATACCGTGTATGAATATATATGTGGCCTACAGATATTTATCCACAAGCATGGTGTTAATTTCTACTCCTCTAGAAATTTGCAAGCCTCGTGCCCAGCGGTGGGGCATACATAGACTGAAAATATATTAATTTTCTATAGGTAAAATGGGTAAAATAGGTAAAATTTAATCAAACAATTATGAGTTTTCGTTCGTGATCAATGCATCTTGGTTTTCCTTATTTCAGTGCCAGTGCCACGGTTTGCATAATTTTGGCCGTCTTGAACCGTAGTACATCAGAAAATCGTATACGTATTAAAATGTTAAGGAACGCGAGCGGTGTCCAGACATCTGAAATGCATGCGTTGCACTGTCGAATTTCTTTATTCTATTTTAGTAGATTTAGAACATCTCGTGTAAATATCTATAATAATTTTACCGGTCGTCCAGCGTGGTGATTGTGGGCCAATGTTCAATCTTCCCAGCTTCGGATAGGTCTATGTCCCGCAATGGGACTGTGTAAGTTGTTAAACTATCAGTACATGTTGAACGAATTTAAAGCCGTAGGCAAATGGATACACGGCAAGTTCTACTATCTAGACCTTCGGCAAGTTTGCAAAACCAATACAAGTGGCCATACAAATGTATGAACACTGTTGGCCCTGTGGAAAAACTACTACCGCTCTGAAGTGAAACAAGTGACTGCGAATCGGGACAAACTACATCAAATAAATTCTATATACGTTGGCGCTTGCCTTCGCTGAGCCAACTAGGTAATCGACATCGAGCTATGGCAAAGCAAGGCAAATATATTGTCTATAGATTGATTGGCAACACTCGGCGTTAGCTGAATCATCATTATCCGTAAAGCTGGCAATACGTATTGCCAGCTTTACGGATAAAGATGATTCAATTTTAAATAAGAACTCACCATGCTCTCTGCGAAGAAAGGGAACATCGCGTGGAAACATAAATACCAGAAATAGTTACGAAGGGAGATTATGTTTTGTATGATATATCGATTATTTTGTATTATTATATTTTGTATAAACGAGAAGGGGCACGTATCCAGAAATAGTAGTAGGTCACAAGCGTTACTTTTTTTATGAAAAAATCTTTTCAATAGTATTATATGTATTTATTACACCTTAAGCGAGGTAGCGTTGTCCTCATTTTTGCTTGGCGTTCCGTTGGCCGCTCCCGAAGCTGTCCCGTTTTCCAACTTGATATCCTTCACCTCTTGCGTCACTTGCTCCACCGCGTCTGACATTTTCACCGCTGAAATGTAATATGCTTATTATTGTTTTCATAGTATCAGTATAAAATAATTCCATTAGATAAAAGTACCAAAATTCCACAAGCGACAGCTTCTTCAGCCTTAGTGCAATTTCTATTTTTTGATTCTTACAAGGCAATAATTTGAATGTATCATGCATATATTTGAAAGGAATACGGAAAGACGAACACAACATCATCAATAAATGTTATTTTTATAATTTTTCATAAGAACCGAAAATGATCACTATCTTTTCTTCTAGATATTGAGATCTTTTCTTCTACTCTGAAATGTTTTGAAAATACCCAAAAGCCGACGCATGACACAAATGTATGGAGAACAATGCAAGAAATACAGAGAAATCAGGTGTTCTATCTACTTTACAAATTGTGAGGTCCATCAATGATTTAAAAATAGAAATAATTATAGCCTTATCACAGGAGACAAAATTGCTCACTAATCTCCATCGATAACGATCATCCTTAAAAATTACACATTTTTAAGGATGATCGTTATCGATGGAGTGGAGTGGATCGAGAGGAGTGGATCGATCGCTTTGTTTTTGTATATTGCATGGAAAAATTCACATGCAATTATGTTTTATCAAAATTAATATTAATATGGACTTGGTAATAAAGTCAATCGTTATTTCATATTTTATAATCTGATTTTATTATCTTGAAACAAATCAATAGCGTAAATTTTTGCCGCTCAGAACAAGAACGAGCATACTTATCTTCCCGCAGGGGAGATACGTATCCATTTATATTACCTTTCACAAAAAATCAAATAAACAAATTAAGAATTTTTTCACGCAATGGATCTCAGTTATTCATGATTATAATAATTTTACTATAACATTGACTATTATTTTATATGAAGTAGTACATCTGATAGACTTTTATAGAATGAAAAAGACAAATTACGTCAGCCATAACGTACATATACGAGTATGTGGTGATCTAGGAAGTAATAATAAACGCCAATCAAATCATTTTGATTGGGTTTCACTAAGACGAATTTTAATATACCTAATTTCGCTACGATGAATGTGAGAAGAAGAATGGGTGGAAGGATGGATGAGTGTGGAGAAGGCGGGGAGGGTGTGCCGCCGGGATCGTAGCGGATGGAACTCTGTGGTCTCTGCCAACCCCTGCTGGGGATAGGAGTGAATATATAATAATAATAGTAATCGAATAATTTTCATTAGGAATTTAAATAATAATAACTGCTGAATTACGTTTACAGAAAAAAGTCAAGCAAGAAATACATTATTATGATATTTAGAATATTAGTTTAGTCAAAATGACATGGCAAACGTAGTCTGTCTAGCCGGAAAAAGTGTCAATTTTAATTGCATTCTTTTTTAAAAAATTGTTTATAAAACATTATGGGTCCGGGTATAGTATATTGGGTGGTATACATTGTGGGTTCTTTTACAACCCATATATGGTCCCACAGTTTGTAATAAGTTCCTGCAGCCTATACATAATATACATATATGCATTCTTGCCTGAAGCAGAATTTGAACCTATGTGAACTCCGAAAGCGATAACTTCGCCACTAAACCATTTAGTTCATCAATAGTTAGTTATACTGATGTAATTCCTGTGAACGATTTGGGTTCCAGTTAATGTAAGTAATTATCACTCGGAATCCATCCAATGACAAGGTAACATAAACAATCGCTGTCGGTATGATGTCATACAAAAATAAACAAAACAATGTTATATCCATTATCTACGAGCTAACGTTATTGACAAGATTCATAGCGTCTCACGTTTAAACGCTAAACTCGGGAATTACCTCACCGACCTTGTAAGACCGATTCGCTAGGTATTTTTGTAAACGTCAGCTGAGATTCAAAACTTGTGTTATCGTACAGTAAAAATATTAGTCGAACCGAATCTAAACGTTTTTATCTCGCTAATCAACCTTGGACAAGCGTGATGGGTAAATGGCCCTCCCTCCAAAAATGAAGAAGTCTCCCTCCAAAAAAAAAAGCAGCCCAGCAGTGGGATATACATGGGCTATGAATCATTACTGTTTACTTCATTAATTCAAGCACAGCTCTCTCTCAGATCGGAGATTAAGACTTTGTATCTTCCATCGGACTAATGATGTGAACCGTTTGTTAGCACAAGCATTATCAGCTTGGAGTAATTAATAATAATTCTAAACATTGCTAATTTTTTTAAAGTAACTATTGATAATGGTCAATATCATTCATTTGAATTCTTATGGAATCCACACATAGAGTTCTCTCAAAATGCACATCCTAGTCCGATCGTCAGCATATGCTATATGGTTGAAACTGATTTTTGTAGCACGACATACAAAATATAAATAGCTAGTATTTATTTTATATGTATGTATATATATTTTTTTACTTTGCTTTCAGCTTCGATTAACAGGACAATGTGCAAACTAAAATAAATGAATGAAACCAAAAAATCATTCCTATCGATCTTCCATTGTGATCATTAAATTTTGAGTTGACTTATAACCTTGAGATTTGACGGTATCTTGGAGACAATAAAAACTAATAATAATAAATGCAGGTAAGTAGGCGGGGTCATAAACTTTACAATTAGGTACTCCTCAACTGTTCGTCACCGTAGGTGCCATAATGGATATTAAATCTAGACTAAATGATCTGACCTACGCTCGAAGGACACGCCTGTCATATGCGCGACACTTCCTCGTTGCAAGTATTCATCTGGAACGATTTTGTAATCTGATACAAAATGAGATGCAAACGTGATTTATATATAGATCAGACTCTTATTCTATACTGCTCACGTCACTTCCTACACTCTTAACCGATACGCACCTACAAAATTTTCCAATTTGTTACCTTAGGGTCCTAGGGGTAAGCAGAGATCACAGACTTCTATCTGCTACGATCCCGCCACACTTTCTTTGTTTCATCCACACTCATCACTCGTTTCATACAAGATTGGCAGTTAAGGGTACTTTTGACCTGGCCTATCTTTAGAACTTCAGCAATTTGGTCAAAGTATGTTCTCCTTGGTCTTTCCCTACCAACCCTTCTATCAACATCCATATTTTATACAGATGCATAATAAAATTATTCATACTTTCGATGGCAGGTAACGAACAGTTGCATATAAATATAATAATATTATAATAATACGATGAAGTGTGTTGTGGGGTGATGTAGCAATAATTTAAACATAGTCTCGTGTACAACTTATGGAACATAAAATTGTTGTGTTTTAGAAGAGGTTAGCAAGAAAGCACTAAATAATTGCCGCCCAAGGACATCAGCCACACCAAGGATAATGAAAGTGTGTGCACTTAGAATAAAATGCAAGTAATGGGAAAAGATGAGGGAAGTATATAAAGAGAAAATGATTTGGGCCTCCAAATCCCTGCACTCATGGTATGAAACCGTAGTGTAACATGTATTATCTGAAACGATTACAACTATGATGATCTAAATAGCTAAGTTACCGCCTTCGCGGTTAATGTTGCTGCCCATCCACACATTGAAATTAGGTAGATGAAACCCAAAATCTACCGATGACCTAATTAGCTCAGTGGCGCAACGACTATATTCGAAGTCAATAGTCGTGGACTCATTTTCCGCATCGGGATTAATATATGTATGGCCTACAGGTTATACAGGACACTAACCCACCACGCTTGTCCAAAGCGGATTAACGGGGCACATAGACTCGGATTAAATACCTGCAGACCATACATATATTTATCGCGATACGGAAATCAAACCCGTGACAATCACTCTGAAAGGGATACCGTCGCCACTGAGCTAATCAGGTCGTAAGTTTCATTAGGTAAATAGTAACAGTAGGTCAATTACAGCTTTGTATCGCTGACCACTCCTTTATTAACAAGTGACATATGAAATATGCTCGCTGTGGGATCATTAAAGGGTTAACGCCTGTTTTGACCTAAATTCAAACTTGTTTTGGTAGTTTACCGTAGCCGGTCACAATGGCGGATGTCTTCCCAACGTTGACGGACATCCGCCATGTGTCCAGCTACTCGGGTAGCAGATTCGCCAAAGACCAATAATGGACTGTTACGACGATATGTTGATGATGAATTATCAAAATATTTGAAGGGTCAGTATCAGTTATTTTTAAGTAACAAAAAAATTTGTAAAATTAATTTTAACTTACTTTGCCGTCGGGATCTGATTCGTAAATGTGATAAAGTTGGTTGTGAATTATATACTGCAAATTTTTATAATTATCTAAACCTCCTAATATTTACAAATAAGATTTTGTTAACTATACGTCAGACATTTCAATTCAATCTAGTAGGCTGGTTCAAAAATAACCCTAACGTTATATTATAAGAATTTATATAGTTAATAAAAAAATTTCGTCTGAAAACAATCAACTTCAAAAGTGTCCACAAGTTAATTATTTATACACTATAATAATAGGTACATGTTGGTTTGATTTTTTAAAAAACCTACGAACGGTTTCCTGAATCAGAAAAGCCATTGAAAAAACATATATTTCTTATTTCTAGTTAATGTTAAACGCTCATAACTAAACATTCCTAAATAGCTACCTATCTTCATATCTCGGTTAATAGAAAATTGACGAGGCAAGAAATCATCTAAAAATTAAGTTATCGTAATTTATTTTTGAGATAAGTGAATCTGACGTCAACCCTTACTTAAATACTATTAAAACGTGTTTATTTTTACATCAAACTCTGACATAGATATTTATTTAGATAAGTCTGAGGGCATAGACTACCCCGTCTTGCCTATGTAGACACTGACCTAAAGAAAAGTTTAAGTAAAAATTGGCTATAATAAATAATCAAGTTTTACTGGGTTTGTTTTTTATTTTCATTAGACTTTCAATTCATTTTATCTTCTGGCGGAATTTGAAAGTATAAAATGTGAAATAGGTATTTATTTGTAATCTATGCAACTATTTAGTATCTATGGTCGAAAATAGAACACAACTTTATTTTTATGCCACTATTTAAGCGCTTAGGCACGTACATCACAAAACAAATATGGAACAATAGCCCCACTTCATTTGCAATGTACGACATTATCATTAAAGTTAATGTAGTTGTCTTAACTAAAACTACTCTCTTGGAAAATAGGGGACACAATAAATTAGAAATGTAGATCTTTTCCACGTGGGAAACTTAGTTCTTATTTATCCTAAAGTAGGGAACGAAACTCTTACAGATGTTTCTCATAATGGTAGAGCCATACATGAATGAGACGATTCGGTCGCAAAAGTACCACAGCGTCATAGAATATCAGCGTTAAGTGGTAGTAATTTTCTGTCACCGCGTTTCGTAAGGTACATGGTTTTCAAGTCCTTTCTCTCCGTGACTATTAAATCTTTGCTCTGTCATTAAGAGCCTCAATGTATCTGCAATGCCCTTAGATTCGCAAATGTCAGTGGAAGGCAGTGTTTACTTACCATCACGTGACAACTTGCTTGTTGTCTGTCTATTCGATTAAAACATATTAGTACATCTTATATCCGTATGTATATTTTTCAAAGTATTGGAACCCTTTACGATGATATTAATGACGATTATTTGTTGAGAAACAAACCCTCAGTTTATTGAAACTGAACTCTTTAAAATTTATTTCACGAAATTAACGTTTCAAGTACATCTTTGACGATAAATTCATCGCTAATACAATGAAATAATAAAAAAGTAGTTCTAAGTCTATTTTAAATGGAAACTTCTACATGACGAGGTATTTAAGATATTTGATTAAAATAACGATTAAATGTACAGAATAACAATGTGCAAGGCCTATAAATATATGTCTGTCGTCATTACGTCAGTAAGGTGATATCAACAGGTCGTCTGTATTATGAATGTAAAGTGAAATATCACAATGAACTCATCAATTCACAGTCTAGAAGTCTATTATATACATTTCATTGACAAATTTTATTTAAAAACATAAATTAAATAATATTAATATAACATTTTAACATTGCTAATAAATAAATTTGTATTTTATTACGGTAATTCAAAATTAAAAAATATAAATTTAAATTAAAATAAATAGTAATTCAAAATTAAAAATTATAATTAAAAAATATTCAAATTTTTTCGCATAATTTTTAAAGTTTCTTATAATAAAATATGTTATTGTTGTTAATATCTTAGCCGATTGGACTACGGCACCAAATTCTGAGAAATTTCAACTAAGCAGTATATTTATGTGACATAAGTGTGTGCGAAAACACAGAAGGCATTTTCTTGTCCTAATCCTTCTTCGTCAAACTGAAAGAAAATTTATCGATATATCTAGAGGAGAATTCTGAAATGTCTTCAACACACAACAAGCAATCTGAAATGTCTTCAATACACAAACTACTTTCAGAGACCCAAAAACTTAAATTTATCTTTCAAATAAATATCAGTTTTGGCTGGAATTTGAACCCAGAACATCTGGCTCAAATGTCAGGTACTCTTACCAATAAGCAAAACATTCATATAAAATATAGGTAACTAGTAAAACATATTTAAGCCGTTTAATCAAAAATTATTTAATAATTTTTAGCTTATAGCCTTGAGAACCAATTTCATCGTGAATGGGAAACATATGAGTTTCCAAAGATATTTCTTGATAAGCAATGCTACTAAATGAAACGGTCGATTATTTAATACAGGTATTTTCATGGTTTTTGATAATCTCTATTCTTAGAGACATGCGTGTTAATTAATTCATTTTTGCTTATATCAGTGATAAGTTTACTCGACAAGCCCAAAGTTTTGGGTTCGAAGCCCGATCGAAATTAATTTGTTTTAAAATATAAAAATAAAATTGGTTTTCTTGTCTTTTGTATAAAATAATTTGTGTTTTTCTTTAATAATTTCAAAAAAAGAAATCGAGTAAATAAAGGTGGATTCGAACGCAAGTGTGTCTTCTGTGGTAACAGAAACATTCAGGCACTTAAACGAGTAACCTGCATAGTTGACACTATTGTGATTTCATAGTTGAGGTCACATTGAATTGGCCAAGGTAACATCCTAATATTCATTGCACATATGCGATAAAAAAATAACGATATTCAGAATGTTGAGAACTAAAAGCAAATACTATAAATACGTACGAGTACCAACAGCGTAATAAAATATACATTAATACTACCATACGAACACCATACCACACATAATTCGAAGTGACCCTCGTATTTTTTAATATTCACGAATAAAGTGGTTAGGGACAAGCAAACGGTATTATGGAGGGATATCTTAAAAGTGAAATAGCGTGCGAAAAGTCAATAGTGCTAATAACCTTGCAGGTTTCTATAGCAGCAATACAACGTTTAGCTTAGTTTATATACTTTCTCAATCCCCACGAATGTTTTTCGTGCGGTTAAACATTAATTGGGGTTACGAAAATTTAAAAAAATAAAATATCTTTTTTCTTTTTATTTTATTTTTAATTTCCTTAAAATACACATTGATATTTTTGATAGTATGCATTTAACATGCATACTATCAAAAATATCATTTATCAAACAGTTAATCGGTAAAAAGAAACTACAATACTTATTACCATTAAAGATTGTTATTTTATATAAAAACATATTTATAAACCTTTTCTTTAGTATATGTTTGCATTTGCTCGCAACTTGCTTTTAAGAAAGCCTTACTTAATGTAAATATTTAAAGATTGTTATAATATTTTATATAAAGATATATTTATAAACTTTTTCTTTAGTATATGTTTTGCATTTGCTCGCAACTTGCTTTTAAGAAAGCCTTACTTAATGTAAATATTTAAAGATTGTTATTTTATATAAAAACATATTTATAAACCTTTTCTTTAATATATGTTTTGCATTTGCTCGCAACTTGCTTTTAAGAAAGCCTTACTTAATGTAAATATTTAAAGATTATTATTTTATATAAAAATATATTTATAAACTTTTTCTTTAGTATATGTTTTGCATTTGCTCGCAACTTGCTTTTAAGAAAGCCTTACTTAATGTAAATATTTAAAGTTTGTTATTTTATATAAAAACATACTTATAAACCTTTTCTTTAGTATATGTTTTGCATTTGCTCGCAACTTGCTTTTAAGAAAGCCTTACTTAATGTAAATATTTAAAGATTGTTATTTTATATAAAAACATACTTATAAACCCTTTCTTTAGTATATGTTTTGCATTTGCTCGCAACTTGCTTTTAAGAAATCCTTACTTAATGTAAATATTACCATATCATCGATTCCAGTATTCTGTAATAGTTCACAGATGGATTGGCCCCTATCAAAAATGAGGGGACTTGACGCAATAGACTGGTCAAAATAGACATAGACCCTTGCATTAATTCACAATGCAAAGGTCAATCCTATGTGTGCAAAACAATTTATACAACTTTAAAGGTCGTAAAAATGGGTTTTTTGGCCAAATGGTAAGTTTTACGATAAAAATAGCTCAGACTAAAATTGTAGATTATCTACTTAAATTGTCCTTATATTTTTTTCTCTAAGATTTACCATTACTAATTTGACCGGGCTATAATTCCCGACTAGACGCTACTGCTAATCTATTGTTATATTCTCCGAAACTCGCCACGTATATTATCATGACAAGAAATGGGGTGGCTTTACTCTATTCCGGGAACCACACAGCAAATATATACACCTATAATAAAGCATTATAACTTTAACAAATTTTTATTCCCCATGAAATTAGCCCGTAATGGCCAAAAATATAATATCGCAACATGCTAATTTAGCCATTTACAATGTTGTTTTATCATTGAATGAAGGTCACTGCATTTACGCGTCATTGATATATTTATCTTATCACAAAATTGTATTATTTTGTTTATCTAATACTTACACTTTCCGATACTTTATGACACTAGGAAATTCGATGTTATCAAATTGTTTGTTAATATGTTATTACTTGATTTTACTTGACTTTGCTTGTTGGTATAAGAAAATGATATGTTATAGGGCGCCCGTCATAGCAGAGGGACTGCCGAAATGGAATGGGTGTTTTTGGGAAACATTTCATATGATATATATGAAATATACCCTTAATTATTAACCCTTAATTTTTTATGGGATGTATTAATAGTTAAAGGTTTATAAAAAAGGATTGACAGAAATGTTTTTCTGTAAAATATGAAAATATGTTTAAAAATATATCCATTCATACGAAGCAAAATGCGTAATTGTTAAATTGGGTATTAAATTTAATTTAAAATACATACACGTAGCTAAATTTAAAATATAGAGAATATTTATTAGATAATTTAATATACAATTAATATTTATTTTTTCATATTTACATTTTCTTTAGATGACCAATTACATAAATATTTTTTAAATTAAAACTATAGACAATACTTACATTCTATATGGTAGGATACTTCACGAGGAGCTCACATACACTATTGTGTTAGAATCCACACGGTTTACAAAAATGCACACTTCCCGCGTCCGTCGTACTACCGATATAAACACACCAGTGTTGTCTGTCCGTCGGGTGGTATCAGATTGAGCGCGGCGTGATGCGTCCGACGCATGCGTAATCATGGTTTGCAGCGCCATTTTCCCATCTCGTTGTTTTTCTCCCCACAGCTCCCATTAACATTACTGACGCTGAACAAATGGCCTAGTTCTAAATTTTATGACAGCTTTTCCTTGCTATTCGTTCTTTTAAGAGTGGCTATTTAAATACATGCTAGAGTAGACGAAAGACAACAGTTTCTGAATGCACTTCTGAATAATTTATCAATTATGAACCAATGTTCTCATGCTAATGAAGGTGTTAATTTTTTAAAAAGCGGATACAAGTAAATTGCAATCACCCAAGGCAAATTTCATTCCATGGCATGAGACCTCTACTGAACTAACTTCGTAGGCCAGAAAATTCGTTATTACAGAAAATAAATTATTTTTTCCATTAACTTGTATTAATCTTTACCTGAATGTAATAAATTTGTGTTAGTTGTATAACAGCTGTGTTATTTTAACAGAAATATAGCGTAAAAATTAATTTAAAAAGTAAATTAAAATGAAAGATTAGTTTTAAATGGAAGATTAGTTTTTAGTATCGTAATAGTATATTCGTTATTATCAGTTACGTACAGTGCAGTAGAAGTTTAACTGTCATGAAAACCCGTGGCAGATTGTGCTGAATAACTTTAAAATTATTTTATTTAATAAATTATCTTTTTTGGCTGCTCGACACCTTTGTTTGTTATGGAAACGAAAGCTACAAGAAAAATTCAAGCAGTACTGGTTTTGTCACGTAGTTTTTTATACTTGTGTATAAAAGGTTTGATTATAGATTGTAAGTTTATATGTGTATATATGGGACTCGTGTTTCTCAAGTTGCGCAGCACTGCATCACCGTGAAGGTCGGGCGGTGGCAGAAAATCATTTTCTCTGCTCAATGAACAGAGTTTTTGCTCTGAGCATCGCCCATTTCCATCTGTATGTATTGTTGAGCAATATTGTAACGTGTATTCATTTATTTATTTAATACTTTGTTGTACACATAAAACATCACATACAAAAATTAATAGGAAAGAAAATGTACAAAGGCGAGCTTTACTCAAAATTGAATTTTCTTCCAGCAAACCCCCCTGAAAGAGATAAGATAAGCTGTGAGGATAGAAATAAGTGTACAACAACCAAATATAATAATAATATACATTGCAATACATACTATATAAAACCATATATATATATATATATATATATATATATATATATATATATATATATATATATATATATATATATATATATATATATATATATATAATATTGAAAGGAAATGTTCTTTAATTCTTCTCTTAAATACATTCAGTGACAGGCTATCACGTATAGTATGTGGGAGAGACTTCCACAAACGCACTGCACGTACAGTCAATGAGCCACCGTAACGGCTGGAAGAATGCGGAGAATACGTTTTTTAGGAGCCACGAGTCAGTGGACTACAGCGCATTAAGCTTTTACGGTTGAAGCATATTTTGCGAACAATAATTCCATCAATGTAGCGAGGCATCGTTTTTGTTCACACTTTGATATTCGAATAATTAAAGATAGTCCGTCAAACCAATTGATATGTGGGTGGGTACAAAAGTTCGGAGAATCACGATAAGTTGGAAATGACCCGCGGCCTCAACCTTCAACATCAGTTTCGACTCCTAAAAACATTGAACGCGTGCAAAGAAAATTGTTGAGGAATCCACGAAAACCTTTCTGGAAGATTGCAGGATCAACTGGCATCAAAAAACGTCGGTAAACTGCAAACCATCCAGCAGTTGAAAGAAATTGATGACCCACAAAGTTCTGGCACGGTTTTGACGCCTAAACATTTACAGTTTGTGTAAAAAGTATTCGTACACCCAGCTTTTTTTTACAAAATAATTGTATCGAACAATACATGATAAACGAATATAAGTTATCAGGTCTTCTTTTCTTGATTTCAAAACAATAAACTATTGAAATAAAGTGATTTCGGGTAGTTCAAAAAGGTATTCTTAATCATTTTTATTTATGGCATCGAATCGACAAAATTTTTGGTGATGGTAGAAAAAATTTCTTTCCGTTCTTTTTGATGACTTCGATGAACTCCGCGGGATTCGAAGCCGGTCTTTCCCTAATTGTATTTTCTAAAACACTCAACAAATGCTCAATAGGATTTAAGTCCGGTGATTAGGGAGGAGTATGCAATTGGCCAGGTACATTATATAATAGCCAGTTTTCAGTATTATAAGCCGTGTGCTTCGGATCGTGTCTTGTTGAAATGAAAAATCACTTTCAAACCAAGTTTTTCCGAACTCACTGCTAAACTTTTTTTCAAAATGTTAATGTTCATGTTATGGTCCATAATTCCGACTCCTGCAGCACTCATACAGCCCCACACAATTATCGAACTACCACCGTGTTTCACAGTCGGTATCAAATGATTTGGATGAAGTTCAGAGATTTTTTTCGCCACACTGTATACCTAAATTTAATATATACGAAAATATTAAATTTACTTTCATAGGAGATGACTTGGTTCCAGAAATCACTTTCTTTATTTCTGTATTTTATGACGAATGCAACTTGCATTTTCGCTTCGATTAATTTTGTTGACAAAAAAATTTTTCTTCAAGCCTCGACCATGATATCCATCCTCAACCGGCGGGCTTGCATGAGGAGAATAATGAGTGTGGAGGAAGCAAGGGAATTATGCCAAGATCGTAGCAGATGGAAATCTGTGGTCTCTGCCTACCCCTACAGGAGACAGGCGTGACGATATGTATGTATGTAATTCCATCCTGCATGGTATCAGCAATCGTCGAAGCAGATATTTTAGGGTTTTTTTTTTTACAAGACGTACGATAAATCTTTCATCAGTACATGAAAGAACGTCCGGTCGACTTCTATGCACATTTTTTACAGTCTTTCGCGAGCCAAAAAAATCGATTGATCATGGATTGAAATGAAACTTAACAGTTGTCTTCCGTAGAGTCTACTATACCTGATGATGCCTCGTGTTGAGGCGAAACACATGTCATTTGCAAGGTGGAAAAGTGGTAGTGTCTGTTTGGTGTTGTAGATAGTGGTTGAGAGGTGGAGAGTTGTTGACGGCCGTCTTTCGGTAAAATTGGTTTAAGTTCCCCAGTATCCCCACTTCTCCCAGTAGGAAAACACACATTATTAATTTTCTGTTTTTGTTTTGCTTGTCGCGGATCTTAGCTAAGTAAAAATTCTGACTGTCCACATAGTAATGGATTTCCGCAAACTAACGCCTGACTCCATTAATCATCTTAGTTCAATGTATAAAATCTGCCGGCAGACGGCGAAAATACAGGGTTATTTCCTAATTAGTTATAGACTTCCCGACGAGCTAGATTTGATGCAATGGATCGCATTAACATTGCTGAAGAAAAGGGTAAAAATATATAATTATGAGAAACGTGAGGCTTAGAGATAAATTATTCATTGATCGGATCTACTATTACATGTGCCTCATGTTATTCATTATTTTATATTTTGGTCCCCACAAAATAAAGGTTGTATATCAAAAAATATATTTCAATATATTTTTTGATTTACAACTGATTAATTATATATTCAATTTTTTATAACTTTTCCTATAGATTTGTATAAGTATAAAATATTTTAAAACAGAAAGGAATTTTAAGAAAAACAATGAATCAGTGGGCTCTCGCACCTTCGCCCTTTGACGAACTCTAGCAAATGTAAAAACCGTGGCAAAACAAATATATTATAGCAACGGTTTATAGTTGTCAGAGTAGTTTTTTGGTTGTTACTGTGTTACCGATTTTAGTACAGTGAATACAGGGATCCAAAGGGCCAATTCCTTTTCCGTTTCTTTATATCCTTCTTTTTTCCTGTGCTCTCAGCCCTGCGTATGCTTCTGGGCAGCAATCGTTGCTTACCAACAAGTAACCCGTTTCCTCGCTTTCCTACCACTTTCATAAAAAATTCAAATATTACGGCGAGGGCTTTTCTATAACTGCAAAGTGTCTTTGGTGGTGTGGTTGTGTGTGGTGTTTTGCGCACATACTCCAACAGTTTAAGCCGTCGTAGTAGAAACAGTGCCCTAGAGCCCGAATATCTTGCATTTATTAGTATTTTATACTAATAATAGAACAAATAACGACATATCCCAACTAAAAAATATATTCCAAGTGGAAAGTTCTTTGGTGGCAACCTGTTTTTATCTACAAAAAATATGAAGTGTGGATAATAAATAAAAATATGGATTCAAAGGAACATACCCAAGTTAAATTGAAATTTTGTAAAATCCATATCTAAGAAGTGTTGCTCATAGAAACATGATAAGGAACGACGAACAATAAATCTTTATTTTCCTAACTAAAAAAAATAATGTAATTGAAATAATAATTAATAAACTCTAAATAATTTTTCATATGAGGAAATAAAAAAAATATAATCATATTAAACGTGTTTAGAATAAATATATTTATTACATCTAGATGATATTTATTAATAGTTTGAAATAAATTATATTAAAAAAAATAATACATAAATCTTCATAGAAAAAAATGCAAAAAAAAAATACATATAATTGTAAACTTAACTAATAAGGAAAGTAATTTCATTACCTACCATAAATATTTCATTATTATCACATCACATTTTGATAATAAAATAACCTATAAGTAATACAAAATATGTAACAAGAGAACAATAAATAAAAAATTCTAAGACTGATTGCAATTTGTACTATGAGTCTATCAAAGACAGTAAATCTCCTAGCTTTGGTAATACAACATCAGGTAATGGTTCTATTTTATTTTTACGAATGTTCTCCAAATCTTTAGTTGAAGTAACACCAGTGAGCACAAGGAGGGTTTGGAAGCCGCAACGCACACCAAACTCAATATCTGTACTGCATCTGAAGTGAAAACAAATTTGTATTCAATTAAGGTTTTTTCACAAAAATATATTGAAATAATAAATTATATATGAAAAGATTGCACAATAGTTTTACGAAACATATGTCTCTAAATTTTCATTAAAAATACTCTTTTTTACAACCCATATATCCCACTGATGTGCACAGGCTTCCCAATTTTGGAGCAGTGGAGATTAACTCAGCATGCTTGTCCAAGGAGGATTGCCAGGCTACCCAGACTCAAAATAAATATTTATTCAGATGTGCGAATTGAACCCATGACCATTGACACCAAAAGTAGTAGTTATGCCACTGAGCTAATTAGGTTATCAATAGATTTTGGGTTGCATCTACTCAATTTAAATCTTTGTGGATGGGCAGCAATATTGTCATAAGTAAAATTGCTTACCGATCTCCAATCATCAAAGTCCTTGCAGAATTCAAGCCACAAGATTCAAGGTAATTTCGAATGTACTCATTTGGTTTTCCAAGAACCAATGCTTTCCTCTCTGAACATGTTTCCACAGCTCTCACTAAGGTTCCCGTTCCAGGCACAATAATAGAACTGGATTTGGGGAAACGCTCATCCGTGTTTGTTGCTACGAACATACAGTCTTCAGATGCCAAATATGAAGCAGCCTTCATAAACTTTGGGTAGCTTACATGCTCATCAAAACCCACAACCACTGCTCCAACTTCAGAGTCCAAATCTGTTGGTTTCATTGATTTAAAATCTGCCTTCACAGGATCTGGCTGCAAAAATATATTTGTTCCTTTAAATTTTGGCATCAACTTTATATTCACTACTTCTTTGTATAAATTTAACGAGTCTTAATTGTATATAAAAATATACAATTAAGACTCGTTAAATGATTTTGAGTTGCATCTCATCTACCCAATGAAAGTCTGTATATGGATGGCCAGTAACAGCCTGAGTAATAAAAATCAATCTGTGATCCCAAATTCTCCAGTAAAGTTAGAGAATTAGTTCAGAAGAGGACTGGATGATTAATGATGATTCAATTTCATTTAAAGTTCAATAAGAGCTTATAATACTACTAATATTTGAGGAATTATTTCCTAATTTAAGAGTAGTAATACCTGATTTTATTAAAATTAATACAAAAGAATAAATTTTTACTATTTGAATTATCAATCATTATTAACAACCTTTATCAGTCAACTGTTGGACATCGGTTTTTCTGAAACAGAGGATTTGTCTACAAATGTGATGCTAAGCAGGCATCATCATTACATAACAATCATCAGTACTGTGTGAATTAGCAGAATCCACCACATGCAGATAATGTAGATAGTTGAGTACTAGAATGTGATTTGGGTTCCTTGCATCATGGTTTGACCCCAATGCAGTTATTTACACATAAAATAGTGACAGAACCATGTATGATTGAGCCAGCTTGACTAGGAACTTATCACACCCTCACATAATATTGGCATTAGAGTGGTAGAATTTTTATATAAAATCAGATTTTATTTATTTCCTCTTCCTTTACTGCTATCATGTTTTACCATTAAATTTTTCTTTCCATCCCATTATTCACATTCTAACTGCAGAATCACCACTGCAATGTCTGACATTGCATTGGTGATTACTTATCATCAGGTCAACCATTTGCTTGTTTTCCTATCTCGTCCATTAAATTAACTTTAATTATTGTACATCTGATTTAATTATGATGTAATTATGTGTCTAATAAACAATTATATAACTCACACCAATTCCAGTATGCCTTATTCCTACAGCATTGAGTTCATCTCCAATACCGTTTGATCCTATTAAATATACTTTTTTCTTAAATCCAATGCTTTTTAAATAGTGTGCCACTAAATATGAAGTAGAGAGAATTTCTTCCTGTTAAAATAAAATGTGTTTTGTCTTTACTCATATTAAAAAAATATGTTTTTTTATTCTTAATATTAATATAAATAAAATTATCTATCTTCAGATGCAATAATGAACATGAATAATGTCTTACCTGATCAGCGATAAAGCCCAATTGTTGAGCTTTTAGTGCAAAATCACTACGAATTTTAGTAGAATTGTTGGTCACAAAAAATATCCGTTTTCCTAATTTACGAAAATAATTCATGGTATCAGCAGAGCCAGGAATAGCACAATTATCAATCCATAGAACACCTGTAACGTTAATTGGAAGTGTCATATATCTGAAGAATCCCATATGATTAATAAATAAAAATATTCTTACCATCGCAGTCACTGAGAACAGTGTCAAATGAGTTAAGAAACTCTTGAACTTGATCTTTCTGTACATCTTTAAGATCAAAAATTGCAGATTTAAACATGATATGAGAAGTATTTATATTTAGAGGTGACACTGGCCTGACGTGTGATATTGAAGGTAATCTATTTAAAAATCTCAAATTATTTTTTCCTAATAATTTAACTAAAGTTGTGACCATAACTAAAGAGACATCTTCCAAATCTTTCAAATTAAAATTTCTTTATTTAGATTGTTTCAAATAACCTCTTTTTTTCAGGAAGAGACAGCAGTACGATAGGCATGCTGGTATAAAATCGATTCATAATTTAGTATTTGTCAATTTATTTTGAGTGATTATGATTTTCACTTTCGATAATATTGGTTAATTGTTTTTAATTATTGTATTATATAGGATTGTTTACTAAAAATAACTAAATTGAATAAATCTCTGTTTGGTAATTATAATCGTTGCTGCCAATGCTTGTTAAACTTATAATTATTGCGTTTTAAGGCTATCAGGCCTAATAAATAAATTACTAAATCCACGCTAAATATTAACAATCTCGTAAATAATTCTCGTTAAATATACTAGAAACAATTTTTATCGACTAAGTGTTGCTTGCTAGCTATTTAGGAGATAAAATTCTATATACACGACGTAAATATTACTATTATATCTCTATATTAGTAACAATTAAGAGATGGTTTTTGGGATTACGAATAACTGTTAGTATTTTAGTGACAGCGCTAGTGGGTACAGCATCCCAAATCTGATTGTCAGAAATATTCTCAATAAGAATTTTTATGTTAACTATTTTCAGGTACTGCACCTGTGCTTCATAAAAACTACTTTATTACCCATGATTTTATAATTTATATTTTAGTATAGTCATGGTAAAAGTTCACAGATCGATTACTATAACATAAATGCGTGTTTATTTTATAGTAATGGAACTATCTTAAAACAGTAATAATTGATTTAACAACACCCAAAACAAAGAAAAGGAATAAAATAAACCAATTATTCTTTTGAACAAACTTCAAGAGTTAATTACGGATGTCCAATAATATTTTTGCATAAATGTATTATGCTAAACTAATTGTAATTTCATGATCAATTCGATCTTAGCAATCCGATGTTATTGAACCGACCCGTTGGCTCAATAATCGAGTATAGTTTTGAACTGAAGTTAATAAACTTCTAAGGAGACTTTTTAATTTTAATTAAGTAATATTACAACCATATTGTAATTAAACTTTACGTCATTTCCTACAGATTTGAGAAACTTATAATTATTATAATAATAGAATTAATTAGGTAAAAAAATACTGTTTATAATAAATTAATATATTAATAATATCAAAGAACGACAAGATCTTGTGTTATGTGTAACCCCATAAATCAAGAATACCAGGCCAAATAAAGAATAAGTAGACTATAAATTGTTTTTGGAAATTAAGTAAGTATTTAAATAATATATTAATTAATATATAATGTAAGAAACATAGAATTGGCGAACTTGCATATAAACCACTGACTCCAAATTTACTTCATTTTTATCTTATTTTTTAATTAAGTCATAACCATTTAGAAAATACTAAAATTTTATTTTTAAAACAGATTTCGCTAAAAAATTTGCTTGAACACTACTGAGTAACAAGATTGGCTATCGAATAATAAACAATTTCATATAGAAGCCAATGGGATTATTTGCACAATCCGTTTTAGTCTGCAAATAAATATCTGAACTACCACAAGTATTACAAAATGCATTGCCAGCTTTTGATTCATATGCTTATCTCTTGAAAATACTAAAATTATTCAGGAACATCACAGGTGGCAGGTAATTCTAGAGTAGTACCAATTATGGCTGAAATAACTTGGATATCTGATGACATTGAAAGTATAAAGAGTAAATTTAAATTTCCTAAGTGTAAGTCTGGGTACTGGAGGTCACCCTCAACAGTGAAACTGCCTCTTTAGCCCCTATTCAATCTATCCCTTAATAATAGATTAGGGATACTACTAGATCATTTATCTATGTGATGTCAAAATGAAAAAACAATAAAATACAACCCTACTTTTCTATGTCCGTTGAGCATACAATAAGGAAAGGTTTCTCTATCACTTATTGAAAACTAAATTAAAACAACAAAGTGATTTTATTTTGTTATGCACATTATAGTCTGGTATGCTTGAGTTTCAACTTAAGAAGCCTAGCTCAGATCCCTAGGTACATCTGTATCATTATTTTTTATACTTTTTATGGCCATCTAATGCAATCTTTGAAACTCAATAATGAAATATGTACATCTTTCTAGCTTTCAATTGGAAACTTGCACTTCTATAATGAATAATATAGACACAATTAATGTTGACACTCGAGGGACTGTCACAATAATAAGGTTTAACAAACCAAAAAAGAAAAATGCCATTGATAAACATATGTATCTTCGAGTCACTAACATTCTTAATGATGCAGCAATCAACAATAATATTACTATGGTGGTGCTTACTGGTGTTGGTGATTTCTATAGTAGTGGAAATGATTTCTCAGCTGTAAGATCTGGTGATGAAAATTTATTGATTGAAATATTACATGACTACATAAATGCTTTTATAACCTTCCCAAAGTTACTTATTGCGATTGTGAATGGACCTGCCATTGGCATAGCGGCTACAACTCTTGCACTTTGCGATTTGGTGTTTGCATCTGAAAATGTAAGTTATGCATTGTATTGTATTAATTCATAGTGACTCAAGCCATGAGCCAATTTTTTTTGTGCTCTTTACCAATACTGTGCTAATCATATACAGCTTGGTGAACATGATCCTCATCATTAGCTTGCAGTAGTCCAGTGCTGGACCTCTTCAAAGGTGGCCAGTTAGTATGAGTTTCGGTTACATGCATCCAGTTTCTGATACAAGCTTTTCAACTAGGGGGAGAGGGCTTTGTATTTAGGCTCTGAAGTATTGTCGATGAAAAATCATAATAAAGTTTCCATAATGCTGCTCAGTCCAACAATTATGGTTTTTTTTTTCTGTCATATATGAATCTTAAAACTAAATTTGTATAGTTTTACCACTGTGTTTTTAAATTCTCTATTAAAGTTCAATTTGCAGTAAGTTACAATAGTTCTAGAGGTTTACATATTCTTTGTATTTACTATGATTATTTTTTAATGGCAAAAGGTTTATTTTTTAATGGTAAAATCTCACGAGGGCGAAAAGCGACCAATGGAGAGCCATTCGCTGCGATGATTGGTAGCGGACGGAGCTCTGTGGTCTCTGCCAACCCCTGTGGAGGATAGGCGTGAATATATATAAAGAAAAATAAAAAAAGGTTTAAAGTATTTATCAATGTGCATTGACAACAAAACCGCGAATGTAAGATGGAATAATGAAGATTTGTTTAGTTTTAAAATTAGCACTTTTGATATATTATTTTTTCAGGCTTATTTCTATACACCTTTCACAAAATTAAATATGACGGCTGAAGGAGGTTCAACATTTACATTTTCCCGATTAATGGGGGAGAGGAAGGTAATTAATAAATAATATATGTATTTTATAACTTCGGAATACGTAAAATGGGCGAAAAAATTCATCAACAACAGTGCACTGTTAGACATAGACTATCCTTAAGACGTGTTTTCTAGCCTTATTTTAAGCTTCACATCTAGTATCAGCTTGTCCTGCGCAGATAGTCACTCCATCTGGCCGGGATTCCGTTTGTAAAGATGCGGTCTCTACTGAAGCGCTTACTTATCTTCACTTATTGTTGGCTATAAAAGTTGTTATTGTACATCGAATTTAACGTTATTCATTCATTGGTTTGAATTAATGGCTTTCAATAGTGCCAAAATAGCAGGAATGATTTCGCCAATTTAACTTCATTTTTACGGAATTTTATGACAGATGTGAAGGAATATATTTGACACTTATGACAGATGAACATTGTTTATATAAATGGTTGCGTATATTATGAAAAAAATATTGATTTGATTACAAATGTCACCTCTTGTTTTTCCTTGAATATACCAAATTACTTTTTTCTTTCCTTCAATTCCTGTAGGTTCAATCTTCAATTACCTACTTTTCACACTTGGCGGTTGTAGAGAATAGTTTTTGACGACAATAAGTTTCAAATTATATAGAGATTATGAAAATATATATTTTTAATTTGCAGGCAACTGAAATGTTACTTTTTAATCACAAAATGTCAGCCAAGGAAGCGGTAGAATGTGGGTTCGTCAATCGTGTTTATAAACCTGATGAACTGCTTGAGAAAGCGTGGAACAAGATCACAGAAATATCAAACCTACCTCCAAATTCAATATTAGCTACTAAAAACCTGTTAAGAAGAATGCACTATGACGACCTGTTAAAGACAAATGAAGTAGAAATAGAAGTTTTCAAAATTCATAAGTTGAGAAATAAGTTATAAATGTATCATATTTTACTGATATTGATATTTTTAAACAATATATTACAAAAAGATTGCTTAAAAAATTGTTATTGCAGTATGCTCAATGCTAATCACAAATACAAACGAAATATGTAGATACTAGTACATTGAAATTCACGTTCGTAATCATTTAATATTTAAAATGATATATATGACTCTGGGAAATAGGAAGATCAGGCAGGTCAAATTGGTTTCAAATAGCTCGCTCCAGAAAGAAATTGATATCCTTGCAGAATGCATTCACCTGCAGAGGGATTCTTGCTTAAACATTTAGTTCATCCCTAAAAATTGTTTATAAGCAAGAAACAAAAGGATTATTTATTTTATTTTATTGATTTATATGACTCCGTTTTTAGATTTGTTGTTGGACTCCTATTTTAGTTTACGCAAAAAGTAATAATAATAAATAACATCGTATCGTATGTGATGTATGTTAATATCCACACTTTTCACTGTTAACCCGGCACCCTCTCTCGCTCTCTCTGCAAATAAACGCCGTAATATAAAGATGTGTTTGTTTTATCTGACCTCATACTACTGGACACTTATTAATAGTATATTATATATACACTATATTATATACAAGTGTATAAAGGCTGGATATACATTATAAGATTAGAGTAGACAAAATTAGGATTATCTTACCTATCCTATATACTAATCATTTTTTTTTTCGTTATTTCTTTTCTATTCAGAGGATACTCACGACGAAATGGTGGTAGAAGCTTAATTATCATAAGACTGTTCTTTAATAAATGTAATTTCCTATATCGAAAAATAATTTTAATAATCTATTAGGCACTATAGTGACACACTTAAAGAATGTAAAATTAAATAAAGATCTGTGTCACTGTAGACGATATTGAATACGTCCATTTATTGTGAGGAATTACAGAAGAGATTTTTTTCCATATATTCTCAAAAGTGTAAGAGTTACCAATTCATTTTTTAGTATATTTTCATTTTTTTTTATATTTTACACATTAAAAAATAAACATTATATTTTATGTTAACTAAAATAAATAATAAATAAATTTTATATTTACCATGTAGGAGGTCATATATACATATCGTTACGCCTGTTTCCCGTAGGGGTAGAAAGAGACCAAAGATCTCCATCTGCTACGTCTGGCATACTTTCCTTGCTTCCTCTACACTCATCACTCTCTTCATGCAAGCCCTCCGATTAAGGGTACACTTAACCTTGACTTTCCTAAAAACTTCGGTAATTTGGTAAAGGTATGTTTTCTTTGGTCTTCCCCTATCGACTCTTTCTTCCACATCCGCAACGTAAATTTCTTTCACCAGTCGTTTTTCTTCCATTCTCTATATATGCCAAAACCATCTAAGCAAGGGATTAAGGGATGCTAGATGGCTTAAAAGGTCATACTTTTTGCATTTATATAAAATTAGTTATTAATGGAGTCAGGCGATACTTTGCGGAAATCCATCACTATATGGACAGTCAAAAGTTTTACTTAGCTAAGATCCGCGACAAGCAAAACAATAACAGAAAATTAATAATGTGTGTTTTCCTGTTGGATTAAGTGGATTTATTTGGAACTTAAACCAGAACCTTACCGAAAATCGGCCATCAATTCTCCACCCACCAACCACTATACACAGCACCAAACAACACACACTACCACTTTTCCATCTTGTAAACGACACGTGTTTCGCCCTAACACGAGGCATCTTCAGGTATAGTAGACTCTACGGAAAACAACCGAAAAGTCAAACTTTTCGGTTGTCTTCCGTAGGTTTTGGTTTAAGTTCCAAATAAATCCACTTAATCCAATAGGAAAACACACATTATTAATTTTCTGTTATTGTTTCGCTTGTCGTGGATCTTAGCTAAGTAAAACTTTTGACTGTCCATATAAAATTAGTTATTTAATTATATTATGTGGTTAAAATTGGTTTATGTTATTCTGTTTGTTTATAAAATTGTTGTATTAAAATTTTAAGATACATTTTTTGTGTTTTTTTAACGTTAGCATACTTATATACTGTACATCGAGAAGCCTCTTAGCCAAGTCTTAAACCAATTAGCTAAGAAAACAAATTAGTATAGATCAACATCAATACCTCTGTAAAGTGCCTTCCTTCGATATTATCGAGTGTTATAGTAATTTTCACGCTTGGCGGCTAAATTGAGAAGCGTAGATTGCTTTTGTTCTCAAGCGGAAGATGCTGCTCATCTGTTGCTATTTGCTCCCATAGTCACCTCGTATGAAACCCTCGGAAAGATATCGAATAGATGTTCTATGCCAAGAAAAACACTTTAAAAATATATAAATATGTATGTGAATATAAAGCGCATACTACCTCTTTAACGATATGTTGTTCAACCATACCATACATGAGCTATCTGAAATAGATTGATTCAGTGAATCGATTGCTAATAATTAAGAAGCCTACTGGATTTTCCACAAATGTTTAATTCCTGAACCAATACTAAAATTTAACACATTAGATACAAAAAGACGGAAATGCATTCGAGAAATTCCAGTTTCTCGTCGATTTCTGATTTATTTAGACCAAACATTTCTAAGGGTCTCAGGTCAAGGAGTTTAAGCTGTACGCGTTTAAATGCCCTTAAAGAGGAGATAAAAACTGAAAGCCACCTTATAACGTTGAGTAAGTCTATTTTAAACTTTTAAGCATTGTATAAATTGATTAGAAGCATGGGCGTATCGTCGATTTGTCTTTCATAATAGATAAAAAAAATATATTAGGTGTACAAATAAGTTTCCGCGGTTTGTCAAAAGATGGCCCCACCAGAAGGTTATGGAGAAATTGTCAGATGTAAAACGTAATATCCCAAGTTTAGTCATCTGGCAACAC